>OY776112.1:142197818-142797818 GCA_963675035.1 Allygus modestus | reverse complement strand
CCGGTTAACTCATTGAGAGCTGCACAACTGGTCAGTTTTGGTCGTGTGCGGGAATCGAACCCACGAACATCGTATCACCACCTGGCCAAGGTGTTTCCACGACGTAGCCAACTCAGCTAACACGATCAAACGCCTGGTGGCGATATTAAGGGTTTTCAGTCGGTCCGCGCCCCTAGCGGATAGAACCGTAGACGCCCGCGGTCATTAGTTACATATTTTGCTATTAGAGTGCAGCACCAATCAATTCCCGTTATAGGATACTGCAAATAAAATAAAATTACTACCTCAATGGGTTAAAAGGATAACCTTAAATTTACTATTTACCATCAGTTAAATAGATAGGCTTACTGTGTTTTTGGTAATTCCCTAGAATAGGGCCTAAATGTTTGGTTACATAGAGGGTACATCTTGACATATAGTCTGTTTATTATGGCTGTTATAAAAACGGTAATAACTACATTCGGGCTTATCGGTCTAGTTTGAAATTGTATAGTTCTCTTCCTTTATGTTATTTTTCCTATGTTTCTACTTTATATTAAAAGAAAACTGTTCATTACTAGCAACAATTTGGTCTCAATAAATGTTCCTTTTCAGTACTTATTTTGTTATTTTTGCACTGTAGAACTTTATTCAGGCCTATACAAAGTAGGGCTAGTGAATATAGAAGAAGTAAATGAAAGATGACCTATATTGAAAGTATAAAAGTATACATAGAAAAATTCGGCTCAGGTCATAAAATCACTACCGGTATATTGCATACTCCTAGAGAAAATTGCCATAAAAAAGCTCGGCTTGAGAAAGCTCGAAGCTCGAGAACTTGGAAAAAAGCTCGGCTCGAGTCAGAAATAACTATTCGCACACCCCTATTTTACATTGTCATACGGGCCTAAGCCTTCTCAATTACCTGTAGCCTATATCTGTACTTAATATTGTAATTACCACCTGTAGCCTATATCTGTACTTAATATTGTAATTACCACGAAGAATGAATTTATTCAAATAAATATCAACAGATATTCATGTTCTCTATAACACCAATGACATCAACTTTGTGCTGATATTTCAGTGAGCCACAATATGCACCAAGCCTCTAGTGGTTTGGGAAAAAGGTTTATTCAAGACACAGTTTTATATCAATTTGTGCCATATATTCCGATGTAACATATACATATAGGAGTACACTGTATCATCGAGTATTTTATTTACACAAGGCAGTCAACAGTCCGAGTCTGAGCCACTCTCGGACAGTTCCAAGTCGGCTTCGAGCAGAGCCGCCGGGGGGACACTTCCGTTCACATGCCCTGAAACACACAAGTTTAACCTGTTTAGTGGCAAGTACCTGGGGGCAAGCTTTGCTTGGGGAAAGTCAGTCTATTTAGATTACTTGGAGTAATTTTTAACCTCGTATTATTACTTTTGAGCAGATTTTCTAGTTCATTTGCCACTTTTCTGCATGTTAATAGGGACTCCAGGTGTTTTTTATAGCTCAATGTCCCTTTTATTTATTTTGGATATGAACACTCTATATATGTAATCTTCACTCAATGGTTTTAGTCACTGTTCTCAGGAAACCACATGTTAATTAAAAACAGCTATTATGATTCTTTTGTTTTGATTTGAACTCCACAGGCCCAATGCTAATTTTGTTTAATCAATCAATCAATCAATACTTGTACAAACATACAATGACAAGAGTCATGTATTTTATCATCTACATTTATTTCTATGTAAAATACCAAACTATAAACTCAATATTATAATAAAATAAAAATTCTCTAATTTGATTTAGTATCTCAACTAACTCATAATTTATATGTAGGTCTACCGTACAATTGTAATAATCATTTTTGCATCTTATATTACTATGGTAATTTTGAGTCCTGAAAAATAAAATAGTGTACATTGTCTTACATATCGTATTTGTTGTGTTTTATATTTGTCATTGCAAGTGTTAAATTTTAAAATGATTTTGTTTTACTTAATTAGATTTTTCCTGGGGATGAGACCTATCTAGAACTTATTTTAACCCAGAAATTAGTTAATTACAACTATTAAAGGATATAGTTGGCGCCGTTGGTTTTTCAGATCAGAGTTGCAATGAAACAAGCAACCAAACAAACCTTACTCATATTAGAGTATAGGATAGGACAGATAGAATAAATAACTGTTTACAGGAAGTATGCAAACAAAAGATCGTCCATTACAAGCTTTTACATTGAAAAGTAAATGAATTTCAGCAGGCTACAAATATATACTGTAGTCAATGGTACAAGTAAGTTAACCGGTTAGGGCATGTTACGAAAGTGCAGCCAACCACAATAGACACTAAAAACTAATATAAAAATATGATAAAAACTCGACTTTGACTTCTCACATAGGCTATGCATTAAGAAAAACTTCATCCTCTTTCCTAAGTCTTTTAAAATGTTGTCTAGATCACAACTAAGACAGTTTATAAAATATGAAACAACTTAAACTTTACCTAAACCTTACAACCAGGAACATTTGTAAGGTATCAATGACAAATATGAATAAAGTGACTGTACCATTAGTGAGCCTCTGTTTAGGATCATTGTTGGCAGGTGGCGAGTCGCTGTCACTATCTGATGAGTCTCCGTCACTGGAAGAGTTACTGGAAGAGCTGGCTGATAACACTCCTACTCTTGAGACAACTGGATCCTGGAACCATAAAACGTGTGGGTATAAGATCTGTCCGCAAAAATATAAACTACTATAAAAAAACTAGTAGTTGTATATTAACTGTTCAGAATATTAAAAAAAGGGCTGGTAATAAACATTTACTCATGACTTTATTTCAATATTTTGATATTCTTCAATTAGAAGACTAGTGAAAGGTTTTATATATTGCAGACTCTTTGCTTCTCATCAAGAATATTTATGACTTGTAATTTGAGCAATCAAAATTGGTTAAAATGGTACATAGTAACTTAATATCCATCGCAGCTAGGGCACATTTTCCAGCAAATATAAGAATAGAATGGGTGAGATGCTTTGTTTCTGACTAAGACCGGCTGATTCCTTTGCAAGGAACAATTACTAGCCCAGTGTCCAATAGCAGCTGGATCCAGTATTGAACCTTAGCAACATTTTTTTTTAGCTTGATCCTATACTGAACTATGGGGAATTTACAAATTAAAATTTATTCAGTTTTCTTCTGTCAGTGAATTAGTCACTATTCAATTTTAAAATATTGCATCTAAAATAATATTTTTTCCACCAAGCAAAAGTCTACTTCAACTAATTTTGGCAATTCACAAGGTTTTTAGCCACTTCACAAACCTAATAAACGGTATCAGGAAACTGACACATACTTTCTCCTTTTTAGCCCAACTTTAACGAATAAATTACTTTTTATTTACTAAATATAGAATACAAAGCACTGTCGAATGTACAGAAAATATTATAAACAAGTTGTTTTAAAAAACATCCACCCAAATCCCTGCTTTGGAGGCACTACAGAATCCATTGCTACACTCTTGGTTTTAAGAGGGGAAATGCCCCCTATTCCCCCCAGGGTTATTAAGGGCATCATATTTCGAATTTCCTCTGTTGGTCAATGCTAAATTGACAAGCATATCAAGTTTGAATGAAATTTATCAGTAAATAAGAGAGAAATAGTAATTTTTGTATTCCCCATAACATTGGACAATGTACTGTGTTTACGGCAAAATGAAAATTGAAACTTTTTCTGAAACCAGTAATTGTAGAATAGTAATTCAATATACTAAATTATTTAGTTTTTTGAGCTCTTTTTAATGGTGAATAGTAATATTTTTTATATTTATGTCTTTTTATGAAAAATAAAAAAAACTGAATTTTTGATGTTTTAAGTCCTGTAATTTCTGAACCCGAATTTTTACAGGAATGCGGATAGTGTCATTTTGTTGGAAAATTAAAGTTCTACAAACGACTAAAGTTTAATCAAAATCGTTAGAGCCGTTTTTGATAAATTTTGATTTTTCATGTTTTTTGGCGGTTTTTGGGGGAGAACTACCCTTAAAAATCAAAAATTCAAAAAATGAAAAAATGCCTGGAGACATCGTGGATTAGTACCTACATACCAAATTTAATAAAAATCAGCCCATTGGTTAGGGCTCTAGCTCTGTACATATCCACACAGACACACACACACACACACACACACACAGACAGACATCACGTAAAAACAAATTTTTTGGGTTCAGGGAACACCAAAACAAATATTTCCACTAACAACTGAAATTCGAAAATTTTGACAAAAACAATACTTTCTCCATATACTATGTATAGAGGGAGAAAGTAAAAATGTGCGTCATGAATTTAGGTGCATGAAGCAAGAAGTCTCAGATTAAAAGCTTTAGACGCTTGCCCTCTAACAATATTTGTGTATAAATTTCACAATAGAAAAGAAAAATACCCCCGTCGCCGCATTCCTAGGCACTCAGTGAATTTTCAATGCATAATATATGTCTTAATTCCACATAAAGCCGCATACCAAGTTTCATAAAAATATATTCACAAATAAGCGATATATATACAATTTTAATGAGAGATGTGCGAGTACAGGTTTTTTAAGTCGAGTCGAGTTCGAGTCCAGTAAATGGCAAAAGATTCGAATCTCGAGTTTGAGTCGAGTATACAAATAAAAAAACACATAGGTCGAGTTAAATTGGATCAAAACAGTGTATAGGGTTCCATTTATAAATGTTGTTATTCAAATATACTTTTCTAGTCACTATGCCCTGAAAATAACAATAGTAAGTCAAATAAATGGATTCCTGCTTCATTGGAAAAAGATAAGTACATTTATCTGAAAATAAATCATACCAAAGTTATTGCCTAACATTTTGCCATGAAGGTCAAATACTTTTAATATTTTGGTATTAAGGTTTTTATAACCTATATGGTATTAATTAACAGTTTCATTAAAAAATTATTTAAGTTTTTTATTGTATTTCCTATTTTTTATTTATCCTACGTTTTATTATACGTTTTATTATGTTTAGGCCTAAGCTACATCTATCTATGAATGGAGGAAATAAAATTACATTTAGGCCTAAAAGTTAAAATAAACTTTATGTTAATATTTAAAAGGCCTATTACATGGTAAATCATTAACTTGCCACACAAAATATATTTAATAACATATCTTAGCATTAATTTTAACACTAATAGTCCTAATAAGAACAATCAGTTAATAAAAACATTAAGATACTATGTTTGAAAGTGCCCGGCAAATCAATTGATAAAATTGAAGCCATGTCTTAGAGTTTCAAAATATTAAGAATGATTTAAAAAAATCATTAATGAAACTTAAACAAAGCCTAAACAAATCACTTGTCTTTAAAATCAGCTCAATGCCAAAGGACAATAGTTGAGCCTAAAATTAATGGATGGAATTTTGTTTAGCCTCTTTTCACTCAATTTCAATTACTATGGAACAAAAAACAAGCACAAAATTCTTATACTTACCTATTAGATTTCATTACAGATTTGTTTTTGATATTTTATTTTTTTTTTACAAAGTTAGGTTAACCTAAAAGTGGACTATGACTATACAGGCAGTGTTCATACAACTCAATCTGAAGAAGGTCCTGGTAAATCTTCCTTTTAGGTGTAAAGAGTAGGCTAACACAAATTTATAAGCCACAACTTACTTATTTATTAATAAAACACTAAAATTCACATCACAACTAACTCTGAACACCTCAAATGCATTGACACTCAATTTGAATTTACAGACGACGCGCGGCCGCGGACGACGCGCGGCCGCGGACGACCCTGGTAGCGTGGGTAAACGGCGGGAGTAAACTCGCTCGAAATCTTCGTGTTTCAGTAAAACCTCGAGTTTCAGAACCGAACTCGGCTTGAACTCGAAGTTTCGAGTACTCGCACATCTCTAATTTTAATTATTCTCCATAAGAATAACATTGGGGATGAGTACATAGGTTTGCTGAAACATGGAAAATAAACGATTGGTTTCTATGCAAATATCAATATAACTCAACTAGGTGAAGCCACATACCTAGTTTCATCAATATACATTCATAAATAAGCGATATATCCCATTTTGATTAATCTCCATAAGAATAACAATAAGATGAGTACCCAGGTTTGCTGCAACAAGGAACGAAAAAAATGGGTGTTTAGGAGAATATCAATATAACTCAACTAGGTGAAGTCATATACAAGGTTTTATTAATTTACATTCATAATCAAGAGAGACATGGCATTTTAAGTTTTCTCCATAAGAATAACATGGGACTGAGTACGCAGGTTTGCTGCTATGGGTACCTTTAGCAAAATTTGTTTTTTGAGCAAATATCAATAGACCACAACCAGATAAAGCCATATACCTAGTTTCGTCAGTATACATTCGTAAAGAGGCGAGGTATAATTCTTTTCTTATTCTCCATAAGAATAGCACGAGACAACGTACTGTGTTTAGCACTTTTAATATCTCGGTAACCGACTGACGTAGAGGAATGATCAAAATACCAAATTGTGTGTTTTTTAAGCTGAATCCGGTGATGAAAATTAAAATTAAATTATTTCAAAAATTATATGTAAAAAGTTCATTAAACCCATTTTTGGGGTACAAAACCCCCCCCAAATACCCCTTTAGATAGAGCGATATGGCTGGTTTTCGAAATTAAAGTCATAAATGTTGCTTTACACGTTTATACCGAATTTCATCAAAATCGGACCTTTTTTAAAAGAGTTATCGCACCCACGGACTCATGTAGAGATGTGCATGTACTCAAAATTTCGAGTTCGGCACTGAAACTCAAGATTTTACTGAAACTCGAAAGTTTCGAGTGAGTTTACTCCCGCCGTTTACTCGCGCTATCAAGTGTTGTCTGCGGCCGTGCGCCGTCTGTAAATTCAACATGAGTGTGAACGCTTTTGAGGGTTTAAGAGTTGTGATGTGGATTTTAGTGTTTTATTAATAAATAAGTAAGTTGTGGCTTATAAATTTGTGTTACTCTTTACACCAAAATGGAGGATTTACCAGGACCTTCAGATTGAGGTGTATGAACACTGTCCGTATAGTCCACTTTTAGGTTAACCTAACTTGTCATTTTTTAAAGTGAAATATCAAAAACATATCCGTAATGAAACCTAATAGGTTAGCATAAGAAGTTTGTGTTTGTTTTTTGTTCCATAATAATTGAGGTTGAGACAATCCATTAATTTCAGGCTCAACTGTCCTTTGGTTTATAAAGACAAGTGATTTGTTTTGGCCTTTTTTAAGTTTCATTAATGATTTTTTAAATAATTTGTAATATTTTTAAACTCTATTTACGACATGGCTTCAATTTCATCAATTGATTTGCCAGGCATTTTCAAACATATCTCTTCATGTTGTTACTAACTGATTTGAGTCTTGTTAGGACTATTAGTGTTAAAATTAATGCTAAGATGTTAGTAAGTACATATTATGTGGGAAGTCAGTAGGCTAATGTTTTACCATGTAATAGGCCTTTTAAATATTAAAATAAAGTTTATTTTAACTTATAGGCCTAAATGTCATTTTATTTTATCCATTCGAAGAAAGATGTAGCTCAGGCCTAAACATAATATATAAAACATAGGATAAATAAATACCCCCATCGCAGCAAACCTGCATACTCAGCGAATTTCCAATGAATATATAAAATAACACATTAAAACACTTAACAGGATTCATAAGAAATATATTCACAAACAAGCGATATTAAAAATATTAATTATTCTCCATAACAATAACATTGGGGATGAGTACGCAGGTTTGCTGCTACAAGGAACACAAAATAATGGCTTTTGATGCAAATATCAATAGAACTTATCTTAGTGAAGTTACATACCAAGTTTCATCCACATACATTCATAAATAAGCGATATATAACATTTTAATTGTTTTCCATAAGAATAACATGGGGACCAAGTACCTAGGTTTGCTGCTACGAGAACCATAGGCGAAAAATTGTGTTTTTGTGCAAACAACCATGAACCACAACCAGATGAAGCCATATAACAAATTTCGTCAGTTTATGTTCATAAATAAGCGAGATATACAATTTTTCTTTTTCTCCATAAGAATAACATTAGACAACGTACTGTGTTTAGCACTTTCAATATATCAGTAACCAACTGACGTAGAGCAATGATAAAAATACCAAATTATTTGTTTTTTATGCTGAATTCAATGGTAAAAATTAAAATTTGATTTAAATAAAAATTACATGTGGAAACCCCAAAATACCCCCGTAGCAGCAAACCTGCATACTCAGCGAATTTCCAATGAATATATACGTATCTTAATACCACATAAAGCCACATACCAATTTTTATCAATATACATTCATAAATAAACGATTTATGACATTTTAATTATTCTCCATAAGAATAACATGGCGGCTGAGTATGCAGGTTTGCTGAAGGAAGGAAAACAAAAAATGGGGTTTTATACAAATATCAATACAACTCATTTAGGTAAAGCCACATACCAAATTTCATTAATTTATTTTCATAATTAAGGGAGATAACACGTTATTTATTCTCCATAAGAATAACATGGGGCTGAGTACGCAGGTTTGCTGCTACGGGAGCCTTTGGCAAAAAATTGTTTTCTTGAGCAAATATCAGTGGTCCACAACCAGATGAAGCCGTATACCAAGTTTCGTCAGTATACGTTCATAAATAAGCGTGATGTAAAATTTTTCTTTTCCTCCATAAGAATAACATTAGACAACGTACTGTGTTTAGCACTTTCAATATCTCGGTAACCAATTGACGTAGAGAAATGATCAAAATACCAAATTGTGTGTTTTTTTAAGCTGAATCCAATGGTAAAAACTAAAATTTGACTATTTCAAAAATTATATGTAAAAAATTCAAAAAACCCATTTTTGGGGTACAAAACCCCCCCAAAATACCCCTTCGGATAAAGCGATCTGGCTGGTTTTCGAACTTAAAGTCATAAATGTTGCTTTACACGTTTATACCAAATTTCATCAAAATCGGATAATTTTTACGAGAGTTATCGTGCTCACGGACACATATATATATATATATACAGTTTCGAACGAATGGTGTTTTTGGGGTCTGGGGACCTCAAAACGAAAAGTTATCATGGTCCCGGGCCTAGGTCTTACCATGCTGACTACGGTAATAGCTTCTTCCCTATAGGGGAAATTCGCTAAAAAAGTTGTTGGGGTACAAAACCCCCCTTCGGATTGTGCGATTCATCTGGTTTTTGAACTCGTTCAAATAAGTGGTGCTTTACACATTTGTACCAAAATTTCATTAAGATCGGACCTCTTTTACGAGAGTTATCGTGCTTACGGACACACACACACACACACATATATATATATATATATATATATATATATATATATATACATATACACATATAAAAATTTGAACGAATGGTGTTTTTGGCATCTGGGGATCTCAAAATGAAAAGTTATCATGGTCTCGGGCTTAAGTCTTAACATGAGACCTACGGTAATAGCTTCTTCCCTATAGGGGAAATTCGCTAAAACTGAGATTATTTTTTAATGAAACTGTTAATTAATACCATATAGGCTATAAGAAACTTAATGCCAAAAGATTAACAGTATTTTATCTTCATGGCAAAATTTTATGCAATTACTTTAGTATGATTTGTTTTTAGACAAAGTACTTCCCTTTCTCCAATGAAGCAGGAATCAATTTATTTTACTTACTATTGTTATTTTCAGGTCATAGTGACTAGGAAAGTACATTTTAATAACAACATTTATAAATGGAACCCTATACACTGTTTTGATCCAATTCAACTCGACCTATGTGTTTTTTTTTATTTGTATACTCGACTCAAACTCGAGATTAGAATCTTTTGCCATTTACTCGACTCAAACTCGACTCGACTTAAAAACCTGTACTTGCACATCTCTAATATATAGATATTAGGGGTGTGCGAGTATTCAAGCTTCGAGCCGAGTACTGTAATATTCGGCTTGGCTTGAGATTTGCAAAAAAGTAGACCGATATTACAAGGGGAAAATCATCTATTAAGGCCAATATTTCAAAATATGGCCATTAGAGAATTATTAATCAGTTTTCAGTATTTGTCAAAAAGGATAAACCAAGAATACTAGAACTGACACAACCAAGAATTAACATAACCTCCTACCTCTTCCTGACTGTAGTAGGGGGAATGCGTCAGAGACTCTGGCAGATTGGGTGATGCAAATGCATTATCAAGAGGATCTTCAAGACCTATCATTGGAAGACTCCCGGCAGCCACTGGCGAAAGACTAAAACATAACGAAAAGTATGAATCTCAAATGTTGTGCCTTATTTGTTATACAAAACCCATATATTAATTTTTATCTAAAGTTTAATAGCTAACTTTCTGAAAATGATATGTATTTTACCTAGGCTAAATTAAAACACTGCCTTAACAATCAGAACCATTAATTATTTAAATACCTTTTGAACTCTTAAACCTCATTTATCACAATTTCAACAGGGAACTTTTTTAATCTACCTGCCCCTACAGAAAATAAACTGAAGTTAAATAAATATAAGTAATCTTATCCACTTTAAAAACCTACCCAGAGGAAAAGTCGATAAAGTGAACTGAATTCAGAGTTTGTTGAAACTCAACAAACAATTAAGTGCATGATGGAATAATCAAAATTTGCAAAAAACAACAAACAAATCACTTATTATTAGGCTGTTATTGGACTGAATATGAAATTTGACAATTTTTAGTCTACAGTTTGTAATTGGCTCAAGGGGAACCAAACCAAATATGGATCAAGACCAATTAAGAAAATTCATTTTTGACGGTCAATTAGTAAATTGATAGCACTTACTTCAATATTTGTCATTAGTCTTCTTGATATCATCTATAAAGAAATAATAAATGTATTTTAAACTTAAAACAAATAATGATCCACTATTTTTATCATGCAATTTACTTCACAAATGAGGCACCTGAGGTTGGGGACCTGAGGACTCTTGTTGCTGTAGGAGGGAGATGCGGGGAGAGGGGAATGTTTCGGCAGCGGCACGCCCAGCCCCCGCGGAGGCTTGTGGCTCGAACGCTGTGGCGGCGAAGTTTTCTTCTCCACAGGAGTCGCTGGGTTGTGGCTGCTCCCCACACTATGGCTGTTCGCCTTTTCCATTCTGCAAAATAAAAGTTCATTGAAGTAAAAAAATACCCCCGTCGCAGCAAACCTGCGTACTCAGCGAGTTTCAAATGCACAGCGTGTTCAGAAAGGGTCATTACAAACTTCGGGGGCTGGTAGTACTTATCAATTTGAACAACTAATTTTGTATAAAAGTAGGTCGACAAATTTTTCGTTTAGCCGCCATTTTGCATTTTTAACAAAAAAATTAATATCTCGTGAACTATTTAAGCAATAGAAACTAAACTTTGCATGTACGTTAAATAACCAATGAAAAAAAATAATAAAACAATTATTATTAAGTTGTCTTAAATATTTTCAAAATGGCGCCCGTTTTAATATTTTACAGTAAAATAACAAACAAACCGTTAATTTTATGAAAAATTTACAAGATACAAAAAAGGATAAACATTCTTCTCACAAATCGAATGACACTTTATTCAACACAATCCGTCAATGCATCAGCGAGCACAAAAATAAAATTAGAACTGAGTACGCAGGTTTGCTGCAACGAGGAAGATAAGAAACGTGTTTTTTTGCAATTATCAATATAACTCAACCAGGTGAAGCTACATACCAAGTTTTATTAATTTAGGTTCATAACTAAGGGAGATATAAAACTTTACTTATTCTCTATATGAATAACGTGGGGGCCGAATAAGCAGGTTTGCTGCTACCGGGAAAATCTACAAAAACAATTTTTTTGTGCAAATATCAATATACCACAACTAGTTGAAGCTGCATATCAAGTTTCATCAATATACATTCATAAATAATCGACATATCAAATTTGATTTACTCTCCATAAGGATAACATTGGACAACGTACTGTGTTTAGCACTTTGAATATCTCTGCAACGGTTGGACGCAGAACAATTAAAACACCAAAATGATTGTTTTGTAGAGCTAAACTTATTGGTACAAAGAAATGTGAAGTTTTTAGTAAAATTATCTTATTCATGGACACGTTTTAGCGAATTTCCCCTATCGGGAAGAAGCTATTGCCGTAGTCGGCATGGTAATACCTACGCCCGGGACCATGATAACTTTTCGTTTTGAGGTCCCCAGACCCCAAAAACACCATTCGTTCGAAACAGTATATATATATATATATATACACACACACACACACACATATATATATATATATATATATATATATATATATATGTGTGTGTGTACGTGACCACGATAACTCTCGTATAGAAAGTAACATTTTGATGAAATTTAGTACAAACGTGTAAAGCAACATTTATCAAGTTCGAAAACCAGACAGATCGATCTATCCGAAGGGGTATTTTGGGGGTTTTGTACCCCAAAAACAGTTTTTTGAAGTTTTTATATGTAATATTTTAAAAAGTCAAATTTTAGTTTTCACCATTAAATTCAGCTTTAAAAAACACACAATTTGGCGTTCTGATAATTTCTCTAAGTCAATTGGTTACAGAGATATGAAAAGTGGTAAACACAGTAAGTTTTCCAATGTTATTCTTATGGAGAATAAAATAAATTTTATATCTCGCTTATTTATGAACGTATCCCGACAAAACTTGGTATTTGGCTTCATCTGGTTGTGGTCTATTATTTGCACGAAAACACAATTTTTACCGATGGTTCCCGTAGCAGCAAACCTGCGTACTCTGCCCCCATGTTATTCTTATGGAGAAAAAGTAAACTATTATATCTCCCTTAATTATGAACATAAATTAATAAAACTTGGTATGTGCCTTGCCCTAGTTGATTTCTATTGATATTTGCATAAAAACTCATTTTTTGTGTTCCTTGTTACAGCAAACCTGATATAAAAATAGTTTATAAAAAATAGTTTACAAAAGTTTTGTGTAAACTTTTGTAAGTTTACACAAAAGTAAACTTACAAAATTACTTTTGTGTAATTTTTAAATTTCACAAAAGTATTTTATAAATTATAGTTTTATCAGCGATTAAAATCCTATAACATAAGGCAATTATAAAGTTTTACAATTAGGCCTACCCAGAGCTATTTAATATTAAACAAATATGTTTCTTGAGCAAAGTTGCAATTACTCATTTTTCTGAATGCATTTACAACATGTAAACCGAGCCTTTTCTTCACGTGTGCATTGAAGACCGCTGTAATAAACGTAGCGGCAAATTTTTACCGCTTTTATCATAGCCACCCGCGTCGCTCAAGAGCCGCTCAATGTACCGCTTGCCTATCGTACCCGAGGCCTAATCCATTTAAATACACTGAAACTACGTTTCCTAGTAGCTCTATTGTAATTTGAATCCAATAAAAATATCAAACAAGTAAAATTTGTCGCAAGCCAAATTATATCTCAATATATCTCTATATCTCTCTAAGACGCAGACACAACTAAAAGTGATTTACTAGATTTACTTGTAGACCTTGGTTCTTGTATTAAACACATTCAAAAATGGTCAAATACATTATGACAACCTTGTTAGTTTTTAAGTTTGCTTGAACTCTAAACACTTAAATGAAATAAAGAAGGCTTATCTACCGATACCCAAATTGTAATTCACATATTCTAAGAGAAATTTCTGTCTCTTTTTCTTAAATGATTCCTCCCTTTCAACTTAAATAGGTCTGCAACTTATAGACCAACTACGCCTGTCTATTTCTGTAGTAAGTTACTATCAAATTTTGATTGGTTAACCCTCCTTAATTCTGCAAGTACCCATCAAGATTGTGAGGAATGGTTGAATCTGTGTTGTTTGATTTTATTAATGGGTTGAACCTCTGAAGACACAGACAACAACGAATCTAGGTTGAAAGTAATGTTATCAGCTGATCTAATAGTATTCTTGCCACCCATGTACTTTCAGTAGCACCATTCCCTTAACTTTTCTATAGACAAATCAAACTCTAAGAGTATGTGCATACCGGAGCCGGGATTGAACCCGATTTGGTACCCGGGATGGTAGCTTTGATCCTGGATCTGATCCTAGGCCCTGGATCTATGCGGTATACAAGCGGGTATATCAGCCGATATACTCGCCTGTTACTATTTTAGTCAGCTGATTGGAAATATTTGTTTCAAATCAAATACAAAATAAGAAAACTCAATGGTTCTAAAAATGTTTTGAACTATTTTGCATCAATTTAAAAAGTTGTATAATTTACTGTAAGTTTTCCATTTTGTAATATGTCATACTTTTGAAAATTGTCGAATCTTGGAATGAAGACGAACTATTTTCACTAGAAAGATTTT
Source organism: Allygus modestus (assembly GCA_963675035.1). NCBI lineage: Eukaryota > Metazoa > Arthropoda > Insecta > Hemiptera > Cicadellidae > Allygus > Allygus modestus. The sequence continues at coordinate 142,783,438 of OY776112.1, read as the reverse complement.
AATAACTATTTGTTGATGAACATGAAAAGTACGTGCGGCGGCGCAACTATGTACAACACTTTTTATACAAATTAGGTTCTGTAAATTAAACACTTGTTTGTAGAACACTGAATTTATTGTCACTTGGCAAATGAAAAGGTGAAACAATATCTAAAACTGGACGTACATAAATGGACCGAATCTTAATAAAATTAATCTAGTCAAAGGGAATGAATGTAGTCTGAAATGGATCAAAACGTGAGCCTCCGAGGTGTCACTTGGTTAACGTTAGACGGGCGACGGACGACTGAAAGGTTGAGGGTTGAGGGCGAGGGCCTAAATAATAACCCCCTCCAACACCCCCGCAATTGGCGTCAACAGTAAAGTTATGGGTTCTGTTAAGATACGTTGGACGGTTTTACCTACTGTTGATCGTTGGTTTACTCACCATAAAATAAATGTATAACATAATAATGAGAATATGTAAAATGTATTGGCCTGATAAAGGCCTAATAACCAATACACAGTTTCCATATAGAAAAATATGTTTAAACTCTAAAGAATATCACGTTTTAAAAGGTAACCTAGGTTATAACCTTCAACTAAGCATTTCTTTAAGAAATAAAGTCAAATAATAACAAACATTTACAACCATGTAATAACATTTATATTATTTCCACATAAACTTTACTTTCGTCGAAACTCATTCCCCAATTTACATGAAACATTATAGTTACAAAACATGTACAATAACTAGGCTTTTTAAGTTATTGTGCTATTCTCGACCAAAGTACATTATTCAGGTAAAACTGTCTTTACAACATTTCATTAATGTGTAGGCTGTAAGTATTTTTGTAAATCCATTATTCAGTAAATACTTCAATATAAGTAGAAAAAGAGTATTTAAGTCTAGATGGTTCTAAACACATGATTAGTTTTTTGTTTAATCCGATGACTAATGGTCATAGCAACCTCCTTTGTTTTTATCAAAAAACAATCCTGGATCTGATCCTAGATCTGACCCTTGCTCACTGCTTCTATCCCGGCTACCATCCTTATTCCGAGCTTCTGATTGGCTGAAATAAACCGTCTTGTATGCCTTAATGCGAGTATGTTTGTATCCCTGCTCCGACATACACATACCTTAACCACTGAGTGGATTTCAACCCTTGATCCTGGAAGATCAACTCCCTAGTCGAGAGAATAGCGTTTAGACCAAACAGTTATGTACAACTGAGCAATATTTAAGATTACACTCTGAACGAATCAGCCTCGTTCCATTTTTTATAGACATTTTATCAATGCCAGTGTTGACTCCATGAAGTGTTGAAACTGGAATGGAAAGATTATAACATATATAATTAACAACGTTTTGTTTTGGGTGTAGGCTAATACAAAATTAAAATACTTGGTCTTTGGTGTTCAAAGGATTACAATTTTGTACCAGGATAAGCTAACTTAAATAAAAAATAATTAAGGGCCTTTAAGGACAGGTTTTTAGAGTCATCCTAAAACTACAACAAACCTTGTCTTCTTAAGTTGGATATTATTTGTCAATTTCTCTAAGGTGATTTCCCCTGTAGTTCTGTCGATGATGAGCACACATTCTCGTTGGTAAGGGCGATGGGACCCTTTGAAAACCGTCTGGGCCGTGCCGGAACCATCATGGTGAGGAACGGTCACAGTCACCTGATGGTTGGCCCCCACATCGACCGTTGCCGGCTTGCTCTCATCCACACTTGCTGGTTTGAAATCATCTGAAAATGTAAATTTTGTTTGTTAAAGTGAGGTACCCAACTGAACATTCACCTTGGGATCTACAGATAATTCTTAACTGGCTAAAAACATACGTTTCGGCAGAAATAAATTAACCTCCATCTTCCGATCCTTTCAGCCTTTATGGTAATGTTCAGTTTGTATTGGATACTTATTAAAACTTTGTTTTCTTTATAAATACTAGGCCGAAATTCAGAGGGGATTTAACTTTCTTATAGGATTTCTCCCTGTAATATTCAATTTATTGTTTATCATAAGTCTGACTGAAATTTCCTCATTTATTCCCTTTAACGTTTGTATATGGTCACGTCAGAATTAATTATTTCATTAAATCAGTTCGATGATCATTTACGGCCAATATCATGCGGAGCAATCACAATTTTCAGCCGATATCAAGCGGTTCAGTCTATGTAAGAGAGTAAGTGGTTTAAGTATATCTGGTCACATATATGTCTTATGTTTTAGTAAAGGGCATTGGCTTTTAATTAAATATGGCCTTGTCAAAAAGCTGACATAGGCAGCTGGAAAAATACAAGCTAAGGATAATATATTTGAAAGTATGGTCTACCCAGAAGAGCTAAAAAGCAGAGCCTGTTATCTGAACATGGACAGAGAAAGTAAAGTATAAAACTCACTTTTGCCACGTACAAATTACAAATATTCCAGAACAAACAAAAATCTATAGGCTGGCTCCAAATTCTGTAGTAGTACTTGAAAACAAGTTTAGATCTAGCCTAAGTTTCAAAGATAGGTACAAATTTTTGTTGTTACTGAACTCAAATCAAACGTTAGGTCTGCTAGCCTAAAGTTAGGCAGTCTTAAGGCTTCGGTCCAACCATGCCTCGCCACCTATTGCAAAGGTGTAGGATAGGGGTGTATGATGCATCAAAAAGCATCAAAATTTTGATTAGATTTGATTCATCAATGCTGTAGTAATCGAAATAACGATGCATCGAAAATACCAAGAACACGGGAGAGTTACACCCGCCGTTTGCCCGTGCTACAAAGGGTACTGGAGGTGTTTGGGTCAGCAGCAAAAAATCTTACCTTGGAGATAAGCAATGACGAGGGATGGTAGGGGAGGAGTGGGGTCCCGTTGAAAGCAATAAATCAGTCGGCTGAACAACATTATTTCTTGAGTCTTTATCTTATCTTACAACAACCACATTTTTCCCCATTATGAATTTATAATAAACAGTTTTTTATAATAAACAGTGAGTTATTTGAATAACGTTATGCCTTCACAAAACTATACCTAGGGTGGGTAAAATAGAATTTTGTCAAAAATAAGGTAGTTTTACTGGCATGGTACGATAGTGGTATTTTACAATCTGGCAAAACTGTCTACATCGACACTCGTTATTTAACTTTGGCGCTCATTTGTATTCGTCCGTCCTTTGAAACTTAAGTACCGGTAAATACAATTAAGTTTAGGTTATGCGTTATTATTGTGAAAGTTTTTGAAATGATGGATCAAGATAGGATGGAAGAAGAATTAATTGATCAAATCAGAAAATTATAACTAGACTGTGGCCAATATGGTAGATCATCCATTTTGGTCATAAAAATTGGAGTATAGGCTTAGTTTTAATCATTAAAACATGTCACATTGCATCAAATCTCACTGCATAGTTAAAATCAAAATTCTTTGAATCACATCGTTGCATCGAATCAAAATAAAATTGCTGCATCACACACCCCTAGTGCAGGGGTTAATCCTAGTGTAGGATTATGTTTTGTAGTGGCTAGACAAATCCTAAACTCACAGTTCATGTTTCATATTACAGAGAATATAAAAAAAAAAACCAGAAACGTAGGCTACCCATGCAGTGTTTTTAAGAAATCAAACTCTTTTGCTGTTTTGGGTGAAATGAAAGAGACTGAGGATAAAGGGGTATCTGTTTCGGGGACAAACAGAATGTGTGTTATGTTCAGGCCTAGTTCAAATAGGCATGAAACAAAAAAAACAAACTTGTTGCTTGTTAGTGATAGTCAAGGGAGGAAGTGTAAAGGTAGGTTATGGGAAATATCAGAAAAGAATTTCAATGTCAAATCAAAAGTATTCCCAGGGGCTCCCATGGCTGAAGTGTTAAATAGGACTCATGAAGATGTGAAGGAGTTAGGTTGTGATGATCTTTGTGTAATTTATGGGGGAGAAAAATGACAGGGTTTCTACAGAATTTAAATTTTATATTTCCCTGACCCTTCTGTAAAACTCCCCTGACCAACTTTCGAAATACGTCGTAGCATTTTCGCTTTATAAAAAAGCATGTGTGCACAATTATTATATATTTAATATGTAAAATATTATTTTATACATCATGTATGCCATAAAAGTTGGTATAACAAAATTAAATAAATTGATCACAATAAAAACTCAATAATAGGGGATTCCAAGATGTTAAGAATAAACTCCTTAGGAATCCTTAGATCATCATCCAACCATTGGGACTCCACCTGAAAAATACTGCTACAGCTACAACAGATTGTATACAGCCTGGAGCAAAGCATCCACTCTGTTTTTTCACCATCGGGGATCAGATGGAATAAAAGCACCGTATTGTCAAGTAAATTTTATATGATGACTCGCAGGAAGTTACTCTTGTTGTAATAATGTCTCTCATTATCTCTATTTCTCTATTTTAATTTTGTGAAGTAGCGTTTTAAGGTGGAATAGTAATCAATATTGTCTATAATAAGCTATAAATTTATTTAAATTTATTTGGTATGGGGGGTCAAGACGTAACAAAATAAGCTTTATCTCTAGGTTTCCTGACTTTCCCTGACCGAATTTCCTTTCCCTGACTTTCCCTGACCTTCCCTGACTTCCTCTGACCGTAGAAACCCTGAATGATGTCTCAGAAGTACAATTAGGTAACTTAACCTAGGGAATGAAATAGATAGTCTCACCAAATCAAACGCTAAAAACATAATACGGGTAGAAACGCCTCTGAGACATGACACAACCATATTCAATGAGGCGATTGCACAGCAAAACAAAATCATTAGTGATCATTACAGGAAAAACAAATGGGCATACATTGCAATCAACTGCATGCTGAGTAGGGAAGGAATTCGTACAACACGGTTTATAGTTGAACGGCTTAGGAAAAAACACAGTCTGTGAATTTGTTGCAAGCTATGTCAGAAATGCTTATCTCCCACAGGCTAGGGATACAAAAAACATGACACACACTATTTGGAGAGAAACCACATACCGTAAGTTTAGGCAATAGTCAAAAAAATCTTAATTCAAAGCCCAAAGTTTCAAAATTAAAAAAATCTAATTGGCCACCCTTTTAAAATTATTCATCTAAACAAACGCTAGAGGACTCTCAGGCAAAATCAATCACGTTGAAATATTCTTCGAAGAAGAGAATCCTCACATTTTCATGATCAGCGAACATGGACTATGACCAGAAAGCCTCTAGGCTCTCCACATCCACGGTTATTCACTGCTTCATTCTTATGGTTGCAGTGAACACAGAATGGGTGGAGTCGCGATTTTCAAGAGTGACCTTCTGGGTCCAGAAATTCAATTCAAATTATCTGAAGTTGGTCACAGATTATCGTAAGACATGATCTTTGAATGTGTCAATGACAAATTGTGGAGAATCCCGCCTCTTTTGCTATCAGAAGGGCCCATAAGCTTTTCAGTCTAGTACAGGTGTATAGTCAATGGTATTAGGCCCCCAAAAAATTCCAAACAAACAAACATCACTTTGAAAATTGAAAATGAAATTGTGGATGACCCGATTGTAGTTGGTGAAGTTTTTAACAACTTGTTTTTCCCCAGTGACTGTAGAAAATGTTTTAACAATTTTTTCAAAAATTAGCAGGCAAGCACTCTTTGGGTTTGGACGGAGTTAGGCTAGCATGTTTGTTCTAAAACAGTGTGAACATGAAATCATATTAGGTACCTCTAACTCACATCATTGGAAACATCAACATTTCCGAAAGAATTCAAAAAAGGAAAAATCAAACCACTTAAAAAAAATTATGAGAGTTTGGTGGGAAACTATTGTCCGATTTCGCTCTTCCCGGCAATCTCAAAATGTTTTGAAAAAATTTGTTTTCGAACAGGTCATCCAATATCTCAAACTTGACAAATTATTGTGTGAGAGACAAAATGGCTTTCAAAAGCAGAAATCAACAAAATTTTCCTTGATTGATTTTGTGAACAATTGTATCACCGCAATCGAGTGATCACCGCAATACAGTCATAAGCTGCTTTGCCGACTCGTGAAAGGCCTTCGATTGCGTTGATTCACAAATTCTTCTGGAAAAACTTGCAGCAATCGGCATTACCCAATCAGCTTTAGAATGGTTTACCTCGTATCTGTCCGAAAGAAAAGGTACCAGGTAACCAAAATTCATCAAGAGTCAAAATCCAAAATTAAATCCATTCTTTCGTCTCCAAAATTAGTCCCATGCGGAATCCCACAGGGCTCGGTTTTGGGGCCCCTGCTGTTTCTGATTTACCTATATCAGTGATATAACAGACACAGTACCGGTACCACTGGAACATGTTTTTCTTTTTGCCGATGATACCACCCTTGTCACAAAGGGAAAATCTTAAAATTGAATCTTTTCAAAAAGTGAACGACCAGGCTCAGTACTTCTTTAGCAACTGCCTTATGGTAAATGCTGAGAAGACTAGCTATGTGTGTTTTCAAACTTTGCGAAAGCAAAATTAAAACAAAACAACAAAATTCCAAACTTTTTTAAGGTGAAAACAAACATGAAATTTCAAAATCGGCAAAATTTTTAGGAGTCCAGATTGATGATGGTTCCCGGTGGAATGAACAGCTCACCAAGCTCGAAAGAGGGCTTACTAAAGGACTCTTTGTCCTCAGGTGAATTAGTAAATTCAGAAACACCCCATTATCAAAAGTTGCCCCAAGGCAGAATGTTTTCATTCTTTCTGCAACGGAATATGTAAAATCGCAAAACTTTCTGCAAGCCTAACGCGATTTTTGATGCGTCTACCGCAACCACTGGAATCGTATAAAGCCACTTGTAAAAAGTGGAAACTAAGAAAATTATTTAAATAAACCAATCTTATTGGAAAACTCTCTAAATAATTATCTCTTTGGCAATCCAAAAGAAAATTAATTAAATTGCAACAATTAGAACAATATACTGTATAGCCTGAACATATTAAACTAATAACTACATAGTGTTAAATAATAATATTAATCAGCTATAAAGTAAAATCACTTGCTTTTAAATTAATTTATAGACTGGGATTCAAGGACTATAGGCATCATTTGCTGTATTAGAACAAATATATGTTTTTTAATAACATATTTGGAAACACAGCTTTACAACAAACCAATCAATAATGTTTTGTTCTTGAATAGGTTTTTTTTGTAAATATATAAATGACCCAGTAACATCCCTAAGTTGGTCTGATAATTAAAAAAATGTAATTGATTATTCCTTAACACTTAAAACAAGGCAAACAAATATTTAGGTATTCTATTTCTCCTAACAACTTTAGATGTTACCATTTCAGACATTAATTTAGTTTAGGCCTACTTTTTGATACTGGCTTGAAATAGTTGTGGTACTGAGAGCCATTCTTTTGACAAAGGACCCTGCACTGGAAACCATTTCTCGATATTTTTGCTCGTAGCAGACTTATATTTATTTTAAAGGCTGTCCCACACTTCTTGCGAATACACCCGAACATTCGGCCGATCTCCGAATGTTCGGAATATTCGTGAGAAGTGTTGCCACTATGGGAGCTGCACAAACTTTTGAATACAGGACAGAATCCTTATGTTCAGGCCTGTTAGCGAGAAGTGTGGGACAGCCTTAACGGACAATGCCGGGGATATCTTGCGTAATGGGTTTTTAAATTTTGTAGAATAAACTTTCTAAACAAACTGAGCAAATAACCCACTCACCGGATGAGGTCATTATCTCATTGGTGCTCCACAACAATATTAACCAAACTACAGGTAATAGCGCTACACACTGCTAACGTCCATTGGTTGGTTGGTAGAATCAGAAACACAATGCATAATCGCCACTGACTGGAGCCGCACGATCACGTGACCTGTCCGAGCAATGCGCAGTGGCACTATAAAATCCCGATTCTCTTTAAATATCGTATCGTTTAAATATCACACTGCCGAATCGCATCAGGCTTGTGTAGTGTACGGTATCATGGTATCACTAACATTGCATCTTTTTTGACATATTGTGTCGTTCACATATTACAGGGTTCCCTTATATACCGTATCTTAATTCAAAAACGAGCACTTCAAAAACATTATAAGTAAGATTTATCTTTTTTATGTGCCGATAAAATTTGAAATATCGAAATGGACGATATATATCTCTTCCCATATACACCATCGATATATTGTATCGCACACTGCGAAACGATTCGATAGATATCGGATATCGCTCACTACAGTACCAACCGGCACAAGCTCATTCAGTCTACTACGACTACTAAGAGTATAATCATACTTCTGCCTCTAAAAATAGACTGCGTAACTTTGAGGTTACAATATTACATTTACTTGAATTTATATGGTTCTCTAAAGTTTTTGTTTGCAGAATGGAGAATTTTTCTGCAGCAATAACTTTATTGATAAATTGTTGATTTGTCTGCAGCCGTGTACTTTTATGTGGCTGATCTTTCTGCAGCCTTCGCTTTCTTTCTGCAACAATGTCGCACTGTCGCCCGTTGTTCTAAGTTGTATACCATGGCCTATTTGAACAGCTAATTAGCTACCATATTCAATAGTGCTTTGGGGGGGGGGGGTGGAAGTAAAGGCAACCTGGATAGAATCCTAGTATGGCAAAAAAAAAAACATCAGAGCAATTTTAAATTTACCCCCAAAAACGAGTAGTAGGGAAGGGTTTGCTCAACTAGGCCTCCTATAGTCCCAAGCCCTTACATTTTTGAAACCATTATGTTCGTCAAAGCACAGAACATAAAACCCCCCAAAAAAATGATGGTTAAAACACAATAAAAAATATATCTTCTCTGTTAGTCACCGTCTGAAACTTTTTGAGCAAAAGCCTGAGTACGCTGCTGGCCTAAAACTTCTTCAGTCACTCCCTCAAAGTATTAGAATTCAAGAAAACATCAATAAATTCAAGCATGATCTAAAAGTTTGGGTACAGTTTCATAAGCGGCCACCAACTAATCGGATGCGATATATCTAAAACATTCAATATATCAAATCACATTTTAAATCGATCTTTAACCCTTTCAGTGCTATGGACCGATATATCGTCTTTTGAATCTGTTATCAATAAACACAGTTACTGCTTCATAAGCGATTGTACCGTTAGGCGCTCTGTCTGCAGTCTGAGTCTGACATGTGGTGAAACCTGGTAGGCACGAACTGAACTACCTCGTCCAGCGCCTAGTCTCTATAATACCAACTGATCCACTGCAGCTGCTAGTCTGATAAGTGGCTGTGCGGTCTAAGGCATTACCTTCCCGGCCGGGGGTAACACTTGGATCGAGGGTTCGAATCCCGTCACAGTCAGTGGTTTTTATGTGCAACTCATGGAGAGTTCACCTGTCTGTGGCCGAGTTGAAGGGGAGGGCGGACCTTAAGCAAACGGTGGACGGCTCGGGTCCAAGCTGACGGGATGGGTAGATTCTTTGTGAGTTGCACACCTAATCAGGTGTTTTGCTACTTTTTGCCTATCCTTTACTGTGTGTGTCCAGCGGAAGCACGTTTTTATTAATTTTGACTGTTCAGGCGTTCAATATATTTAAAAAATCAACAAAACATCACGGATTCAACTACTCCTTTCAGAAGCTTAGCACTCAAAGGGTTAACCTAAATAGGCTAACACAAAACACCCAAACATTCAAGTCCTCATGGCGTGTGAAACGGTCTCTGCAAACTGCAAACTGGGATTAAGAGCGATGATGTCAGTTACAAATATATTTTAATGAAACATTTAACAAGAAACAAATGAAAACAAAAATTTAAAAAATTCAACAAATAATTAATAAACGTATAGGCCTAAGTTAACCAAACTAAAACTTAGTTATCTTTGCCAGGGTTCCGTTCATCCAATTCATGAAAGCAGCCAATAAAGTTTACCCTGGCAAAGATAACTGAAGTTTTAGCTTACCGGTAGTTAACTTATACATTTATTTATTTTTTTTTATTAGTAGTTTTCGTTTGTTTGTTATTTGTTAACTTAAACGTTTCATTAAAATATAGCCTATATGTAACTGGTATCGCATATTATTATTGATGATATAAGTTACAATTTGTTGATTTTAGATTATAACATTAAAATATATACCGACTGAATAATTTTTGGCATTTAGCCTGCTGTAAAAATGTGATTCAAAATATTGAGTGTTCCGATTCGATATATCAAATGTATAAGATCGATATATCACATCAGATTAGTTGGTGGCCACTTATGAAACTGTACCCAAAAGTTTATCTGGCCAGAAAAGATTTTTATCATGTTTAAAGTTTTAAAAATGATTCAGCCTAGTTTTTCTGCTTTTATGCATTTTGATGTATACTGTTGTGTACTCTTTACCATTATTGTGGAAGTGACTTACAATATGTAGGCACTATGACCCGTCCAACACTCCACCAAAAGGAGTCTACGGATGCAAGAATCAAGTAACGAGTAACAAGTAAGTAACTGCAGGAAATTTCGTGCCAACTACACTGCAATACTTGGTAGGCTACTCTTAGCTACATGCAGACATAAACATACTCGTACTTGTCACAAACTGACTGCATTGAAATTGAGGCACTCCGTATAGCGAGCACAAGGCTACAGTGGAGCTTGGGACCAAACCATACGGTGTGCACCGCAGTGAACGTGTTAACATCAAAATAAGGCTATGCCTATGATCAAAACCCTAGACCCTCGGCCCCTATTCGTAAATTAGCTATAGTTCTAGGCAATCCTAATTAAATTAATCTTTGTTCAGCAGGTCATTTGATAAGTAATTGAAATATCTTCCTAACCTATTGCAGGGGTCTAGGATATTTTACATAGTTTATAAGCCTCATTCTAAAATATCTCAGGAGATTTAAGTAGCCTACTCTAATTTTAAAGAGTCTAGGACAGGAAAACATTAAAGTATTATTGCTAAAGTACTTACACCTTAGTGTGTGAAATGCAGTTCCTTTACTATTACTAAAAGTTGGACCTAATTTAAGTTCTCTAACATCTGTACCTAACCCTAATTTATCACCCATCCTTTTGCCATTCATGTAACAGGTTGGTGCACCTGTCCAGGAATATCTGGCATGTTAAGTTAACAGAATTAAGCCACAATTTTACATAATTGGAACCTGGCGTACTAGATTACTTTCACTATGGACTATGGAGACTTATGAAATTTGACGAAAGAAAAATGGTTATTTACGAATTTTAACGTTTATATATCAGTTTAGCACTGATAATCTCAATTCTATAAATATACACACTATTATTTAACAAAGTCGAAAGTATAAAAAGAAAGAAACCTATATGGCCAAAAATATTGTTTTCATTTATAACACTGCCTGATCTTACACTACTACCTGACTAGGATAGATATGCGAATCTGACATCTGGTTTCAGACAGAACTAACGTTTACGTATTTAGTTTGGTTTCGGGCTTACAACTGTAAGCCAATAAATAAATTTTATTTTCTACTGCGTATTATATGAAAAAGTTATACACATTATTATACATACTATTAATTGATAATAGATGCAGAAAAATAATCTCATTCTGCTAAAAGTATCAAATGTAAAACAAGATAAAAAATGTAATACTTTATCCGATAAATAAACTAACACGATAGAACGGTCAGGGGCAGATCTAGGAATTTGTTGAGGGGGGGGGGCGCACTTGAGATATTTTTTTCTCACTAAACGATAACGTCCCGCAGCAACGGGAGGCAGTTGTTATTACTCGCTAAATTCAATTCAATCATGATGCTAACAAATAAAACACCATTAGTAACACTTATTTCGCAATTAAATGTGTAATATTAATGTATTTCACTGATACAATAAACAGTAGGTACATAAATATACACATTTTACACAACTACTGCCTCGAAAAACAAACATTTTATACCGATTAATTTACTTACACGCACTACTAAAGCCTAAACCAATGCGTACAATATGGCTAAGGTAGAACGCAAAATTCTGAAAAGAAGAAGATTAAGAAAGACTGCAGGGCCGGTGCTGCGGTGTGTGCCAATAGGGCAACCAAAGGCAATAGTCCGGTGCTGTGGTGCGTTACCCTAGGAATGCTCGGCCCAAGCCCCTAGGCCGGTGCTGCAGTGTGTGCTCCTAGGGCAGCCAAGGGCAATAGTCCGGTGTTGTGGTGCGTTACCCTAGGAATGCTCGTCCAAAGCCCCTAGGTCCGTGCTGCTGTGTGTGCGCCTAGGGCAGCCAAGGGCAATAGGCCGGTGCTGTGGTGCGTTACCCTCGGAATACTCGTCCCTAGACCCTAGGCTGGTGCTGTGGTGTGTGCTCCTAGAGCAGCCAAGTGCAATAGGCCGGTGCTGTGGTGCGTGACCTTAGGGATGATCGGCCCAAGTCCCTAGACCGGTGCTGCGCTGTATTCCCCTAGGGCAGCCAAAAGCAATAGTCCGCTGCTGTTGTGCGTTACCTTAGGAATGCTTGGCCCAAGCCCCTAGGCCGGTGCTGCGGTGTGTGCTCCTAGGGCGGCCAAAGGGAGACGATGGAATTGGCTAACTGCGGAACTCGCTAACCGATGTTCTATGTTGGAACTGGCTAACCACGGCATTGGCTAACCGTCAGAGTCTGGAACTGGCTAACTTGGAACCCACTAACTCAAAAGTGTCAAGCCACGGAACTCGCTAAATCTGGAACTTGCTAACCAACATGGCGACCTCTGACTCCCACCACTACACGAGTTACGCACGATGGTGCCAACCTTGCAACGACAAATTATTGCAAAACAGCTCGTGCGTAACGTAGTTGTTGAAACGCATTAATATATTTAGTTTTGTATGTAATGCCATTGCATTTTACTTAATCGCTAAATATAATTATTAGACTACCACAACTATAGTGTGTGTGTAAATTGATGAATTGTAAACTGTTGAATTGCAAACTTTATAGGACTTGAAACTGTTAATCTCATTTAAAAGCATTGCGAAACCCTGACCTACCACCAGTATTTACCACCTCGACAGAGGAAAATATATACGTTTTGTAAATCATTCTAAATTGCTTTAAAATACGAACACAGTGGTACCAATATTGTACTAATTTTAAAAATATATGAAATAGACCTTTCGGGTTTACAAAATACTTTTCCTTCGTCATCTATATGGTACACTAAGATGAGTTTTGTAAGGATTACTCATCCGACATTTCTGAATAGATTTGGATGATTATTGTATCAAAATAATTTCCATAATCCATAGAAGTGCACAGTTGTTTTTCAATTTTGATACTAACATTCTGATGAGCACATGTCGGCCTCAAAGTTTGTTTCTTTTAACCATAAACCGTTGACGTCAAGAACAGTAAACATAAAAACATCTGATTTCAGTTTTATAACGTTCTGAAAAGTAGAAACAAATAACAAGTTTCATAAAGCGTAAAATATTTTACTTTAATTAATATTAAAATATTAATTTTTAATTGGATGGTATCAGAATAATTTGTATCGCAATTTTATACAGATTTATATTGTTTGTGCCTTGTTAGTTTATAATTTAATTCCGATGCTATACAAAATAAATAAGGTGGGTCGTGTTATTACATATATGTATTAATAAATTAATCTTAAAAACTCAATAATTGACAAAATTACAAGATATAAAGAATAAGTTAAACTCCTTAGGAATCCTCAGGTCATCAGCCATCCATTGGGACTCCACCTGAAAAATACCACTAACTTACAACAGATTGTATACAACCTAGAGCAAAACATTCCCTCAGTTTTTTCATCATTCGGGGATCAGATAGTATAATAAAAGCCCCGAATTGTCATTTAAATTTGATATGATGCCTCACAGGAAGTTAATCTTATTGCGATAATGTCCCTCATAACCTATTTTGAGACTTAACAAAGATTAAAAAAATAATTTTGTGAAGTAACTTATAGCGTTAAGGTGGAATAGTAATCAATATTGTCTCTAAGCTACACATTTATTTTCATATCTTTAGTACCGTACGTAGGGTAGAGACTAACAAAATAAGCTTTATCTCCGGGTTCCCTGACCGTATAAATACTGAGAAAGTGAGGCAAGAACGGTAGAATGGTCTCCAGTGAATTTTATTAAGCTAGAGATATGAGTCAGAAAAGGCGGTTTTACTTAGCCTACTTAATTGCTGAATAGCTTTCTATAACTAGGCCTATTTCTAGGGTTATAGCATTTTGCTCTGGCAATGCCTTGTTTATAACTAGCATCTTGTTTATACAAAAATAATTTATAGTAAAGGCACCACTCTCACAAAATATGACCTACTGTTTTAAGGCTAAGGCACTAACGCCAACAAATTTAATTTTTGTTGGTAAAGTTCAAACCAGTATCAAACAATACAATAAGTACAATAAGCATCAATACAAATATGTTAGGGTAGCCTAATAAAGTTAAAACTTTAACCTAAACCTAAAAGGCAGTTTAGGTTTCATTAACTACGTAGAACTTATTTATCCCAAATGATAATTTTGTTATGCTATTTTCTGCTTGTAAGTTACATGTCTTCACATTCAAACCTATTTTAAGACAGTAGGTCTAGGCGAGGTTGTGTAGACCATCCAGACGCTTCCACGCAGACTTAGAAAAAAGACAATGGGTCCCATGCCGATAATGGTCAACGGGACAGACAACGGAGGTAACAAGAGGTAACAGGTTTTCACATTAGGCGTAACCTACGGCATTGTTAAAAGAGGCCTTCACAGTTTGATGTAATATGTATAACTAAACCATAGCTTTGCCATTAACAAGTATTTTAGTAACAGAGCTTACATGGAAGGTTACAAATGCACATTAACACTGAACAAATACCCAGGTAGGTAGTGCCATATGTAAAACAATCATACAAACCCTGAAATAGGTCAAATCTTTATTGAAAACCCATAAACAAATTGCAAATTAGGTATTAAGTAGGCTTACTATTTAAGTTTTCCAATTACTATTTTTGCTCATACAATCACTGCATTATAACAAAAAGGCAAGTTATTTCTGCATAAATCATTCTCCACCAAGAGCCTATTTATGAGCAGGGCATATTTCCTTCAGGGTAGTGAATAATTGTTCCTAGTAAATTGAATTCTACCTTTCATTGCATCCATATTTAATTTACCTATTGATTCCTACCTCCCTTTATGGGGAAGAGAATATTTTTGACCTGTCCTTTAGTGCACTATGGCGGTTACTTAGGACTATGTTACATGGGATATGAATGCATGTATGCATTTCACTTCTTTAGGTTGAGTTACTTCAAGAAAATTGAGATGGATATTGTCATAAAATAACTTTCTTGGAATTTTAAAATAGAACCCAGTTAAATAAACGTGGCCCAGGTATGACATGAGGGAAGGTATGACACGAGGGCTTAGAGACTTTGTGTAAGTTGAGAAAAGATACTTTGGCTGCAACGAGCGAAACTGGAAATTCTTAAGTTATGTCAAGTGATTTATTTAAGGTAAATTAAGCGTATTATTAAAATAAAATTCCTAACTTTGAAATACAAACCAGTGAACTTCACATTGTACAGAGTAGGCACAAAGGCGGAAGACCTAAAAGTGACTAAAGTGTTGAGATTCAGATTAAATAGCAGCAACGAGCAAATATAGGCAATCTAAAAAGCTACAGTCAAATAAGTAAAAGTGGAGAAAGAGGAGGTAGAAATTGAAGTAATTCCACCTTAAACATTATAAACGCAGCAAGCTGACGTAATGAAAATAAAAAAGATATCAGATTTGAAAATTGTTAAAACCAGAATAGGCCTTGGCTTCAAGTTATCAGATTTCGAAAGAGAGCTGTAAAAGTACGTACAGCTAATCGACAAAGCATAAGTATATAAAGATCATTTTTTAAATATTTATATTTAGAAAATACAACCATCTCAATTACGAAGGATACAAAACTATAAAACATTCAACAAAAACAGTTGATTTAGAAACATGATGATCGAATTCAATATTAAAAACACATCTCATTGTTTACAATGTACAAAATGTCAAGAACTTTAATATATGAAGGGGCCTAACCCATTTAGGCTGTTACATATTCATCTATATCAGATATAAAACTGAAACGAAAATAATACTATTTACGTAATATTTGTCAAGTACAATATTACGACATCAATACCATAATATTTGTTGTACGAAAAGTGGTGGCACTGACCATCTTGGGTTATTCACAACCGTTCGGCACTCCGATTGGTTAGAGTTCGAGGCCTCTTATTGGTAGTTAGCGAGTAAGACCAAGTAAGTCAGTTCCGCCGTCGTACATGCTCGACTCCGGAATCCGCTAACCACCTTTAAACAGGGTTAGCGGGTTCCAAGGTTAGCCAATTCCTGAGATTGACCAAGTTAGTGAGTTCCGCCCACGAACACTTTTCAATATAGGGCGTTTTAACATGGGGTTAGCGAGTTCCGCGGTTAGCCAATTCCGCGTTCCCGCCAAAGGCAATAGGCCGGTGCTGTGGTGCGTTACCCTAGGGGCTGCTCAGCCCTGGCCGGTGCCTTTACCTTACAGATAGTAAGTTGTGTATTTCGGATTTAAGGAGCTCAGTGACTCGAAAACGAATCAGGCAGAAGAAGCACAGCAGGCCAACAACAATAGGAATAGTATTAAAAACTGTTACCTATAATGTAAATATTTGTAAATATAATATAAATAAATGTATTATAACAGCATTTCTCAAGGTTTTATTACTATCCCTTATTTTCCATCTATCTTTATAATGTAGAAAGAAAGATAAGACTATATAGGCCCATTTTATTGGTATCTTTCAAGTACACATATAAGTGCAAGGTTTTGATTCAGAAGACTGTTATATTGTTTGTATAACAATAAATAAAAGGTTTAAGACATCATTAAAATGGAAAATTTATATTTATGAGTTGAAATTAAATGTATATTTATCGAAAAACATATTGCTTCAGTGTTTGTGCAAGCACTTTATCACTGTGCAATAATTTTAGTATAGAATTTTTAAGTTTTATATTTGTTTATGACTATATTTTATTACAGTTAAAATTTGAAGCTTGCAACCTGACCTGATTTTAGCACTACAAAATAAGCTTGTAGCAAGCTCTCCAAATGCCTACATAAAGTGTTTTTAATGTTATCAAAAGGTTTACAAGACAAGCTTTCTACTACTTGACAAGCTTGGTACAACCTGTAATGAATTAGGGCTTGTGACAACCCAAGTGACAAGTTCCTTTTTTGTCAAGTAGGCAAACCTACTTTATAACCTTGTCAAAAATTAATGTTTTGATGAAGTATAAGAAGGGATTTTTAGGCCTTTGATAAAGGATTTTCTTGTTATTAAAAGTAGCACTGCTTCACTGATTTTAACACCAACATTTGTCTCTAGGGCTGATTGTCATTGAGTAGGCTATATTGAATATTAAACTGTGTTAATGTGAATCAAGTCAATTATACATTATTTTACTGTTTTTTTTTTCAACTAGGAAATAACATAAATTTCTTAAACGTATTCATTCAGCTAATTCGTAACTCCTTATTATTTTAATTATTGGATTTTTCATCAATGAAAAAACGGTGTAATTACTTCTTTAGGTACTGTCACAAAATAACCAAACAAGATATATAACACGTGGGTGTATCTGGGCGGAGAAAAGGACAAAGGGGGGAGGGCGGCAGATTTCCTAGTAGCCCTTAGGCGGCAATTGCTTAAATCCGCCACTGGGTATCTGACGGGCATAAACTAGAATATTACATGGAGTAGTCTATCTATTGTACTGGGAGGAAGTGACGCTACCCGGAAATAACCGTGGGCCGACTGGTCTAGCCATGTATTATTGCAGATACAAAATTTATCATTAGATAAAACATAAAACACATGTTATAGTATATTTTAAGTTAATCTATATAATAATAGGTTCAAGATTTTTTGTGGTACCGATTTCTCGGATGTGCGGCATCGTAGGATTATGAAACTTGGCACACTTAATTTAGTACTATTAGGGGATATGTCGAAATGAAAATAATGTTGTGTTTGGGTGTGTTTTTGGCTTTCAAAGTTTACATGTTATCCTTATGGGAACTTGCGTTCTGCTTTTTGTTGTTTTTCATTTAATAAAAAGCTGCGTTATTCAAATAAATATGTAGCACATCAGCAAGAACAGATGATTCATAAGTACAAATTTTACTGACTGCTGTAATGGTAACACCCTTCTCTTAACTCCTTCTCCGTTTTAACTCTACATAAAAAACCTGTTTGTGAGGGTGGTAAGAGGGGCGGGGAGATGATAATGTGCAGATTTTTCAGTCATAATTAAAAAGGCCACTGATCTTACGCCTTCTGCTATCCGTTTTAACTCCACGTTAAAAAAATTATCTGGAAGTGAGGATGGGGGAAGGGGAGGTAAAGATGAGCCCACTAGATACTAAACTTGTTTTCATATGTATTCGACGGCTTTTTATTTAAAATATATTTGGTCGAATTTCGACCATTGGGCGGTCTCTAGTTTGTATTAAACATGCCAGCAATAAATAAATACCTTATACCATAACAACAAAAACAAAGTTTACAATTATTCATAAATATTATTGTAAATTAATAATATCACTGATTGAATATTCAATTAAGTACAGTATTTACTTTAGATTCGTACGATTATAGTTTAAGAAACAAATTAAATATCGAGTTGGAAAACCTATCAATTTCTTAAAATTGTTGTTTATTATTTATTTTGGTACCAAAGTTGTTGTTTTAGAGTAAAATATTGATTAATACCATTGATTATTGATCTTATGTATAATCAATGCTAATACTATATAGTCGCCGCTGCCGCGCCGCCGCCGCCGCCGCTGATGTGCACTACCTTTCTCGTCGCCGCACGCCGCACGCCGCAGCGGCGCCGCCGCCGCAAACCGCTGATGTGCACCGGGCCTAAGACGTGTTGGTGCAAATAATGTATTTGCAAATATTGAAAACAAAAACTAGTACAGCGACAGACAGAGTCACACTATTACCATTGACTCCTGTAGAGTTAGTCCAACATTGCGTGCGATGAACACAACTTCATCCGCACTATAAACAACAATCAACAAAACATAAATCACAAATTACCAATACACACAGAGAAAAAGAATACACAGGCTTTGGAGCAAACCATACGGTGTGCACCGCAGTGAACGTGTTAACATCAAAATAAGGCTATGCCTATGATCAAAACCCTAGACCCTCGGCCCCTATTCGTAAATTAGCCGAATAGCAGATTTTTGGGTTTTGGTAAAATGTGGTTATTTATTTGTTTATATTGAGGCAAGTGGGTTTTGTATATATATGTATTGTGTATGGATTTTTGTTCGTAGCTTTTTTTACGTGTTGCTGTTTTTATGCATGGTTATGGTTAAAAGTTATGGTTATGGTCTCGGAACTCATTTGGTAGCTTAATGATTCAAGATACTAAATTGTTTATTCTTTTAAGCTCTATAAAATGGATATAACCAAAATCTAGTGTTTTTTAAATTTTAGGGTAAAAATTTCAAAAAACAGATTTTTCGAAAATTGTAAACCCCCATAAAACCTCCTTCCCATAGACCGATCGATCTGGTATTCGGACTTGAGTCATAAATGTTACTCTCCATATTTGTGCCAAATTTCATCAAAATTTGGCTCTTCTTTCAAAAGTTATCGCGGTAATGGACACACACACACACACACACACACACACACACACACACACACACACACACACACACACACACACACACACACACACACACACACACACACACACACACACACACACACACACACACACACACACACACACACACACACACACACACACACACACACACACACACACACACACACACACACACACACACACACACACACACACACACACACACACACACAGATATAACGTAAAAACAACTTGTTTGGGTTCAGGGAGCTCCAAAACGAATATTTCCACCAACAACTCAAGTTCGATAATTTTGACGAAAACAATACTTTCTCCATATACTATGTATAGGGGGAGAAAGTAAAAACTGTTGGACAAAATCAACAATTATTTATTACTTCATCGCCTACCCCTATAAGCTCTTCTGAGCAGTCTTTCACTGACACTCCAATAGCATCGAAAAACATGAAATATGGTTCTTTTAGCCTAAAACCAACGATGAGCAAGTTAATATATAAATAAAACAAGTAAAGTCGTTTTCAAATACTTGCACCGAATCAAGTGGATCGATCTTTTTGTAAAGATAGTTAAATCAACACGTAACAAGATGACCTTATTTGTTTTTGATACTAGTATGCATGCGTCCAACTAAATAATATTTGATTAATTTCTCGGAAGTTGTTATTTAGTTTGTTAAGAAGAGAAACAAAAAGTTAAATTTTTCTTCCTGGCACATACAGAACACCTCAGAGCGGTCGATGTATCTGTTCGAGCCAGGTTTTCAATCTGACTACAGACGTGCTACGAATGCTTCATGAGATTTTCATAAATTTTACTCTCTCAGTAAGAACGGCTTCTGCCCTTATTATTGCAAATTATTGGGAAAGCTAGATCATATAAACTGAATAGATTTTATATTTCACTACCTATTAGTAAGGGACTCACTCTGACTGGCATTGTGTCTTTTAATTTCTTACATGTATTGTTTTGTAAGCGTAAATGTAAGTGCATTTTGACTTGTTGCAAGACGGTAGTTAATTACATCAGTTAGTCACAACAACACGAACTTTCTAACAAAAAAGTTTCTCATCCCATATGCATTACCATCCCATGCATTGTACTTTAATAAATACAAAAATGTTTTGATTAATAAATAGGAAATACCCCCGTAGCAGCAAACCTGCGTACTTAGCGAATTTCCAATGCATATATATTTATCTTAATACCACATAAAGCTACATACCAAGTTTCATCAATATACATTCATAAATAAACAATTTATTACATTTTAATTATTCTCCATAAGAATAACATGGCGGCAGAGTATGCAGGTTTGCTGAAGCAAGGAACACAAAAAATGGGGTTTTATGCTAATATCAATATGACTCAACTAGGTGAAGTCACATACTAAATTTCATTAATTTATTGTCATAATTAAGGGAGATAACACGTTACTTATTCTCCATAAGAATAACATGGGGCTGAGTGCGCAGGTTTGCTGCTACGGGAGCCTTTGGCAAACAATTTTTTTTGAGCAAATATCAATGGTTCACAACCAGATGAAGCCGTATACCAAGTTTTGTCAGTATATGTTAATAAATAAGCGAGATATAAAATTTTTATTTTCCTCCATAAGAATAACATTAGACAACGCACTGTGTTTAGCACTTTCAATATCTCGGTAACCAATTGACGTAGAGAAATGATCAAAATACCAAATTGTGTGTTTTTTTAAACTGAATCCAATGGAAAAAACTAAAATTTGACTATTTCCAAAATTATATATAACAAATTCAAAAAACCCATTTTTGGGGTACAAAACCCCCCCAAAATACCCTTTTGGATAGAATGATCTGGCTGGTTTTCGAACTTAAAGTCATAAATGTTGCTTTACACGTTTATACCAAATTTCATCAAAATCGGATAATTTTTACGAGAGTTATCGTGCTCACGGACACACACACACACACACACACACACACACACACACACACACACACATATATATATAGATATATATATATATTTATATATATATATATATATACAGTTTTGAACGAATGGTGTTTTTGGGGTCTGGGGACCTCAAAACGAAAAGTTATCATGGTCCCGGGCCTAGGTCTTACCATGCCGACTACGGTAATAGCTTCTTCCCTATAGGGGAAATTCGCTAAAACACATTATAAAGAAAAATACCCCCACAGTAGCAAACCTGCATAATCAGCGAATTTCCAATGCATATTAATTTATCTTAATACCACATAAAGCCACGTACCAAGTTTTATCAATATACATTCATAAATAATCGTTTTATGATATTTTAATTATTCATGGTGGCTGAGTATGCAGGTTTGCTGAAATAAGGAACACTAAAAATGGGCTTTTATACAAATATCAATACAACTCAACTAGGTAAAATCACATACCAAGTTCTATTAATTTATGTTTATAATTAAAGGAGATAACACGTTACTTATTCTCCATAAGAATAACATGGGGCTGAGTATGCAGGTTTGTTGCTACGGGAACTATCGGCCAAAAATGGGTTTTTGTGCAAATATCAATAGACCACAGTGAAATGAAGCAATATACCAAGTTTCGTCAGGATAAGTTGATAAATAAGCAAGATATACACTTTTTCTTATCCTCCATAAGAATAACATTGGACAACGTACTGTGTTTAGCACTTTCAATATCTCAGTAACCAATTGACACAGGGCAATGATTAAAACACCAAATTGTGCGTATTTTTAAGCTGATTCCAATGGAAAAAATAAAATTTTACTTTTTCAAAAATTGTACTGTATGTAATAAACTCAAAAAAACCATTTTTGGGGTACAAAACCCTCCCAAAATACCCCTTCGGATAGGTCGATCAGTCTGGTTTTCAAACTTAAAGCCATAAATGCTGCTTTACACGTTTGTACCAAATTTCATCAAAATCGGACTTTTTTACGAGAGTTATCGCACCCACGAGACATATATATACAGTTTCGAACGAATGGTGTTTTTTGGGTCTGGGGACCTCAAAACGAAAATTTATCATGGTCCCAGGCCTAGGTCTTACTATGCCGACTACGGTAATAGCTTCTTCCCTATAGGGGAAATTCGCTAAAAAAGCTTAAAACTATGGGGTAACATTATCTTTTTAAGTTATAAATCAACTCCATAACTTTGTTTAAACGACGTCGCGTTGACATTGCCAGTGTAAAAACATTGTCTCAAGTAGCGCATCACTGGTAGACTAAGTAGAGACTTAAAAACAAGCTTACATTTTGTTATTGTGTAATGATGCAATCAATGATGTTGCAATGAAAGTGCAGTTTTAGTATTGTTTGTACATTTTGAGGCAAAACGTTTCAATTTACACATTACAAACACAAACCGTTCAGTAATTATCAATTCTATTCAGTATGTAAAGCCGATTTTGTTTACCTTTAATGTAAAATTTAAATATCAGTAAATATAATCTTTAATCTGTTGTTTTGTTAATTTCTTTAAAAGAGCAAATTGTAGTATTTTATTTTAACTGTTTTTCAATTTTTAATTATAGATTAGATTTGTATTGCAATTTATATTTACTTACTGTTGTTCAGTTCGTAACTTAACATTTTTCTTTAGTATAAATTGTTTTGAGAGCAGTCTTGCGTCTCTTTACTTTGTCCCTCTCACACTTCGCCAAGCGCTCCTTAAAACATATCAGAGGCACGGGACTCACTTGGTTTCTAATTGGTGGAGGCATCGGGTGGGGCGCAGTTTATATCCCGAAAATTATTGCCAAAGATCATGCTTTATTTGATAGACAATTTAACGTGACCAGATTATGAACCCACAACTTCACCCACATTGCAGCTTGGGTAAGGAAAAACTAAAGTCGGGAGTATAGGGCAATTGCTGTCGAGCAAAACCGGATGATGATTACGCCAAAATAAATCAAAGAAGAAATCAAACCAAGTAAAAATATATACTATATAAAACACATTGACGCAATTCAACGGAATAGTCCACTGCCTACTTATTTTTATTTTGAATAAAACAATCTTTTCAAATATACGACATCTTGTGAACAATTTAATTAATCGTACCAACACGTCCTACAGTATACTTAATAAACTTGAGTTAATAATGCACATTGTATTTACAATTTATGGAAAACATTCGTTGACACATTCTGAGACGAATAGTAATCATAAGTAAAATAACTAAATAAATACAACTTATTGCGATGGAATTGTACGCAGCCAAAATATCATATTCGCCGCCTTCAAGTTCATTTTAAAGACAAAAGTTTAATTCTCAGTTCCAAGTTCACACATTCTTGGACGTAGTTAGTTAGTGGAACTGTGCTTTGGAATCTGCTAAGTTGGCCAACACTTGGTTAGCAGCCCTTTACTGTATAGCTATTGAAACCTCTAATACTTTCTTCTATCAAATATAAATATGTTCCTTCTATTGTTTCGACAACTAAAATTGTATTCTTAAATTATATCTGATCATAAAATGTCGGTTAGTGGAGTGAAACTAAAATCTTAGATTTTCTATACAATTCATATATTTCACTTCTATAAAACGTGTTTATCACATTACATCTAAGTGTCATATATATATACATATTTCTTTACAAACAATTTATCCACGCAGAGCAATAACCGGAAACTGTGTACGAACTTCATCTTTGTATAAACAAATACTCTTATTGTAAATGACGAGCTGGACTGGTCAGTTTGCAGGGGATAAGCAATTGGTTAATTGAACTAAACAAACGACTGCCATTGAAAATCCTAGGGTGGAATATAATGAGTCATTTGAAGTATCTTGGCTCTTAAACATATTTTTGATATATAGCTTAAGCAAGAGTTAATAATTTAGAAAAATAATACGATATGTTATAACCTTAAAAATTGTTCGTACGACAATGTGACATATTTATTTATAAAAGGGCAATGAAAGATTTGTACCTAATTTAGAACAGCGAATTAAACAATCTTGCTCCGTGCAACCGTTCGCGCAAACCAGTTCGTTAGGCATTCACAGTAAAATAATTTTAAAGCCTAACATATTCAATTTAGAGCGAATTAACAAAAATGCATCAAACGTGCTCTTTTAATATTGATTGTACAGAAACAGATTTTGTTGTATTTCTAATTTTTATATAACTTGGAAGCTAAAATAAGTTAAATCCAATTTTTACTAGTTCACCAATTTTGCTTAGTGACAGGGCCTTAATAGTTTTGATAACTCATGCTGAAAATCTCCAAAACTAAAATTTTTGTCAAACTCTGCAGTGAGGATTAGTATGTTCACATTATAGTATATTTTGTCTCCAGTCGTGAAGAGCCAACGTAATGATAACTTATTCAAAACATTTGTATTGTAATTGAGTCCTGTAGATTTCTCGCCCTGTCAAAACATAAGCGAGAACAATCTACACACCTAGCAATTTTACCTCTTAAGGTTTTGACTAGTAGCTACTGTATATTGTTTTGATATGCATATTTTGACAGTAGGTATTTGAATATGCATATTAAAAAAAATTTCAATGATATGATTCGAGAATAAAATAACCTAAAATCCCTTTGGATCGAATCTGAGAAAGTTGTCATGTTCAATATCCTTTTAACCTAGTCCCTACATAAGATTCATCAAATAAGATGTTATTGGATGTTAACTGACAATCTTGAATAAATTCATATGAATATTAATACTTGAAAATGCTTGTGAAAAGGGATTTTACACAAAAGGGATTGCTGGGAAGGTAAGAGGGGAGAACTAAGATTCAGCTGTTGCTTTGGTTCTTGTTTCTAAAGTTTTGTTCAAAACACTTAGCACCTAAATTGATTTATGGTGTGTCAAAAAGAACAAGGTCTGCATCCTAACTCTTCTTCCTCAATCAATCCAAACATTTTTTTTCATTAACATTATGCAATTAGAGCAGGTTCAAAAAGATAATGTTACCCTTGAACATCTCTGGTAAGGGCTTATTTTCAGTGGGATATATTTTCATTTTGACAATCTTTTTAAGGATGGCTCGTTTAATATAGAAGTACTATCACGAATGACTATTTTATGATGCTCTACGCCAATAGTGTTAATATGCTGTGATAAATATATGGTTTACAAATAAAACGATTTATTTAGAGTAAAAGTTGTGTTGTTAAAATAAAATAATTTGTTGACCTGGGGTTAAGATGGGGATTTGAATTGTGGGAGAGTGTGTTATTGGGTGATAATAATTTTTAATATGATCTAAGTTTTGTTATGGGCCATTAAAAAATGATTAACTTAAAGTATATTGTCCTAATTTGTATTAAACCTTGAACATAAGACCTTTTTAAATCATCCTCACTTGAGTTACTTTAAAAATACTGTATGATGGGTGAAACATAGCCAATCCGATCTGTTATGATTATCAGAACTTGAAGACGTCTTATACAAATAGTTTTATTTTGAGATATTTTCGAATATCTTCCTTGAGACGGATTTAAATTAGAACTATAAAAATGCACCTTACTATAGAATTTTCAATACAACTCCGGCCAATAACTATGAAATCTCTAAAACTGTGTTAATCATTGCTCGATATTGACTATTAATTTAAATACTCGGAAAGTATTTATAAATAATTATTATATGTTACAAACCTATGATTGCATGTAGTTAATTTATTCGCCAGGTATTTCAAATCCGATTTCATCATACGCTTGGTTATTTTTTAAGTCTGATCCTAGATTAAAATTCTGGATTGAAACAGAGAGTTTAGTTAACCGATGTGTTATACTGGATGTTGGAAATACCACAAACAAAACAAAAAATAGAAGTATAATGTTTAGTTCTCCGGGGCAATTTGCAAATTCAAAAAGTAGGTATGTTTTCTTTTTTAAATAAAAACAGTAAATGTTTTTCAAAACGATATGTAACATACCCCCGTCGCAGTAAACCTTCATACTTAGCAAATTTTCAATGGAGATATAAATGTCTTAATACTACATAACGCCACTTACCAAGTTTCATAAAAATATATTTACAAATAAGCGATGTATACAATTTTAATTATTTTCTATAAGAA
Source organism: Allygus modestus (assembly GCA_963675035.1). Classification (NCBI taxonomy): domain Eukaryota; kingdom Metazoa; phylum Arthropoda; class Insecta; order Hemiptera; family Cicadellidae; genus Allygus; species Allygus modestus. Next base: position 142,756,775 of record OY776112.1, on the reverse strand, counting down.
TAACATTGGGGCTGAGTACGCAAGTTTGCTGAAACAAGAAAGAAAAAAATGTGTTTTTATGCTAATATCAATATAACTCAACTAGGTGAAGTCGTATAACAGTTTTTTTTATTTATGTTCATAATTAAGGAAGCCAGAGCATTTAATTATTCTCCATAAGAATAAAATGGGGGCTGAGTACGCAGGTTTGCTGCAACAAGAAATACAAAAAATCGGGTTTTATGCTAATATAACTCAACTAGGTTTTATAACATTTATAAGTTGTGACATTTCCATAAGGCAAAGCATTAGAGTTTTTATTAATTTATGTTCATAATTAAGGGAGACATAGCATTTAATTATTCTCCATAAGAATAACATGGGGGCTGAGTACGCAGGTTTGCTGCTACGGGAGCCTTTGAAAAACTTTTTTTAGCAAATATCAATAGACTACAACGAGATGAAGCCGTATACCAAGTTTCGTCAGTATACGTTCATAAATAAGCGAGAAATAAAATTTGTCTTTTCCTACATAACAATAACATTAGACAACGTACTGTCTTTAGCACTTTCATAATCTCGGTAATCAATTAACATAGAGGAATGATCAAAATACCAAACTGCGTGTTTTTTTAAGCTGAATCCAATGGTAAAAATAATATTTGACTTTTCAAAAATATATGTAAAAGATTAAAAAAACCTTTTGGGGTACAAAACTTCCCTCCCAAAATACCCCTTCGGATGGAGCAATCTGGCTGGTTTTCGAACTTAAAGTCATGAATGTTGTTTTACACGTTTATACCAAATTCATTAAAATCGTATCTTTTTTACGAGAGTTATCGTGCTCACGGACACACACACACACACACACACACACACACACACACACACACACACACACACACACACACACACACACACACACACACACACACACACACACACACACACTCACACACACACACACACACACACACACACACACACACAAACACACACACTCACACACACACACACACATGCACGCACGCGCACACACGCACGCATGCACGCACGCACGCACGCACATACACACACACACAGGGCACAGAATATATACACAGTATATACAGTACACAGTATATATACAGTTTCAAACGAATGGTGTTTTTGGGATCTGGGACCTTAAAACGAAAAGTTATCGTGGTCCCGGGCCTAGATATTACCATGCCGATTACGGTAATAGCTTCTTCCCTATAGGGGAAATTCGCCAAAGTGCGATGGTGTTTGTCTGTCTGTCTGTCTGCTGTATGTTCATTAATCACTCAAAAAATACTGAACCGATTGGTATGAAAATTTACAGGAATTTTCCTTATATACCAAATAAACACATAGGCCTATTTTCGTTTTGAAAATCCTATAGGGCTCTGCCCCAGGGGACTTCAAAGTTCCCAAGTATTCCTTATGGACATTCATTTTTGTTTGAGCAGATTAAAATACAAACTGCTGATCACGATTTGTAGTAGTTCCACGGGTTAATTACAGATTGCAGCACACACAGCTGTCATAGTTTTTATAAATCATTTGCGGGGCGAAGCCTGCGGGAAACAGCTAGGTTTTTATAAAATGACTAGCTGTGCACCCGTTCTTCTTACGGGTTGTATATAAATGGTAGATTATCTAAAGAAAATAACAACCCACATAATTTTAAAATATTAAAATTACATACTACACGTTTAATGTAAATTAAATCAAAGTTAACGAAATATACTGGCATATAGTTCGGGTAGTGTTGCTAAGTTGAGGAACTCTGTTGGTTGCGACTCCAAATTGGTACACGTAACACTTTGGATTCGCTTTTAGAAATAACTATATAAAGGTCTAGCTGGTACCCGGCGCGTTGCTGCCACATAAGAGCCATTGTATTTGTTTTATGAAAAATTATGAGAGTTGCCATTCAAGCAGGTTTTAGCGAATTTCCCTATAGGGAAGAAGCTATTACCGTAGGTCTCATGGTAAGACTTAAGCCCCAGACCATGATAACTTTTTGTTTTGAGGTCCCCAGATGCCAAAAACACTATTCGTTCAAATTTATATATATGTATATATATATCTCTATATATCTCTATATATATATATATTAATCTATATATATATATATATATATATATATATATATATATATATATATATATATATATATATATATATATATATATATATATATATATGTCCGTTACCGCGATAACTTTTGAAAGAAACACCCGATTTTGATGAAATTTGGCACAAATGTGGAGAGTAGCATTTATGACTTTAAGTTCGAAAACCAGATCGATCGCACTATGGGAAGGGGGTTTTATGGGGGGAAAAACCGAATTTTTCAAAAATCGGTTTTTTGCAAATTTGACCCCAAAATGTTAAAAACACTCAATTTTGGTTATAGCTATTTTATAGAGCTTAAAAAACAAATAATTTAGTATTTTGAATCATTAACCTAGGTTAAGTGGCTGCGGAGAAAATCCAAAAAAACGTGTCCCATGTTAATCTTATGGGAAAAAGGTTTTTAGATTTTTCTCAGATAATTTTACTAAAAACTTCACATTTCTGTTTATTAATGTGTTTAGCTCAACAAAACAAACATTTTGGGGTTTTAATCGTTGTTCTACGTCCAACCGTTGCAGAGATATTCAAAGTGCTAAACACAGTACGTTGTCCAATGTTATCCTTATGGAGAATAAATAAAATTCTATATCTCGATTATTTTTGAATGTATATTGATGAAACTTGGTATGTGGCTTCAACTAGTTGTGGTATATTGATATTAGCAGAAAAAACAAGTTTTTTGTTGATAGTCCCCGTAGCAGCAAACCTGCATACTCGGCCCCCATGTTATTCATATGGAGAATAAGTAAAGTTGTATATCTCCGTTAATTATGAACCTAAATTAATAAAACTTGGTATATAGCTTCACCTGGTTCAGTTATATTGATAATTGCAAAAAAAACATATTACTTATTTTCCTCGTTGCAGCAAACCTGCGTCCTCAACCCTAATGTTATTCTTATGGAGAATAAATAAAATGCTATATATATCACTTATTTATGGATGTATTTTTGTGAAACTTGGTAAGTAGCTCTATGTAGTAGTGAGTCACATATATATGCATTGGAAATTCACTGAGTACGCAGGTTTGCTGTGACGGGTATTTTATTTTCACAATGAAAATATATTCATACCTTTCAAGTATGTGTAGAAATAAGCTGTTATGGAAGAATGTTGATGTAGTGGTGGTGGGAGAATGTGGTGGGGAAAGGTGGTGGAGGGAGATTTGATACTTGCGCTTAGGTCGGCGAGAATTCCAGGAACTGTAATGCCAACACGTGGTGTCTCAAATAAAAACATACATATATCAGGGAGGGGGGGGGCAAAAATATGAAATCGGGAGGGGGGAGGAAAATATAAAATAAGGTGGGAGGAGCAAAATATAAAATCGGGTGGGGCAAAAATAAAAATTGGGGGGGAAATATAAAATGGGGGGACATAAAATTAAAATATAAAATCGAAGAGGGTGGGGGGGGGCAAAAATATAAAATGGGGGGGAGCTGCAGAGTTCCCCAATATCATCTACTCTCGCCTATCGAAAAAAGAGTTTGATTTGACATTCAAGTAGTTTTTAGCGAATTTCCCCTATAGGGAAGAAGCTATTACCGTAGTCGGCATGGTAAGACCTAGGCCCGGGACCATGATAACTTTTCGTTTTGAGGTCCCCAGACCCCAAAAACACCATTCGTTCGAAACTGTATATATATATATATATATATATATATATCTATATATATATATATATATATCTATATATATATATATATATATATATCTATATATATATATATATATATATATATATGTGTCCGTGAGCACGATAACTCTCGTAAAAATTATCCGATTTTGATGAAATTTGGTATAAACTTGTAAAGCAACATTTATGACTTTAAGTTCGAAACCCAGCCAGATCGCTCTATCCGAAGGGGTATTTTGGGGGGGTTTTGTACCCCAAAAATGGGTTTTTCGAATTTTTTACATATAATTTTGGAAATAGTCAAATTTTAGTTTTTCCCTTTGGATTCAGCTTAAAAAAACACACAATTTGGTATTTTGATCATTTCTCTACGTCAATTGGCTACCGAGATATTGAAAATGCTAAACACAGTACGTTGTCTAATGTTATTCTTATGGAGGAAAATAAAAATTTTATATCTCGCTTATTTGTGAACGTATACTGACGAAACTTGGTATACGGCTTCATCTGGTTGTGGACCATTGATATTTGCTCAAAAAAACTATTTTTTACCAAAGGCTCCCGTAGCAGCAAACCTGCGTACTCAGCCCCATGTTATTCTTATGGAGAATAAGTAACGTGTTATCTCCCTTCATAATGAAAATAAATTAATGAAATTTGGTATGTGGCTTTACCTACATGAGTTATATTGATATTTGTATAAAACCCCATTTTTTGTGTTCCTTGCTTCAGCAAACCTGCATACTCAGCCGCCATGTTATTCTTATGGAGAATAATTAAAATGTCATAAATCGTTTATTTATGAATGTATATTGATGAAACTTGATATGTGGCTTTATGTGGTATTAAGATACATATATATGCATTGGAAATTCGCTGAGTACGCAGGTTTGCTGCTACGGGGGTATTTTATTTCCATTATGAGAGTTGCCATACAAGTAGGTTTTAGCAAATTTCCCCTATAGGGAAGAAGCTATTACCGAAGGTGGCATGGTAAGACTTAAGCCCACGACCATGATAACTTTTCGTTTTGAGGTCCCCAGATGCCAAAAACACTATTCGTTCAAATTTATATATATGTATATATATATATGTGTGTCCGTTACCACGATAACTTTTGAAAGAAACACCCGATTTTGATGAAATTTGGCACAAATGTGGAGAGTAGCATTTATGACTTTAAGTTCGAAAACCAGATCAATCGCACTATGGGAAGAGGGTTTTATGGGGGTTTACAATTTTACAAAAATCGGATTTTGCAAATTTGACCCCAAAATGTTAAAAACACTCGCTTTTGGTTGTAGCCATTTTATAGAGCTTAAAAAAAACAAATAATTTAGTATTTTAATTATTAACCTAGGTTCAGTGGTTGCGGAGAAAATCCCAAAAAACGTAATCCATGTTAATCTTATGGGAAAAAGGTTTTTAGATTTTTCTCAGATAGTTTTACTAAAAACTTCACATTTCTGTTTATTAATGTGTTTAGCTCAACAAAACAAGCATTTTGGTGTTTTAATCGTTGTTCTACGTCCAACCGTTGCAGAGATATTCAAAGTGCTAAACACAGTACGTTGTCCAATGTTATCCTTATGGAGAATAAACAAAATTCTATATCTCGATTATTTATGAATGTATATTGATGAAACTTCGTATGTGGCTTCAACTAGTTGTGGGATATTGATATTAGTACAAAAAACAAGTTTTTTCATATTCCCCGTAGCAGCAAACCTGCATACTCGCCCCCCATGTTATTCATATGGAGAATAAGTAAAGTTGTATATCTCCCTTAACTAGGAGTACGCTCTGATATCGCGTATAAGGATTGAGCTCACAGTTAAAAATACAAACAAAAATGTTTCAATTGGCAATATACCTCATGGGCCCTCCATTATAACTGCAGCTTGACAATGACATACAAATCCAGAACATGACAAACAATGAGACCAGAAATCTGTCAATCAGTCAGACAAAGTGCATATGAAGTAGTTACTCACCCCTCAGTCTCACTGAGGGCTGTATCATCTAGGCCCTCATAATAATATTAGCTGAAGATTTTGATAAAATATAATATGTTGGCGACAATAAAGGTCCCCAATCAGTGAGAGCACGTGGTTTAAAAGTAGTTATTTACACTTTAGTTCCACTGGAGGACCCTATTTCATTGTAGCTTAATATTGCTGTAAAAATATATACGTATAAATACAGAACTTGATGAACAATACGTTTTAAACTCAGTCAATTGGTTTTGAATGCCTAAATATTTTAAACTCTAATCCAGAGGTTTTAATGTAACACATTAACCTTACTGGGGGGGGGGGGCTATGCCCCCCAGGCCTCCCATTGTTATTGTAGCTTGATACGGTTGTTCAAATACATAGCCTATAAATGCAGAACTTAAAAAACAATAAGGCTTAAATCAGTCAATTTGTTTTTAAGAAGAATAAATTACCTCAAGCAAAAAGAAAGGAAAAGTAGTATCTTATGTTAAATATAATCTAGGAAGTAATTAAAACTCTTAGACACACTTCTTAGAACCCACCAGTCATTGTGTCAAGGTCCAACATTTTGTATACATCTTAATATATAAATGCCCCCGTAGCAGCAAACCTGCGTACTCAGCAAATTTCCAATGCATATATATGTATCTTAATACCACATAAAGCCACATATCAAGTTTCATCAATATACATTAATAAATAAACGATTTAAGACATTTTAATTATTCTCCATAAGAATAACATGGCGGCTGAGTGTGCAGGTTTGCTGAAGCAAGGAACTCCAAAAATGGGGTCTTATACAAATATCAATATAACTCAAGTAGGTAAAGCCACATACCAAATTTTAATAATTTATGTTCATAATTAAGGGAGATAACACGTTACTTATTCTTCATAAGAATAACATGGGGCTGAGTACGCAGGTATGCTGTTACGGGAACTATCGGCTGAAAAATGGTTTTTAGTGCAAATATCAATAGACCACAACGATATGAAGCAATATACCAAGTTTCATCAAGGAAAAGACAAAAATAAGCGAGATATACAATTTATCTTATTCTCTGTAAAAATAGCATTGGACAACATGCTGGGTTTAGCACTTTCGATATCTCTGTAACCATTTGACGTAGAGCAATGACCAAAACACCAAATTGTGCGTCTTTCTAAACTGATTCCAATGTAAAAAATAAAAATTTAACTTTTTCAACAATTATATGTAAAAAGCGCAAAAAACCCACTTTTTGGATAAAAAACACCCCGAAATACGTCTTCGGATAGGTCGATCTGTCTGGTTTTCGAACTTAATTTCATAAATGCTGCTTTACACGTTTATACCAAATTTCGTCAAAATCAGATCAATTTTACGAGAGTTATCGTGCTCACGGACACATACTTTAATAGTAAACAAATGTCATAATCGGCCTGGAAGGACAAGTCGTGCACAGTCCATTAACACATATATAATTCCAATTTGTTGGCATCTGGGGACCTTGAAACGAAAAGTTATCATGGTCACGGCCCTAGGTCTTACCATGCCGACTACGGTAATAGCTTCTTCCCTGTAGGGGAAATTCGCTCAAATGGATCCCTATTTCCCTTGGTCATGCCATTACTTGAGAATAATGGACCAAATCGAATAATTCTTTTTTGTTGAGTTTGTTTATGTCAGGACAAGGTTCTTATAAAAGACAATTTTTAATCCGACCTAAGAGCTCTGCCCCACAGGCCTTCAAAGTTCCCATTGATTTGATCTAAGTTAGTTACACCAAGCAGCTGTAAACATACTTGAAAGGCATATACATATGTTGATTATGGAAATAAAAAGCTACTTGAATGGAAACTCTCATTTTGGAAATAAAAAAAAGTACTTGAATGGCAACTCAAACTCTTTTTTTGATATTGAAGTGAGCATAGCGAATGAGCTAATCCGGGAAGCGAACATGCTTTTTTTGAAAATGAACGAGTATTTGAAATGAAACAAATTCAATGACTTTAGGACAGGACAACGTCTGTTGGGCCAGCTAGTTATATATATTAATGATTACAGAAGGTGTGTAACATTAATGTTTCCAAAAACAATATGATCACATTCTTTTTAAGTAACGGTGTATTATAATCCCACTTATGTTTTATATTATTGACTATCTCAAGTTTAATCCATGCAAATTTTTTTTGCTGTAAAAAATAATACGGGGACTTCTGCTTGAAACAATAGTTATTTGTGTATTAAGTGAGTAAAGTGCAACTTTTTTCTCTAAGGGAAATTGTTGGCGCCCGACGCCGGCGCCGTAGGCCAGGGCGATAAATTTACACCCAACATTTTTCCCACACCCCAAAAGCCACAAGTATTGATAAGTATTCACATTCACAATCGCTTTCCATTTTGGTTGTGTAATGCGTAATAACTAAACTCGGAACGTTAATTGCAGCTGGAGCAAAATATCAATAAGCTGATCCGATTCCCTTATAGCTGCAGCATTAATGATTGCAGCGAAATGTCAGCTGATTCTGTTCCAGGAGACAAAGTAGCACTATACTCCTTAATTACAAGGAGTAAAATTTTACTGTACTAAGTAGGTTGGGGGTAACAAAATTTATCGTACAAGATAGGAACGACGTTTCCTTCAATTTTTAAAATGTATTGTATTAGTTCACACATACGCAAAAAGTTGGAGAAAATTTAGTAAACAAATTTCATAATCGGCCTGGAAGGACAAGTCCTGTACAGTCCATTAACACATATATAATTCCAATTTCTGGTAAATAGTTCAACTAAATTTGATCAAAATGTTAAACAGGAGCATCTCTTTTACTTGTTAAACATTAAAAGTAATTTTTTACTGAGAAAAACATGTTTTCTGAAAATAAAAGTACCAATCTCTGTATGGCAGGAGGTTCAATTTCGGATCTAAACTATTTAAATCAGTCCTTTAGTTTTTGTTAGTGTATTTACAAAAGGATGTTGTTGATATTTGAACATGGGCTTGTATGAGAGCCAAAAATTAAAATTAATTTATTATTAGAAACAACACATCTAAAGTAAACAAAGATATTGATGACATTAGTGTATGTCAAAACCTGCTATTTAATACAAAACTATTTAATAGTTTTTGCTATTAATGTAAGTGATTTATTGAAAGTCGAACAATATTTGTTATGGGAATAATAAACGCAAACATTGTGCGTTAAAAAACACCTAAAAAGAAAAGAAATGTAATTATGACAAACTGCAGGCCAAAACCTTTAATTTAATACTGAAACAGTAAAAATTGGCACAGTAGTTTTTGCTAATAGATTTACGTAAAGAATTAAAACAAATGTTAATCGGGCTGTTTCGGGAGCTCAAAGTATTTTGTATTGAGAAAAATCTATACTTATAATGGTTGTGCATGTACGTGTATGTCCCAGGGGATTTCGAAAACGCCTAAGTTACTAAAAACTGCTCCAGACCATAATGTTGTAGAGGACCAACAAATTGCAGATAGGTACTTTTTTGTTTTTCCTCCAGACCTCAGGACTCTGCCCCAGTGGCATAAAAAGTCGCCATGTCATTCTTATGAAGGTTTAGGTCATTTAGGTTTCAGTTAGGCCTACCGCAAAACAGGCTTGACCCGGTCACTTTTTTACTATTTTTAGGCTATAGTGCCTTCCCATTAACGATGTCACCAATAAAAACCAGACCATTGTAAAGTGTGAGTACTATTTACAATATCCATTTACCTTTAGCCTAACTTATATATTATTATGTTGGATGTTATTATAAGGAAAATAAATACCCCCGTAGCAACCAACCTGCGTACTCAGCGAATTCCCAATGCATATATATATATGTATCTTAATACCACCTAAAGCCAAATACCAAGTTTCATCAATATACATGCATAAATAAACGATTTATGACACTTTAATTATTCTCCATAAGAATAACATGGTGCAGAGTTGCTGAAGCAAGGAACAAAAAAATGGGGTTTTATAAAAATATAAATAAAATTCAAGAAGGTAAAGCCACATACCAAATTTTACTAATTTATGTTCATAATTAAGGGAGATAATACGTTACTTATTCTGCATAAGAATAACATAGGAGCTGAGTACGTAGGTTTGCAGCTATATGGGAACTGTCGGCCAAAAAATGTTCCTTAGTGTAAATATTAATATGCCACAACGATATAAAGCAATATACAAAGTTTCATCAGGAAAGTTCATAAATAAGCGAGATATACAATTTTTCTTATTCTCCATTAGAATAACATCGGACAACGTACTGTCTTTAGCACTTTAAATATCTTTGTAACCATTTGACGTAGAGCAAAGATCAAAACACCAAATTGTGCGTATTTTTAACCTGATTCCAATGGAAAAACTCAAATTTGACTTTTTCAAAAATTATTTGTAAAAAACTCAAAAAATTTACTTTTAGGGTACAAACCCCCCCCCCAAAAAATACCCCTTCGGGTAGGTCGATCTGTCTGATTTTCGAACTTAAAGCCATAAATGCTGCTTTAAACTATTGTACCAAATTTTGTCAAAATCGGACTATTTTTACGAGAGTTATCATGCTCACGGACAAATATATATATATATATGTATACAGTTTTGAACTAATGGTGTTTTTGGCATTTGGGGACCTCAAAATGAAAAGTTATCATGGTCCCGGGCCTAGGTCTTACCATGTCGACTACGGTAATAGCTTCTTCCCTATATATAGGGGAAATTCGCTAATCCCTAAAGGGGAAATTCGCTAAGAATAAATAAAAGTGTCCGGGTTAACCTCCACAAACGGTCTTGAACCGGACATCCACCTAACTAACGTTATAACGTATAAACTAAACTCTCCTGTCCGTAGTTGAACGGTGTTTTGAGGTCTGCAGATGCCTTTGCAGAAAGGCTTAAAAATGAAATAAATACAAAATTGTTATGGGTTGGGAATGAAAAAAGGGTATTCTTATGTCACGTTTCAGTTGTTTATTCTTTGCAACTAAAATGAAACTAAACAAAGAACCGTAAGGGAAAAATACAGACGTTTAAAATACAGTTTGAAACAAGGGGCCCATTATATTTTCCACGGACATGATCACTTATGGTCGATTTAAACAAAGAATACTTTTTCGCCGCTGCTCTTATAATTAATACCATATCAGAGCTACAAACCACAATGTTGTTATTAGTTATGGCGGGAATACTGTGTTTACGGTAGGAACGAGTCGTAACGGTTGACAAGAGTCCCAACCATGGAGTATAATTAAAGTCAGGCAGTATAGTTCTTGTACGATTAGCTGGTTGTTATTCTTAAAAAATTTATTGCTGTTGCTGATTGTTTATTTGTAATTTTTCCTATTGAACTAATGTTTAAACATATGGACGCAGCAGTGAACTCGCTAGGTTGAAGACAAATGAAAATGATTTGTGTTAGGCCTAATCGATAAATGCTGTCCCGCACTTCTTGCGAATACGCCCGAACACATATACGGCCGAACTCCGAATGTTCGGAGCAATCCCGAGAAGTGTGGGAGCTGCACAAACTCTTTGGCATCAGTACACTATCGCCGAATGAATCGCTCGAATGGTCCACCAAATGATCGGAACGAGTCGCGACAACGAATTTTGCACCAAATAAAACGAATGTGAACAATATGTATATTTGTGTATATAACGAATAAAGAAAGTTTGAATTGAATTGAATGAAGTAACCAGTACACGCTCGCCCATTAGCTTCCGCTCGTCACCTTTGAATCAAGCAAAAAACCTGACAAAAACGGAGCACAGGCAAACACAAATCATAGCGAGGTGAACTATCCCGTACATAAACGAGCACACTGAGTAAACTATCGCGCTAGCTTTTGTTGGGCCATTGTGTATTGGTAGCAAGAATATGGGACGGAATGTCCAGTGAACATTCGGGAGAATGTTCGGTCGAATGTTTAGGCCTGGTCGCGAGATGAGTGGGACAGACTTAACCTATATAAGATCTTTGCTTAACAATCACTTCGCGTTTGCAATGTTTTTGGTTTGACACGTAACAGATGATTCTCACAAGCGATTTTTTTTAGTCAATAGTCTAAGAATATATATAAATCGCTCCCCACCCCTAAAAACCCGGTTTAAACCACTTTTACCAATAACACATCTTCGCGTTCTTCACGAAGATCGGCACGCGGTCTAAGGTAGTTCTGGTAATGCAATTATCATTTTTGTAGGAAAATAAAGTTAGGCCTATATTAAACTAAAGTTGTCAATCTGACAAAAAGGAAATAGGCTAGACCCAGAATATGGTGAAAACTAATGTGTTATATTAAGTTTTAATAACATATCATCATAGTTAAAAGCCCGATGTATAGGTATCTATAGTTTGTTCTTTTTTCTGTTCTTACAAATGTTAATTATTGTCATATTGTAAAGTTGCATTGGTGATAGCCGTCAATAAATAACCAAAACATAAAATTTTATTTGGTAACTTACCGTACTTTTATTAGCGAGATAATAATTTGTTGAACAAATTAATACTTTCTTCTGTTAACGAGCGTAAATTATACTGTAAATAATTACATGTATTAGCGTGTAATCACTTTAATCACATATGAACGAGGTTACAGTAATATTCTTTTTGTTGACATCTTTATTTTGTCGTCTGAAGTCTGGAGTCTGGAGAGCTGGAAAGGTCAAAGTCCCCTACAGTGTCTCCACCACATCAACATCATTTTACCCTAAAGGTTTTTGAAAATTACCCTAAATTACCCTAAAAAATTTCAAATTACCCTAAAGATTACCCTAAATCCCCTAGTCCAGCGCTCGGCCTGCATTCTTTTACATAGAGTACGGTACCAATAAAGTTATTTATTATAATAGTATTTAAAATTATATGCATCTTTTATTTAGTATAAAATAAAATAATCATACAATTTTTTAAAGCTAATGATATTTAAACCTTAGTTTTTGTGTTTCAAGTTACGAAAATAAGCTTTTTCCTAGTCAACATGAACATGAATAACTACAGTTCTGTAGTGAATCTATGGCAATACTTACGTTACTCTATAGTTGAAACATAGACGTTGGCTAAATATCAACGATTCAAGTACCACTAAAATGGCTCCCAATGTTAATCTTATGGGATAAAAAACAGATTTGTTTTAAAGATAATTTTATTATTACTTAACCAAATATTCCCAATAACGAACTCGACCGAGATTTCGTACTATAGAATCTATCTCTAAAGTTTGAAGTGGCTCTGTAGAGGCGTTTTTGAGTTATTTATGACAAAGACACGCCAGTTCGAGTTGATTCTCTTACCAGTGTAAGCAGTAAAGTTATGTATAAGGATTTCGTTTCACTCAATCCAATTATGAACCTACATTAAGAGAACTTGGTATGTAGCTTCACCTGGTTCAGTTGTATTGATAATTGCAAAAAAACACATTCCTTATCTTCGTCGTTGCAGCAAACCTGCGTCCTCAACCCTAATGTTATTCTTATGGAGAATAAATAAAATGCTATATATCACTTATTTATGGATGTATTTTTGTGAAACTTGGTAAATAGCTCTATGTAGTAGTGAGTCACATATATATGCATTGGAAATTCGATGAGTACGCAGGTTTGCTGCGACGGGGGTATTTATTTCCATAATGATAAACAGGTGTGTACAATATTTTAAGTTATAAATTTAACTATATTAAGTCATAATCTGTTTCAATATAAATAAATACTTTGTCCATAAGAATAACATTAAAACCCCGTAGGGCAGAGTGCTAAGGTGATTTCCAAAAATCCAATTTACCTTAAACCTGCTAACGCACATACAGAACACAGAAAACAAGTTTCATCGAAATCAGTGCACCCGTTTCCCTGTGAAAAGCGAACGAAACGTGTCCAATATCGGACGAAATCACGTTTTTGAGCGGCCGCCATTATTTTTCCAAAAGGCGTATGCCGGTTTAAAGTAGCCTAAAACCTTCTCACGCATGTATAGAACAAAGAAACAAAGTTTCATCAATGTCAGTGCACCCGTTTTCCCGTGAAAAGCGAACAAAAACCCGTCCTTGAGCGTCATCGAGAGACAGACAAATAGTCAGACGGACAGAAATTGAGATAAGACGCGTTTCTGATTTCCTATAGTATGAAACGTAAAAATATTCAACAATTTCATAATTCCAAGCAATGTACAAAACTCTAATTTTATTTATATATAGAAGATGTGTTATTCTTTAATTTTTACTACAGTAGTAGAATGTTTACCTGTTCTTCGCACGGGTAACAGCTGTAAAAACAAATGTATCAGCTGTTGGAAATTAAATACCTTTAAGTGTGTTTAAACACCCCTTTTCTTTATATTTGTGCCCTTGGGGAAAATGTTATCAAAAAACTAACATTTTCCACCAATTTGCTCAGCGAGACCTTTCATTCCAGGGCCGTGTTTTTCTCTAAGGACGCACGGGGCGAGCGCCCGGGGCCCGGGCCCGAGGGGGCCCTCAGGCCACTTAGTGGGAACTCGCGACGCAGTGTTTTAATTTTTTCTGAAAAAAGTTGATTATTCCTCAATTGACAATAATACAAATAATTTAAGTTGTAAAAGGTGCACGTTCAAACTAAATATCAAAACCAAAGTAATTCACTAATTTGTATCAGCACTACTATGATAAAAATGAGTTGGTGTCTGTCTGTCTGTCTATTGTTCCATCACGCCAAAACCACTCGACTAATTCTGCTTAAATTTTAGGATTGACCAAAGCACGTATTTCTTTTAACATTTCGCATGTATTTTAAATTATAATCCTTAACTAATCGAGTTTTAACAAATGTTACATTGATTTAGACCTATTTTTGTGATCTAGCTATGAGTATTCTATGTTGAAACAGCGTGATACTGTAAAATAATAATAAACAAATGACAGCAAACATGTTTTGTGACAATTAAGCTTACGAATACTGCGGAACGATTTCGTTAAAACTTTGGAGGTGGGGGTTTTTGACCTAACAAATCGATTGGCAAAAACATCAATCCCAGGAAAACTCATATTTTTGTTAAAAATATCACTTAAATATTATACATTTTTACATTGGGCTTAAGGAGTTCCAAATCAAAACAAAATGATCACAACTTACAACAGCTGTGATTAACCATCAAAGTAGCACTTACACACATGGTATAGTATCAACAAGTGATTTCTTGAGAACAGCGACTATAAGAATTGAATAAAGATTGCATACAGAGTGGAAATATACCTGTTAATAAAATGTGTAAGTTTATTCATAAAATAATGTTAGGGAGATTGACTAATAATAACAACTGCGAGTGATTCTAACATGCGTAAAAGAGTCAAATGAGCGAAGAAAGTCTGCCCACGAAAACTAATCTAACATCAATAAGCGCGGATCGGTCCCCCGGTACTAATACTAATATTTTGTTTCAAATAAAGCATTAAGTAGCCCCTACAACCGTGGCGACTAATACGCACCACGTCGTCGCAGTGGAGCTGAGGAAGCGAAGCTGTGCCACATTTATCTTGGGGTCTTAGTCGTTAAGGCGGGAGCCGGGTTTCAACCGTGCATTATAATGTTGCTCGAAGAAAAGTTTTCTTTTCAACCTCAAACGTTTATAGTGCATATAGAGTTAAACTATAACAATATGGATAACTTTAAAACTTTAATTAGTTTGGTTAAATCCTGTAAAAATATTTTACCGAAAGTCTGTGGAAACCGTGTGCATTAAGGCAATTGTCAATATAAAACTAATAGCCCAGGCAATGAAGGAACAATGTCGGAAGTAATTAGTAACAGGCTGAAACATATACCAGTCGATAGTAACCACCTAGAAGTACAAAAAGCCAAAAGTCCCCTAAATTCCCCCCGGTGCTTATCTCGTAGCCCCCCTTTAAACCCCCCTAGTCCCTTTCCTGCAAGCATTTACAAAATCGCTCATATTTCCATTAATATTTATTGTAGCTTCATATTGCTTTTTTTTTATTTCCTACATAAGGATCTAAAAAAAGTGTCCAGTCACTAAATTAGCTCAGACCAACGGTCCAATAGATATTTGCATTATAATTTTAAATATTTGAAAAATTTAAAATACGATTTACATTAGTCTTTTCTAAAAGTCAAATACGCAAGTTTTCCAGACAATACTTGAAACAAAGGTTGTAGTAAATTATATTCCGCGTAAAATGAGATATACATTGTTATAGTTTCAACAATAAGAACGTAACTTAAGAGGCTCAAACACAGCGCGTGCACTCTGGGATTTGGGGCACGACGCCACAGCGGCGCCGGCAGCGGAATTTCGGCAATTGCGCTGTGCCACGTTCGCCACCCACGTTTTTAGGCTGAATATCACAGGCAATAATCAAGTAGCCTGTATTGATATTGTAAAAAGACTATGTCATTTAAGATATTAGTTAACAATTTATTATGTAGAACATGGGTTATGGTTATGGTTATAGCTAATTTTTACATAAAAATATTTTTCCAGTGACGACATTTGTATATTGTATAGTGTATGAATAATATAGTTCAGTGTAGTTGAAAGTAAATAAACAATTACATTTTAGAAAGAAAAATACCAAAGATTTATTTAACAACAAGTTTTAAATACAAGTGCGTGCAACACTGAAATGCATTGCGCGCACCTTGATGCTCGATATGCAGCAGCTACCGTACCAGCGTCAGCGCAGCGCCGGCGCTGGCTGCATCGTTAGGTCGAAAATATTTCACTTCTCGTTACCGATACCAAATTTTCCACGTGTTTTCTTCATCTGACTAGCTTTTACAGAAACACTCTCTTAGAGCTCTAACAATCTGTGATGACGTCATCAAGATGGCGGAACAGAAACAATACTGTGTATGCTTTAAACGTTAATAACTCCTATACCTCTTGCTTGATTTCGTCTTTTAAGGAATTATTTTAAATAAAATCAACCTAACTACAATAAATTATATTTTTGTTTTAATTTGTATTTGTATAATTTTTAATATGACACATTTTGTACAGATAAATATTTTTGGATTCGAGGCCGTTTACTCCGTAACTTACATGATAACCCTTCGATTTCGAATAAATTGGTATCAACATTTAAGACAGTATTTAATGTCACGATTTCCAAAACCAGAAATATTGTATCAGGGGAAAGGGGGTTTTATAAAATTTATAGGTTGTAAAATTTCCATAAGGCAAAGCATTAGAGTTTTTATTCATTTATGTTCATAATTAAGGGAGACATAACATTTAATTATTATCCATAAGAATAACATGGGGCTGAGTACGCAGGTTTGCTGCTACACGAGCCTTTGAAAAAAAACTACTTGATTATTGCCTGTGATATTGTTTTTTTTTTAGCAAATACCAATGCACCACAACCAGATGAAGCCGTATACCAAGTTTCATCAGTGTAGTTCAAAAATAAGCAAGATATAAAATTTTTCTTTTCCTCCAAAAGAATAACATTAGACAACGTACTGTGTTTAGCACTTTCAATATCTCGGTAACCAGTTGACGTAGAGGAATGATCAAAATACCAAATTGTGTGTTTTTTAAGCTGAATATAATGGTGAAAACTAAAATTTGACTATTTCCAAAATTATATGTAAAACATTCAAAATACTAATTTTTTGGGTATAAAACTCCCCAAAAATACCCCTTCGTATAAAGCGATCTGGCTGGTTTTCGAACTTAAAGTCATAAATATTGCTTTACACGTTTATACCATTTTATTTAAAACTCTTCTAGAAAAATTCTTCTGCTGAAATAATTTCAACTCAACAACCGTCACAGAATGTTGTTCGATCGTTGTGAAAATGCAGGAACCTGAATTGTGACTCGGCTGGCCCCACTTTGCATCAATCTCGCTACGACAGTAATGCAGATGTATGGTGATGCAGCTGTCACCGGAGCCTTGTGGATTAATGTACACGTGAAACACAATGACCTTGTAGTTCGCAGCGTCTGTACGCAGTTGCGAGTGTCACCATTTCAAACAACTGTAGAAAATTGTTGGTTATAGTTAAATGTATTTGTGAGACTGTTAATTAAGTTAGGCTCTAGTTTGTTTTTGGGTGTACACATTCGTATATCATAAATGTTAACCGGTTCGGTCTTGTTTTTAAAAGTACACGATATCAGGCAAAAATTCAATACATCTAGGTTTTTCAATTCTTAAGCCATTGATAAAATTACTAATAATAACTTTGTTGGCAGTTTCATTCTGATTTACATTTTTGATTTTCACCTAAACGTTTCGAAGACACATTTTAGGACATCTTTATCGGTAAGACCTAATCATGAATATAATCCTACCAATAAAGATGTCCAAACTGGTGAAAATAAAAAAAAATAAAGTAAAAGTGAAACTGCCAAAAGCATCTCGTTTTGTTGATTCACGTGCACATTTATATTTCTTGTAAATCTGAAGCTTGTTTATGATAAATGTCTGAATCCTTTAAAACGGTTGAGGCAAGAAAAGCCTAAACCAGTTTTAATAATATTTGGCAGTGTACCTGTCAGCAAAAGAGTTCATCCAGCTTTGCGATAATTTCCTAACCAAGCAATGTCGAATTAAAGCTAATGAACGGTGAATACAGATAATCAAATTTAAACTGTCCTGCATAATAATATGTTTTTAATTTATTTATTTAATATAATTCTTGAATAAATGCCCTATACACTATATACTACAGAGCAAAATATTTAACATTAACAATTTAGGAAGAAACTCTTGCCATTTAATGAGGCAGTGTAAATTAAATTCTTACTTGAAATATGCTGTAATTTTTCATTAGAATAAGTCCAGGGTTGACACGCTCGCAGGAACTTGGGCAATGAAATAGAGTTCATAATAACTGGCGACACAGGGAGATTTATTAGACGTTGTTGGAACACCTTTCAGGAATATAATTATCTTCATAGAATTTTTTAAATAGAAGTATTTAAGGTAAATTAAATTACTTGTCTAATTACAGATATTATACTCTCTGCGATCGACCGTCATTTGTTACTAACGTATTTTGTACAAACACTCGCATCTTTCACTATTCGCAAATTATTGATGTAATCATAGATGCCACTGTACGTTACAATTGTCAAAATATTATCCTGTTTATTTTTAAGGAGTGAACTTAAAAAAAATGAAAATTAGGTCAAACTAAGACATTAGAGTAAACCTGAATAAATATTATACCTAGAGTAAATTAAAGATACTAGCTGTTACCCGTCACGGCTGCACCCGCATCACTAAATAGCGTTAATAAGATATATGTAACTGATTAAACTGTTGCATCGTAATCCAAGGCAGTATATTCAAAGACACTACCCCACGTGATCCTGATCAAATTTTGCCGCCGGCCGTTGTAGGCAGGGCAGGGCAGCCCTTACAGCAATAACTCGTCTGCGAGCTTCAACTGCCTCAACAGTTTCTGTAGATCACTGCTCTGCCATCGTGTCATTTCAGTTGCTCTCAAACTAGCTTGCCGCTCCAGTTGCTGATATTCTGGAGTTTCTTGTGCTCTGTGAGCTGCATACCGTAGAGCTTGTTGCAGCATTCTAATTTTCATTTGTGATGAAGTTTCATGACTTTTAGCCACTTTATTAAATCGGGGTTTTCCGAACTTTGAGAAAGATTTGGTTTACGTTTCCACGGCATTATTATGATATAGGAACCTTCGTGGTTCAAAAATGTAAACTAAAATATAATTAAATAAATACAATCAAAATATTGTATTAAATCTCAAATACAGATCACCCATTTTAATCATCATTTGATCCTGTAAATTGTAGTGTCCATAAGATTAACGTGGGAAGTTTAGAAGTTAAGTGGCCACTGGGGCAAAACCCTAAAGGAATTTTAAAATAGGCCTATATGTTACTTTAGGATATTAGCTATCTTCCTACCAAATATCAGCTTAATTGGTTCAGTAGTTTGAGCATGATTGAACCCCAAACAAACAAACAAACTCATAAACATTTAGATTTATAATATTATAGTATGATTGGCAGTGCTTTAAGCACGTCACTTTTTCTAGTTAATATAATGTTTATTTTCTTTCTTCAATGGGGTATTCCAATCTTCATTTATCCCACGGATGTTTCCAATGGTCTCCGACTAGTGAATAGCAAAACTACACGAGTGCCTCCATCTCTGGTAAATAAAGTTATTTTCTGGAGTCAAAACAGTTGCGCCTCCTTACTCTAATGGTCTGGCCACTAATGTTTTAAGCTTTCTTAAAAGCATTTTAATCGAATAACAAGATTTTTAATTAGAAACGTGACGAAATTTATTTTTTCCCAGGAGAACTCTCCTGATCCATCGTCACGACCGCTGGACACTCAACAGTATGTAAGAATAACTCGCCCTTGGCTCGCAGGGGCTTCGCCTCATGTGCTTCGCCTCCAGACCCTCTATATACCCTGAACTGTCATCAGATTCTATATTCTGAATAACTCAAGAGTTTTTACCTCCGCGGAAGCACAATTTTACATCAAGAAAACTGAAAACAAGACTTATTTTGTGATTGTTGTTTTTTTTAAGAGTGAAATTATTTAAAATACTAATATGACTGATGCTGCAGGTATGGTATAAAAGGAAATATGAGCTAAGTTATAAATCTCAATGTATTATTGTCCATGCATTAACGCATTGACGCATGGACAAATTAGTCATTAGATTTTGTTTTTGTCTATGGAGTTGCATGTGCAGTTGCATGAGAGCTTCTTGCAAATATGAATGAGTTGCATGGTCAAAGTTAGTTGTCGCCCTGAAGATGGGGGAATGCAACGTCTCTGAAGCGTCGGAAGAAATAGTTTCGACAACATGGCCAATAACAGAACAAATCAAATTTTGTTTCATGCCAAAACACATGATTTTAATGATATGATAAACAGTTGCAATCTTATATTGAGGTTTTGTTTACAAAGTATGTTTTGAATCTCTCCTGAGACACATACATACTATAAGTTGTATTAACAAACTTTTAAAAAGCGGTTTCACCATTATTATGTTGTTGTTTAAGAGATTATTGCGGACATTTCCATCACTGATTAGTAAAAACAAGTTTCACGACGTTTCGGGATTTTAAAAAATGTGTAATTTTTTTGTTCTAGTTTTTATCACCTGAAGATGGGATCAGATTCATGATCCCGAAACGTCGTGAAACTTGTTTTTACTAATCAGTGATGGAAATGTCCGCAATAATCTCTTAAACAACATAAACTTATCATCACCAACAATGAATTTTAAACAAAGAATTATTATTTTATCTGTATGATGTTATAAAACACAAACAGGTTTTTCGTAGCTATGTTTTGGAGGCATCGTGATTATTATATATACAGTGTGTTCATTTTTTATGCTCACCATTGGGATCTCGTAAACCTTAGTAGTTACAAGGAAGGTTAAATGAGCAAAGTAGTGCGTAATTATAAACTAAATAAAACGGCGCCGACGCAAAGAAATCAAAAACATTCTGCGAAACTCGTTCGCTACACTCAAAAAACCTTTTTTGACCAAAAACAAAAAAATGCTAATAACTTAATTATTTTTCAAGATACAACAAAATTTCAGATCAAAGTTACGTGAAATAATTGACTATAAATACTGAAGGAGACATCCCATTCATATGGTCCAGCTGTCCCACTTTTAGTGTATGCTAGAATTTAAAATTGAAGTAGTTTGATTGGGTCACCGACAGATTGTGCTGCTGTCAAATTTTTATTTTAGTTATTTACAATTTTAAAATATCTCCACCCCAGAAAGCAAGTAATAATCAACTTATGTTTGCTTCCTGACACACAACTGTTGTATTCCAATTGTAAGTAATAGTTGACAGCAGTATACTCTGTTGGTGATTATTATAAACTACGACCTCTTTCAATCCTGGCATACTCAAAACTAGGGAAACATTTTACAATGGCAATGAGAAGTCTACTTCAGTATTTATAGTCAATGGTGAAATGTTCCGTAGAGTTGTAATATTAGCTTAAAATTAAATATAATCGGTTATTCATAAAAAATGGTCAAGTCCAAAATCTGTAATCCAAGTATAGAATTTATATATTTTCATTCAAAATACATCCTTTTCCTGATCACAAAAATACCACACATGTAGTATTCTGTTAATTATATTTTGTTCATAATTGATCAAAAACTGGTTTTTAGCAACCACTTGTTTGATATTTTGAACTGGCTCCAACATAAAAGTATTAACTTTTTGTTTTACGGCTGATTTACATAAAACAGCTTATTCAGGGAGAAATCAGCTGTTTTAAAATGCAAGAAAATCTTTAAGATTTATTTATTAGTGAATTTCCTTTGGAAAGTTAACTATTAGCATGACTCGCGCGGTGAAACTTAAGCACGGGACCACCATAGAACTTCCTAACGTGACCCCCTGAACACGTTTTGGGGGGTCGTTCAAAATTGTATATATATATATATATATATATGTTTTTGCACTCTAGCGGTCGCATTTTTTGTTCGATTTACTTCAAATTTGGTAGGGACGTTCCTTTCTGTAATCGGTTGGACAAGTTCGTTGGGCAAAACAATCGGAAAACTCTAAACCCCTTTTTTGGGGATTAATCTTTCAAATTTTGAGTTTTTGGGCCCAAAAAGGGTCAGAAAAGCCCCGTATGTAAAATTAATGCATGTAAAAAGATGGGAATTAGAAAGGCGAAAGTTGTAAGCCCTCTCTCGTCATTCTAGCATAAATATTTACTGAGTTATTAAAGAAAATGTGTATTGACCAAACACAGTACGTTGTCTTATGGGGGTTTTACTTCAGAAAAGCCTGTTATTCATTTGTTGGTGTACTTTTATCATCCCCAACAACCTCACGCCTACTTTAAAGCCTGACTGGACCTTCTCCTAACCTTATAATGAGCAAAATTATATTCCCAGCATTGCAGGTAAATAGAACCAGGAGCATCAGAACAGCCAAAAAAATATGTTTTCCGATTTGAATAAAAGTTGGAATAAATGTATGTTTTTAACTGGTTTTGAGTTTTTATAGTTCTTTATGTGGAAATTCACTTCCCTCACGTCAGCGTGCTGCGTGCGAACTCGTTTATTTTTTATAACATACTTGACAAAATTGTTATTTTCTTACATAGTTAAACAGCTGATTTCTCTTTGAATCAGCTGTTTTATGTAAATCAGCTGTAAACAAATTGTGCCGCCTTGCGCAATTACATATATATATATATATATATGTGCGAGAATAATCTGATTCCGCTGGCCCCTAATATCCAGTCGCCAATTCCTTCTTCACTCAACGCAGTTTACATCTTAGATCACCCCACTTCATTGGTAACTGTCATCTGAAGAAGAACCAAAACTTCAAAGTGTATTCGATTATAAGTTGCGTATTTAAATTTTTAATATGTATTAGGAATACCATTTAGGGGTTTCGAGGGGGTTTTCTGTGCCCCAAGTTATCATTCCTTAAGTAGTCCACAATTATTGGTAATGTAGGTAAGATAAATTACGTCTGACCGCCTCATGGTCAGACTATGCTTCACGAGATGAGAATTTTGAGTAGATAATTAATTGTTAGTTCCTGATTTCAACAGCTTAGCTCTCCCATTTAGTAAACTACAGTGTAAATGCCAGATTTCAGGTGTATTCTCCGTTGATTGTAGTACTTTATTTAGTTGTAGTTCCTCTGTTCAACGCAGGAAAATATCTGTCAAATCATGATTTTCAGTAGGGTAGTGTTAACTCAACAAAGCTGGCTTCGAGGTTTACTATTGCTCTGGTTAAGTACGATCCGACCTTTGGGTAACTACAGCACCTTCCTACAAATTTTTGGTAGCAGTAATTATTTAATATTCTCCCAATTTTACTTCCTTAAGTTCACCAACCATAGCAACCAGTGAACTGGTTAACCATATTATTCACATTTTTCCATATGTAGCCACCCCCTATCATATAACCACCTGTATAAAACACCCTTTACGCTACAAAATGTAATACTTTTATGTTGGTGCCAATTAAAAATATCCAACAAATGTTGCTAAAAAAACCCGGTATTTTTTCAATTATGGACTTATTTTATGAACAAAATACTACATATGTGGTATTTTTGTAACCAGGGAAAATATGTTTTTCAAATAAAAATATAAAAATACCATACTTGCCTTACAGATTTTTTACTTGAAAATTGTATATGAGTAACCGAGTATATTATTTAATTTTAAGCTACATATTAAAATTCTACGGAACATTTCACGCAACTCTGATCTGTCATGTTTTTTTCTAATCTTTAAAAATAAGTAAGTTATTACAAATTTTTGTTTTTGGTCAAACATTTTTTTTGAGCGTAGCGAACGAATTTCGCGGAATATTTTTGATTTATTTTCGCCGGCGCCGTTTTATTTAGTTTATAATTACGCACTACTTTGCTCATTTAACCTTCCTTGTAACTATTATGGTTTACGAGATCCCAATGGTGAGCATACAAAAATGAACACAGTGTATACATTATTAAAATAACTTCTTGATATTTGTTCGGCAATTTTTTACCATAAAAAACTATTATTTTGAA
Organism: Allygus modestus; assembly: GCA_963675035.1. NCBI lineage: Eukaryota > Metazoa > Arthropoda > Insecta > Hemiptera > Cicadellidae > Allygus > Allygus modestus. The sequence continues at coordinate 142,732,496 of OY776112.1, read as the reverse complement.
TACATGTTTGGTATCAATCGAAAGCTCTTACTCTCTCGATTAGCTTTTCGAGAAACCTCCACCTCCAGAGCTTCGCTCCATTTGCTTTAAAAGTTCTAATGATTATTTTAAGGTATAATAATTGATAATGTATTTAGTAAGTCATCTGGTTGTAATACAACTTTCAAAACGCCTGGTTCGGTGAACGGGCCACTAGCAAGTTATTACTATTATCTTATAAAAACAATTTCTTGATTTTCGTTTGTAAATTTTTGTTCACTATTAATGCCGAACCCGATACTATATGTTTGGTATCAATCGAAAGATCTTACCCTTTTGGGATTTTAAAAATATCCACCTTCAGGGCTTTAGAAGTGTCAATGTAAATCTTATGAACTAATATTTCATACGTCAAACAGGTGATTCAAATTTAAAATCCTCGAAATATCAGACTCTATGTCTGCAGATCCCGGTGCGGAGACTACTTCAACGTCCTAAAGTCACATTGTGGTGTGATTAATCGGTTGTTCAGCAGATTTTAAATTACATAAAACTGAAATTACTCCCCACAGATACAATTACTCCTCAATATTGTATTATATTTATATTGTATCTTGTTTTCTACCGATTTAAACACAATAGATACAGCGAGCGTCAATTGGTGAAGTGACAGTATTTTGATTTTTATTTTTAACCATTTCAATTCAGCTTTTCTCACTCAAGGACTTCAAAATGTTCGCTTATTCAACTGCCTAACATTAGTTAGCTGAGTATGTTTGTTATTCAACTGCCTAACATTAGTTAGCTGAGTATGTTTTTTATTCAACTGCCTAACATTAGTTAGTTGAGTATGTTTGTTATTCAACTGCCTAACATTAGTTAGCTGAGTATGTTTGTTATTCAACTGCCTAACATTAGTTAGCTGAGTATGTTTGTTATTCAACTGCCTAACATTAGTTAGCTGAGTATGTCTGTTAAATAAATCGTTAATGCTTGGAAATATCAGTAGTTTTATTGACTTTTAAAATTGAGACGTCTAGACATTGGTAAATAAACAAGCTTAACTAGTTTTATATGAGTTTTAAAATGTTTAATTTCTACTATTATTTGGTAGCATGATTATAAAAATATTTTAAAGTAAGTTTGGTCTGAACATTAAACAGTTATAGCACAAAACGTAAGCTGGAGGACCATTAATTATAAACGCCCTCCGGATTGTTTAAAACATTTACAACTCGGATTTGTATTGAGGAGGGAAACAGGTGACAGCCATGTGTCTTCGTTACCATGTCAAACTTTGCGAAGGATAAACATTTTTCCTGTAAGGCTATGTATGGTAAAACATTCGTGTAGGACAATTTGCCAAAAACCAAAGTCAACAATATTATATGTCTAGTTAAGTTTTATTCACGCATTTGTTTTGTTATACAGTATATACCAAAAGTTCTACAATGGTAACCATGTTTGTAACTAAATGAAATAGGAACACATACTTTAACATGGTGTCTGGTAATAAAAAGGACTTTATGAAACATAATTATTCATAATCACCCTATCCAGGAGTTCCGGTCACCCCTACCTCCAAACATAAACACCCATGGAGGATCAATAATTGACCTATTACAAATGAATGGTAAACTATGGAACGGTATAATGTTTTTTTGCGGAATTGAACAATATTTTACAGTCATTGGAGAATTCTGATAACTTATTTCACACATTTGCAACAGCAATGTAATTCTCACTGAAGTGCAATAATTTGTTTACCAGTCTAAATGTGATTTATCTTAATTTTGTTTTGTAGTCAAAGAAGTATTTTAGATAAATTATTGTATTCTCACCAGTCCATTCATTATTTGTTAGTATATTGTAAGTCACATACTTGCTACACTTTTTAATACACTTTTCATTAGGTTGTTTATAATTGTAAATCTTTATATTAAGTAGCTCAGATTGCTTATTATCGTTTTATTTGTGAGTAAACCAGCATATAAGTTTCTTGTTGTTGCCCTTTATTTCAATTCTACCTTATTTGAATTTTGTTTTGAGCAACATGTCTTCGCTCTTTGTCATTTGTTTTTAAGTTTGCTGAGTGATGGATAACTCACACGAGCATTGAGCTTTTGAGATATTCCTTATTTATTTAACTTTCTTTCTCCTGTGTATCAACAAATTAAAAAAGATTGTTTTTTATTGTGTACATATTTGTGTATATTGTATCATACATAGAAATATATTTGGAGTTATTTGCATTATTGTGTTTTTACGTTGTGTGAAATAAATTACATTTTTAATTGAATTAAAAACCTAAAAGGGGGATGAATAAATACTCCCCGTCGCAGAAAATCTGCGTACTCAGCGAATTTCCAATGCATGCATATGTTTCTCACTACCACATACAGTCACTTACCAAGTAACATAAAAATACATTAATAAATAAATAATATATAGTATTATCCGTAAGAATAACATTAAAGGCTGAATACGCAGGTTTGCTGCAACAAGAAAGATAAAAAATATGTTGTTGTGCAATTACCAATATAACTTAATCAGTTGATGCTACATACCAAGTTTTATTAATTTATGTTCACAATTAAGGGGAGATATAAAATTTTACTTTATCTCCAAAAGAATAACATTAGGGCTGAGTATGAAGGTTTGCCGCCACGGGGACAATCACTAAAAAATATGTTTTTGTGCAAATATAAATACACCAGTACTAGGTGAAGCCACGTGCTAAGTTTCATCATAGAGAAATTCTCTAAAAAAGGGATATTCGCTCAAAATCGTAACTGGGGGAGAGATACAGTAAACAATTGTACACAAACAAAATGGTTTGTGTTACTATAAACCACAAAATAAACTTGCTTTTCACTTGCATATTAAGTTTCAGAATTATTGAACTTTTTCGGATCTTTTGGGACACGGTATTTCATTATCTTTAATATCTAATGTGCGAGGCATTTGTACATAACTAAGCTTATCGATATTCAAGACCTACTTAGATTTATAAATGAATGCCAGTTTTGAAAAAGCACAGAACTATACGCGAGAAACAGTAAAATATAAAATTAAATAATTTTAATGTCGCAAAAAAGGAAATGAGTGTGAGAGGTAAAGGGAGAAGTAATTAATAACGAATTATTCCATATGAACAAAAACTTCAAGCTATTCTTTTTTAGAATCGTATTATCTACGCTATAATTATTTTTTAATGTATTTTCTATATTTACCTTCTCTAGCAATGACATAAGACCTTAATAATTCTTCAAAAGTAAACAAATATTAGGGAAAACATTTAAGTGTAATTTTCCTAACAACCATAAATAATGTCCGATGATATTTTATATTAATATTTAACTAATCCATTGAAAAGCAGATTAGCCGCATCAAATACACACACATACATTGCGCTGCACCCTTACATATTAATTCGTCAAATGTTATAGATAGCTCTCTCATTTCTAAACCAGCCCACCGCCAAAACCAATCCGGTGCCAATTAACGACATCTGCAGCGTGGGGAAAACGAATACATATTCAACGAACATTTTGAGTTCGTGGAAATTATTTTAATATTTAGATTTTTATTTTGTTGCAGGACTTTAAGTTTAAAATGATTGAAAACAGTTTTCAATCAAATTAATTTAAACAAATTTGTAATATTTTTATTTAACGGGGCTTTTATAGGTTTTATTGTTCAATGTTAGTAAATAACGGGACTCTGGTTTGAGGGAACAAGTGTTGTTTATTTGTTTTATTTATTTATTTGTAATGTTTATTGAGTTAAAGTGAATAGATATTTGTAGATTTACCCATAAACATCTTTATTTTAAAATATATATTAATTAATAACGAGCTTAAAACTTCTCATAGGATTCTTTTACGATAATCTTTGTTACGTATAAAATACGTAGATTTAATAAAATTAACTTTAATGTAAGTCAAAGTCTGTTACTGGTATCAAAGTGGTATCATAGAAGTTTCTCTTAATTGTGTTAACTAATTAACCAATAACTTTATCTTTAAATAAATTTCTTAAATTGGCAAATTTAACTGTGCAACTGAACGGTAACTTTTTTAAAATTGACTTATAATGAAACTTCGTTGGTTTAAAAAACTTAATGAAGCACACCAGCACAGGCTTTTAGTAAACCTTATATTTGATATTTATAATTATTTCAAAACAGATTGTAATGTTGGTTTCCTAGATTAAAATGAACAGAAGAGGATTTCTTGCAGGCCAGAGCTAATGAGAATCCTTTAATTAACAAAATGTTCCTTAAAGCCAAGCATTATCATTACGGTAGCAGATTATACTAGACATCGTGCCACTTATTGTCTGTCGGTTAGTTTAAACATAATTGCCAAGGAACAAATTTAGCTTCCTAATAAATTTACCTTTATATTTAAAACAAGTTAGTATTATTCAAATAAGTAATACTGAAACTAATACACCTGAAAGTAATATGCCGATCACATTTATTATTTAGAATTTACAAATAATAGGTAGTTAATTTTTGCTTTGGTATCGATACTTTCTGCGGCTTGTAATAAAATCACCATTTAAGCCGTTATAGAACATGCAGAGATATCAGTTAAAGTTTTCTAGTTAAGTTTTATGGAAAAATGGGAGAACTGATAAATGAACTTAAATTTTAATTATATTTTAAATCCATAGTCATAACTTGTATATAAAAAGACTCCCTGAGACTCTTTTTTGTTAGTTAAATTAATTTTGAATTAAAAATTCAAGTTTGAGAGAATTACTAAAAGCACTGATTTAAATTATTTGAATTAATCTATAAAATAGTTATCCAATATAATTTATAGGTAGAAAGGCATAGCAGTTTAAAACTATGACTTGTAACGTGGCGGATCGTATGCATATAATGAGACTTCGGCTGGTCAAAAATAAAGAATGTTTAGATTAGTATCATACTATGACCGTATCGGAGTTTTCTCTATCCATGGGTACCTGATTGTAGTACAAAATATATATCTTCACTCGCCAAACATGAAATAAACAAGTCATTTAGGATGTGACGATGGGAATACAAATTGGTACTAAAGTATTAAAAAAACTTAAAAACAAAAACTTGAAGAACATGCCATGACAGTTTCGTATCCATACTTGGATATGAAGTTGACGTCTTATGTGTGAGCAACTCCAAATTAAAGAACACTGCAACGATTAGTTGTAGATACATAGAGCTCCACTAGACTTTAACTCATTATACAAATAGTCCAGCCCAATTACGATGGTGGAATAATGTAAAATTTTAATTTGTTATTGTTTGGAGGATAAATTTAATTGGTAGTCCCTAAGAGGGGTTTATAAATATAAGTTAATTATATGAAGTGTTGTCAATCAGGGATTTCATGAAGGTAGGAAATTGATGTAAAGAGATATTTGTTGTGTAATATTACAGCACAGTGCATTTATAGGGGCATTGCCAGTATGTGCTTGGAGAATATAATTTGAAAATGACGAATTAAGATACCATACTAAGAAAATAATAATTAGCTTCATAAGTTTCCTCTTTACGTCACCGTTCTTTTAATTTAACATTTATTAAGGTATTTAAAATTGAACTGCTAATATTTAGTCAAGTTAATAACAACATATAATAATAAAGGATAATTGAAAATAAGTTTGTTTGAAGTATATACTGAAATAATCTAAACAATTGAGTTTGAGAAAAAAGCTCAAATATAATTTCACATGCGTCGACTGAGTGATAATAGAATGCGTTTCGTATACGGTTATGGTGCAATTAGTTAGGTAGTTAATTGACATGGAATTGCTCTATCAATGTACAGTTTTAGCGGGAAATAAGCTTTCCACAGCGGTGGTTCTGATTAAATAAACATGACATTCGAATTGGCTATGTTGTGGAGTTTTTGATTTAAACAAATATGTTACCTGCTTACAAATATGGTGGTAGTGAGGTGAAACTTTTTGTATATGAGCCTTTTAGCGAATTTCCCCTATAGGGAAGAAGCTATTACCGTAGGTCTCATCGTAAGACTTAAACCCGAGACCACGATAACTTTTCATTTTGAGGTCCCCAGATGCCAAAAAAACCATTCGTTCAAATATATATATATATATATATATATATATATATATATATATATATATACATATATATATATTTATGTGTGTCCGTAAGCACGATAACTCTCGTAAAAAAGGTCTGATCTTAATGAAATTTGGTAAAAATGTTGAAAGTACCATTTATTTAAGCGAGTTCGAAAACCAGACGAATCGCACCATCCGAAGGGGGGTTTTTGGAGGGTTTTATACCCCAAAATGGGTTTTTTGGGGTTTTCACATGTAATTTTTTACTAAATCAAATTTTAATTTAGACCATTGAATTCAGCTTAAAAAATCAAACAATTTGGTATTTTGGTCATTGTTCTACGTCAATTGGTTACTGAGATATTGGAAGTGCTAAACACAGTACGTTGTCTAATGTTATTCTTATGGAGAAAAAGAAAAAATTGTATATCTTGCTTATTTATAAACATAAACTGACAAAATTTTGTATATGGCTTCATCTGGTTGTGGTTTATTGTTGTTTGCACAAAAAAACCATTTTTCGCCTATGGTTCCTGTAGCAGCAAACCTAGGTACTCGGTCCCCATGTTATTCTTATGGGAAATACTTAAACTGTTATATATCGCTTATTTATGAATGTATATGGATTAAACTTGGCATATGGCTTCACTAAGATGAGTTCTATTGATATTTGCATAAAACACCATTATTATTTGTTTCTTGTTGCAGCAAACCTGTGTACTCATCCCCAATGTTATTCTTATGGAGAAAAATTAATAATTTAAATATCGCTTATTTGTGAATATATTACTTATGAATCCTATTAATTGTTTTAATGTGTTATTTTATATATTCATTAGAAATTCGCTGAGTATGCAGGTTTGCTGTGACGGGGGTATTATTATGTCTTGAAGGATAATGGATCTCCTTCCCAAATAAGTTGTATGAGTGGCGACGGCGTTTGACTGACACACAGATTGTCTCCCCAATCCTAATCCCGGGTGATGAATGTTGTGAAAACCCAGAAGAGGCTCAAAATAATGACACCCACTCAAGCTTTCCATGTTGTACTCCAGGAATGCGAACTGTTGTGTATATGCTCATGTTTTATCTTCAAAAAGGTTTACATAGTAGGAAATAACTATTTACATTGATACTTTCTTCGTTTAAGAGTCTGGTTATTGGTTAGTAAACTATGCAGAAAAGCTAGCGTTATTTACGAAATAACTCCCTTAAGCAATTAATAATATAGTGGGATTCAAAAATCCATCTGACGTATTGTACTTTCAAAACCGGTTTGACGATGAACCTTAAGTTGATTAAGAGTTACCTGCTGTAAAAAAAACCTTAACCCAATGAGAGTTTAAAGGCATTTACAGACTCACAAATACTCTTTTATCTTTTAAGTAAAGTAAGATTGAGAGGAATACCATAAGTTCGGTTGCCACAGGAAGAAAGAGTAATTTTACGATAGTAGGTTTGCTACATAAAAATATATATTTTGTACTAAGAGCTTTAATCGGAAATATTAATATTTGAACTGTGAAATTAAAACATCAAAATTCCAACTAAATTACAGTTTTAATTGACTAGTCCTGTCAGTACCAAAGATATCGTCTGGTCAATAAGAAATAGTTTATTGGAATTTTGATGTTTCAATTTTTTTGTTTTAAATTTCGTAGTTAAAAATTGTCTATTTATAGTTATAGTTGCAATATGTACTTCATAATGACCTGGTAATAGATCAAACGTAACCCAGTTGTTGCTGGATTGGTCGTTCAAGCGTTGTTATTGGATCTATCTGCCTTCACAACCTCTCTCGAAATGGTTCATCTTAAATAGTGGTAGCAATTAGTGCTATTGGTTCCTATTTATATTTACATATCAAAAAATATGTTTGATATCATGCTAAAAATTGTCATTTTGGTTCAGTTATCAAACCAAATGGAATATAAACTATAAACCACAATACTAATTTACATAATGATCTTAGTAATCATATTTCATAACGATATTATTCTTAACGTAAGTTTAGTCAGATCCTGCCTATTGATCAAAAGTCTGACTTAACTTCCAGTGAATATTTATTTGTAGTTTTCCACAATAGCGTTAAATATTATTTTCATGTTGAGCTCATAAATGACAAATGTCAACTAATCGCACGCTGTGCTTGCAACACAACAGTTATCGCCGGCACCGCCGCAGTCACAGGTGGGTTCTATGGCCTGTGAACAAGAGGCCAAACTCCTCTACACAGCGTCTTGGCGAAATTAACTCAGCTTAGGGGTAAATAGTTGGTACCATTAATAGAACCTAAAGTATATGGATAAATATGAAGGGGAAAATAAATATAATATTTCTAGTCTTTCTCTTTAGCATCTGGTGATTAATTTATATATCTTATACACTTTGTTGAAATAGAGTATTTCCAAATGTATGCAATGTTTACAATATGAACAAGGGCGAACCCAGAAGATTCGATTTTATTTATGACACATACACTAGTATTTTAATTAACTTTAGTGAAGCAGTAATCTTTACCTGTCAGTAGTTCGAAGCTGACACAACATATCTGTGAACATAAGGAAAATCCCCCTCCGGAACTTACGGGTTCGTAATTAATTAGCCTGCTTAACCAAACAGCAAGGGGAATTAAAAATATTTTAAAGTCTGATATTTTTTCGTCTACTCCTCGTGGTAAAATTGAAGTTCCATTAAATATTTTCAATGTTCGAACACCTAAAATGGCGTATAGAAAGGAAGCTTTGATGTGTTAGTAGGATAAAACAATTTTTAGACAATGAAATTGCATGAAAAAAGACAACCTACCAATTGATAGTTAATTCGGTCAAATAACACGCTTCTGCTAACTGTTTATTATTGTTACGCGTATATACTATATATATATATATATATATATATATTATATATATATATACTATACGCGTATATATATACATATATGTATATATATAAACATACGTGTTTTTTGTTGTTGGTATAAAACGTGTTTGCACGCAGCACGCTGACGTGAGGGAAGTGAATTTCCACATTAAAACCTTTAGAAAAATCTAATAAAGGATTTAAAACAACATTGATAACATTTGTTTGAAAAATTGAAATTTTTTTTGGCTGTTCTGATGTTCCTGGTTATATTTAAATTCCCAATTAGGATGGCAATGGTGTACATTATAAGGCTAGGAGGAGGTATAGTCAGGATAATAATTTGGTATAGGAGTATTGGGGGTGATAAAATTTCATAAAGATATGAAAAACATACTTTTCCGGTGTAAAATCTCCATAAGACAATTAACATTTTCTTTAATAACTCGGTAAATACTTGTGCTAGAATGATGGGAGATGGCTTAAAAGTTTCGCCTAATTAGTCTCTATCTTTCTACATGCCTAGTTTTACATCCGGAGCTTTTCCGACCCTTTCTGGGCCCAAAAACCCAAAGTTTGAAAACTTAAAATCCCCAAAAAGGGGGTTAGAGTTTTTTGATTGTTTTGCCCAGCGAACTTGTCCAACTGATTATAGAAAGGAATGTCCCTAACAAATTTGAAGTAAATCGGACAAAAATTGCGACCGCTAGAGTGGGAACACACACACACACACACACACACACACACACACACACACACACATATATATATATATATATATATAAAGTTTTTACCGATCCCTCAAAACGTGTTCAGGGGGTCACGTTAGGAACTTCTAGGGTGGTCCCGGGCTTAAGTCTCACCGTGCGGGTGATGCTAATACTGTAGTTCACTTTTCCAAAGGAAATTCAGTAGCAAATTTAAGTGAGAGACTAAAAATAAAACTAGATATATATTAATTTATAATTTTGAAGTTATTTAAAGGAAAAAGTCTACTTAGTAAATCGAAGAACAGCGTAGTAACTTAATTTTTCTTAATTAGTAATATTCACAATAGCTGTTGATATAGTAAATGTAATCTGAAGATGAGTTAGGAAGATTTGTATTAGTTGTATGGAATTGTTCCTGTTAAAAACGTGACGTATTATGTGTTTTTTCTGAGTATTATTAGATATAATAGTTTTGGGCACGTATTCTCACAAAGACAAATATTATAAGTAATTGGAGAATGGTAGGGTGACTTTTAGTTTTAATAAAAGAGTAAGAATACAGATGAGTTACGTACATTAAAAACAAACTTTACTAAAAAAAACAACTTTTGAAAATAGATGTTCAATGGGTATTTTAGTTATTATTTGATTTTGAAAATAAAAATAAATTATTTTTCAGAATACGGCGGTTTCTTCCACTACGCTTTGTGAGGGTTACAATAGCCTTTGGACACTGGCCAGTATGCGGCAGTTATCCTTTCCGTTTTTAGTTTCTGGCAATAAAACTTATTTTTGATGATTTTCCTTTTAATGACTTTAAATACTGAAAATGATTCACCAGCAATTATTATTCTCTTTAGTCACAAACAAACAAGCGGTTGCTATTGGTAAAACCTTATGCTTCATAACGTTTAGCCTATTATAACCAACTTGAGAAAAACAAAATTTAGGCCTAGATGAAAATCACCGCAAGGCATCACCTGAGTGACCGTTACGTACTTTGGCATAACATTGTCGTTCCTGTGTTTCTTATCCATATCTTGTGTTGTCCATTTATTCTTGCTCAGACTCGTTAAAAATAATATAACTCTTCTTCATACAAGGCGCGTTTTTAATGTAAGTACAGTTTTTAAATCCCGCCGTTGCAGCATTCCTGCATCCTGCACTGGGTTCCTGCAATTATTGGCAAGCCCGGGACATCACTAATGAGAAAATCTACTTTGTTTCCGTTTGCTTGTGAGCATTCAAAATGGCGTCATCGACTGAGAATCCCGCCGACTGTTAATACGCTCGTGATTTGATTCAAGTGCTAAAGGTGTGAAAGTGGTTGAAATTCATCGACAGATTAGCGAAGTGTATGACATCTCTAGTCACTAGTGTCAAAAAGTGTTTCGTCACCAGTGACAAAATGGTTTAAAAAATCACCACCTTCTTCCTCGCACCACTCATGAAAAGTCAACGTTCTCTCCAAACGCTTGGTTTTGTGAACCTCAGTCAACATTTTTGCAGCGTGAGCATAACTTTCGATAATTTTGTCGTTTGGTCACAAATTTATAAAGAACACTTCTTGACACTGCAGGCAGCTCATCAGATAACGAAAAAAATCGTATGCCGTATGTTCTCTCTCACGTTTTGATAAATTTATGCAACAAATGTTATGTAATGCCAGAAGGTCACCCGCTTCGTTCCTTACCACCAAAATCCGTGAATTTTACTTTACAACAGCGACATTATTTATTGTTTAGTGTTTCATTTATAGAGCTTAGTTACACTTTTACTGAGCAAGTTGACCTGAAACTATGAGTAATGAAATAAATGATTTTTTTACTTATTAAATTCAATGAAACTCGAATACACGGTTCAGTTGGAATAGATTTCTAGAATCCTGCATTGCTCAGACGAGGTAATCGTTTAGAATTATATTTAGGCAACACTTCAAAGTTAAAATCTTCTCATGAATACGTCAGAAGAGTCTTGAATGCATAGTGCATTTAGGCGTACACCTGATAATATAGACCTGACAAATTATTGAACACCCAAAATAAAATGTTTATCACTTTAAACAACACGACATACAATCAGTGACACACATTATACTTTATGAATCATCATAAAACAACCAACGAATCCTGGGATTAATAACTTAACCTAACCTAACACGATAATAACCAAGAATAATTAAGATTTGTATATTAGCGATTAACATAATTAGAATAAAATCATTTTAATTATATACTTTTGCAGCGGCCATATTATTTTAAGGGTTTTAAGAGTTTGATAATAATATATATAGACCTACTTATCGATCTCTCCTCAAGCAGGTTTGACTGGCTGATGGAAGCATATAATATAAAACAACTGTATTAGGCTACTTGGTTTTATATCAGTTTGCTAAAGTAACCAAGCTTAGTGTTTTATCAAATAAACATACCACTGTATCTAAAGAGCACACCATTCCTTTCATTACAATTGTTATAAATCTATAAATAAGAACAGTGGGCTCAGACTCTTCTCTTAATTACTATGAGTGTTCATTAAGAGGCGGTAGTCAACGTCACAGAAGTATTAAAAGCTTCGTTTGTCAGATTTCTGCTTAATTACAACTTCCGCCCAGACGATTAAATTACACACCTTTCAATTATATATACTGGTATAATTTTATATTATTTTAAGGAAATCTAGGGACTTATTTGATTTAAAAAAATGTTTAATCAGGACGACACAGATTTTCTTGAAGTTGAATAGCAACAGTAATAACCTGCTAATTTTATTGTTGTAGTCTTTAGTAAATAAATATCATACCAGTCATCAAAGAACATATTTTAAATACCTGAGTAATTACAATTTTGAAATACAAAAGCCTTTTATTTTCTCCTCCAATTAAGGGAGAAGAATAGATTTTGAAAATATTTTAGAATTTAAGTTATATTTTACATAATGTTCGTTTGGTTGTAGAGTGGTTCATTTTTATCATTCACAAGGAAATATGGCAGATTAATGGCGGGTTTGCTGTTAGATTTGGGAGTTTTATGTAAAAATAATTTACTATAACCAAATATTTTCGAGCTAGTTTAATGTATTTTACGTTATAAATACAATGCCACAAATCCTACATAATAATAGCGTATAGTGGCAACGTGTAACCACCTATTCCGAGCAAACTACTGAACGTAGAGCGGCGAGGTTGGTTCCAATAGATTTTCCTTAGCTCAAGGATGATGGAAAATCATAAATCATAAATATCATAAATTTACTCAGTTATAAGATTGCAATTGGCAAAAACACAGTTTTTTGCATTTTTTCGACATTCCCAAGTATAAGGAACGTGTAACCACCTATACCAAATAATAATAATAATACCAAATACAATATACATTCTGGTGAAGATTTATAAACATTTTATAATATATGTTTAATATTATTTTATTATTTCATTCAGAGAGTTGGTAACATCACACTACAACAGATTTTAATACTTTCAATATAATAATATATGTTTATTCCCTTCATCCTTTTACTTCTCCCCTTATACATAGTATATGGAGAAAGCCCTCCATACTTTCTCCATATACTATGTATAAGGGGAGGAAGTATTGTTTTCGTCAAAATTTTCGAATTTGAGTTGTTAGTGGAAATATTCGTTTTAGTGCTCCCTGAACCCAAAAAAGTGATTTTTACGTGATGTCTGTGTGTCTGTCTGTATATATGGATGTGTACAGAGCTAGAGCCCAAACCAATGGTCCGATTGAAAAGTATAACCATTATAATTGTACAAATTTCTGTAAGGTAATGAATGTATACAAACAATAATAATATTTTAAACATATGATTTACATTGGTAACAGTGCCACAGAATAAAAGATATGACATCTTTTTAAATATATATTACTAAGCCATTAAATATAAAATTTATAACTAGTGAACAATACTTCTTTAGTTTGTTTAAGCTCGTCATTCGTGTCACTAGTATCAAATACTGTAAATTTAAATTAAATTCAAATTAAATTAAATTAAATTAAAATTAATCTTTCAATTGTTTCAATACCGTAAAACGAAATGTCAAAGTTAGGAGTTTGAGGCGGTCTGTATTAACAGTGTTTAGAAAGGACGCCTCAGAAAAGATTATGGAATAATACCGCAGCCAAATAAATTTAACTATAAAAGGGATAAAATTAATAGGTGTTTATACTGAGTTTCAGATATCCTTACTTTGTGCTTAAATATAATCAGAATGAGCCTATTGGACCGACTTTTTATATAAAAGGTTGAGTCCGTAGAAAGTACTTTAGGTAAAATGACAGTTTGCCATTTAATAAGAACAATAAAAAGGGAAACGGATTATATGTTCCCGTATTGACACACTCAAGATTACTAATGCATTCAAATCGTAAAACATGGTCTAATCTAATAGTTAGACTTGTTATACCCACGAAAACAACTCAGCCATTTTTACAAGTTTTAATAATTATAAATTTAGTTTAATCATAACAAATAGCTACTAAATGTGTTTTACAACATCATTTAGCTTTTTCCCTGACCAAAAGTAACTCTTCGCCCCAAACAGATTCGACTGGATCTTAGAGAGGTTTGAAGGGTGAAACCACTTAAAGGCCTCAAATAATCCAACTGCTCCGGTGGTTTGCATGAAACTCTTGAGGATGTAGTGGACCACGCTGAACAGATTACCAACCAATGTGGGTAGATTTACCTCACGAAGTCAAGATGGGAACAGGTCTGTTGACAAATCTTGTGTTTGCAAGACGGACTACTAGATTACGAATTCGATTGTTAATGGCTGCCCTCTGCGTGTTTCTAGGAAGGCTTGGCGCGCCTACACATCACCAGTGGAGCGACTCTGGATTGGCTGAATTGGCTGGAATCAGCATTATATTTGGAGATCGTAGGCCACTAATATATTGTTTAAGCTCTGACGATATAAATTTATTTTACACACACACACACACACACACACACACACACACACACACACACACACACACACACACACACACACACACACACACACACACACACATATATATATATGTATATATATATGTATATATATATGTATATATATATGTATATATATATGTATATATATATACATTTATATATACATTTGACCCATTTTAACTATTGAATAAGGAATTGCAATCTGTTTCCTACCAATAAGCCATACGTTACTTATATAGGTATTTTGTAGATTACTGTACTTAAAATATAATTCGGTGACTTATTTATTTCGGAGGTAACTGTAATATTTACAATCATAAGTGTAAGTATATTCATCCCATATAAATAGGCTATTTTTAATATTGGAAAAAGCTCACGTCTTGAGGCTACGCAATTAATCGTGGTGGAAGTAAGAGTCATATTGTGTTTGAAATCTTTCATACAAAATACATAACACTCCATATACTACTCTATTATGGATGTCTAGTTAAGGTAAATAAAAATAATGCAATGGAAAACATAAAGATAGAACATTAAGGAATTGCGAGGGAAAAGTTAAGAAGCAAGCTTTACCACATTTATCACAAGGTCTTAGTCGTTAAGAGCCAGGGCCGAGTTTCACCAATGCATCATGGCTCTGCCAAGCTGTAACGAAAAGGATTTATCTAAGAGGTGTGATCATTTTGAAAATATTACCTAATAAGAATATACAAACTGTTGCTCTTTTTGCTGATTGTGAGTTGCCAAATCTTTAGTGTAATCAAATTTTAATTTACAATTACAATTAAAATTTGTAAAGTACGTGATTGAAAAATCTTCAAATTGATCCTTATGGAAGTAAGACATTCGATTTAAACGTATATTTATTATCTGTTGATACATTACCGAAAACACAGAACAGATTTTTCATTTGTAAAAAAAAAACTGAAATGTATGCGCCAGTTTGTAGCATAAGCATTTCGAATGTGGAATTTTGGTATTTTCTTCAGATTATTTTCACTGTTACCACCTAAACTTTCATTGCTGTTATGTTCACATTTAATAGCGCAATTTGCAATATCATCCAAACTAATTCATGACTGTAAGTATTAAGAATTAGGGTAAAGCACAAAGTAGATGTCTAGCCTCTTATTACTCTGTATTCATACCAATTTTAAAATGGTGGCAACCGTTGGAATAAATAAACTAGGAGTACGCTCTTATATCGCGTATAAAAAACCACCTATGCTGTTTTTTCATTATTGAGCTCACAGTTAAAAATACAAAAAAAGTTTCAATTGACAATATACCTCATGGGCCCTCCATTATAACTGCAGCTTGACAATGACATACAAATCCAGAACATGACAAACAATGAGGCCTGAAATCTGTCAATCAGTCAGACAAAGTGCATATGAAGTAGTTACTCACCCCTCAGTCTCACTGAGGGCTGTATCATCTAGGCCCTCATAATAATATTAGCTGAAGATTTTGATAAAATATAATATGTTGGCGGCAATAAAGGTCCCCAATCAGTGAAAGCACGTGGTTTAAAAGTAGTTATTTACACTTTGGTTCGACTGGAGGACCCATCAGGATATTTATATTATTGTAGCTTAATATTGCTGTAAAAATCTATAAGTATAAATACAGACCTGATGAACAATACGTTTTAAAATCAGTCAATTGGTTTTGAATGCCTAAATATTTTAAACTCTAATCCAGAGGTTTTAATGTAACACATTAACCTTACTGGGGGGAGGGGGGCTGTGCCCCCCAGGCCTCCCATTGTTATTGTAGCTTGATACGGTTGTTCAAATACATAGGTAACCTATAAATGCAGAACTTAAAAAACAATAAGGCTTAAAACATTCAATTTTTTTTAAAAATAATAAATTGCCTCATTTTAAAAAGAAAAGAAAAGTAGTATCTTATGTTAAATATAATCTAGGAAGAAATTAAAACTCTTTGACCCACTTCTTAGAATCGACGAGTCATTGTGTCAAGGTCCAAGATTTTGTATACATCTTAATATATAAATACCCCCGTAGCAGCAAACCTGCGTACTCAGCAAATTTCCAATGCTACCAATGCCAATATGTATTAATTTCCAATATGTATCTTAATGCCACAAAGCCACATATAAAGTTTCATCAATATACATTCCTAAATAAACGATTTATGACATTTTAATTATTCTCAATAAGAATAACATGGCGGCTGAGTGTGCAGTTTTGCTGAAGCAAGGAACTCCAAAAATGGCAAAAATACAAATATCAATATAACTCAAGTAACTAAAGCCACATACCAAATGTGAATAATTTATGTTCATAATAAAGGGAGATAACATGTTACTTATTCTCCATAAGAATAACATGGGACTGAGTACACAGGTTTGCTGCTACAGGAACTATCGGACGAAAAATGTTTTTTAGTGCAAATATCAATAGACCACAACGATATGAAGTAATATACCAAGTTTCATCAGTAAAAGTATATAAATAAGCGAGATATACAATTTACCTTACTCTCCGTAAGAATAACATTGGACAACATACTGGGTTTTGCACTTTCGATATCTCTGTAACCATTTGACGTAGAGCAATGATCCAAACAGTAAATTGTGCGTCTTTCTAAGCTGATTCCAATAGAAAAAACTAAAATTTGACTTTTTCAACAATTATATGTAAAAAGCTCAAAAAACCCACTTTTGGGATACAAACCCCCCTCAAAATACCCCTTCGGATAGGTCGATCCATCTGGTTTTCGAACTTAAAGTCATAAATGCTGCTTTACACGTTTATACCAAATTTTGTCAAAATCGGATGAATTTTACGACAGTTATCGTGCTCACGGACACACACACACACACACACACACACACACACACACACACACACACACACACACACACATACACACACACATATATATATATGTATATATATATATAGTTTTTGAAAGAATGGTGTTTTTGGCATCTGGGGACCTCAAAATGAAAAGTTATCATGGTCATGGGCCTAGGTCTTGCCATGCCGACTACGGTAAAAGCTTCTTCCCTATATGGGAAATTCGCTCAAATGGATCCCTATTTCCCTTGGTCACGCCATTACTTGAGAATTAGTGGAGCAAATTGAATAATTATTTCTTGTTGAGTTCGTTTATGTCAGGAAAAGGTTCTTATAAAAGACAATTTGTAATCCGACCTAAGGCTCTGCCCCACAGGCCTTCAAAGTTCCTATTGATTTGATCTAAGATCAGTTAGTTACACCAAGCAGCTGTAAACATACTTGAAAGGCATTTACTTATGTTGATTATAGAAATAAAATGCTACTTGAATGGAAATTCTCATTTTGGAAATAAAAAGAGTACTTGAATGGCAACTCAAACTCTTTTTTTTATATTCAAGTGAGCATAGCGCATGGGCTAATCCGGGAAGCGAGTGAGCGAAGCGAACATGCTTATCTTGAAAATGAACGAGTATTTGAAATAAAACAAATTCAATGACATTAGGACAGGTCAACGTCTGTTGGGCCGGCTAGTTATCTATATTAATGATTACAGACGCTGTGTAGCATTTAAGTATCCAAAAACATTATGATCACATTCTTTTTAAATAACGGTGTATTATAATCCCACTTATGTTTTATATTATTGACTATCTCAAGTTTAATTTATGCAACATTTTTTTGCAGTAAAACATAATACGGGGACTTCTGCTTGAAACAATATTTATTTGTGTATTAAAGGAGTAAAGTGCAACTTTGTTCCCTAAGGGAAATTGTTGGCGCCCGACGCCGTAGGTCAGGGCGATAAATTCACTCACAACATTTTTCCCACACCCCAAAAGCCACAAGTATTGATAAGTATTCACATTCACAATCGCTTTCCATTTTGGTTGCGTAATGCATAATAACTAAACTCGGAACGTTAATTGCAGCTGGAGCAAAATATCAATCAGCTGATCCGATTCCCTTATAGCTGCAGCATTAATGATAGCAGCGAAATGTCAGCTGATTATGTTCCGGGAGACAAAGTATCTCTATACTCCTTCAATACAAGGAGTAAAATTTGACTTTACTAAGTAGGTGGGGGGAAACAAAATTTATTATACAAGATAGGAACGACGTTTCCTTCCATTTTTAAAATGTATTGTATTAGTCCACACATACGCAAAAAGTTAGAGAAAACTTAGTAAACAAATTTCATAATCGGCCTGAAAGGACAAGTCCTGCACAGTCCATTAACACATATATAATTCCAATTTTTGGTAAATAGTTCAACTAAATTTGATCAAAATGTTAAACAGGAGCATCTCTTTTACTTGTTAAACATGAAAAGTAATTTTTCACTGAGAAAAACATGTTTTCTGGAAATAAAAGTACCAATCTCTCTATAGGACACGAGCTTCAATTTCAGATCAAAACTATTTAAATTGGTCCTTTAGTTTTTGTTAGTGGATTTACAAAAGGAATGTTGTTGATATTTGAACATGTGCTCTTATGAGAGCCAAAAATCAAAATTAATTTATCATTAGAAACAACACATCTAAACTAAACAAAGATATTGATGACATTAGTGTATGCCAAAACCTATTATAAGCTATATAGGTTAAGCTATTATAACCTATATAAGTATTATATTTAATAGATTTTGATAGTAATGTACCGTAAGTGATTTATTGAAAGTTGAACAATATTTGTTATGGGAATAATAAACGCAAACATTGTGCATTAAAAAACACCTAAAAAGAAAAGAAATGTAATTATGAAAAACTGCAGGCCAAAACCATTAATTTAATACTAAAACAGTTAAAATTGGCACAGAAGTTTTTGCCAATAGATTTACGTAAAGAATAAAAAAAAAAAGTTAATCGGGCTGTTTCGGGAGCTAAAAGTATTTTGTATTGAGAAAAATCTATACTTATAATGTAATGGTTGTGTATTTGCGTGTATGTCCCAGGGGATTTTGAAAACGCCTACTCAAAACTGCTCCAGACCATAATGTTGTAGAGGATCAACAAATTGCAGTTAGGTACTTTTTTGTTTTTCCTCAAGACCTCAGGGCTCTCCCCCAGTGGCATAAAAAGCCACCATGTTATTCTTATTGAGAAAATGTTTTGTACTAACGGCTCCTCAAACTTGCTCAAACCTTAACACATTGTTGGGGGACTAAAAGACTGGATATTCTTATCAGTGCTTAGTGTGATTTCCATAAATCCCTTACAATGGTTGTTCCCGGCAAAACATGTTTAAGATGAAAAACATGATTAGTGGAATCAACATTTGTTAGCTGGACAAATTATAAGACAATATCTTTTGAGATCGAATATAACTGAAATCTAAAAAACCGAAACCAGGGTAGACTTTCATAAGTGGAACGATATAAAAAACCGAACGAAATTGTTCGATAGGGTATAACGATTATTTAAGTTATTCGGTTATGGTTTCAGTTAGGCCTATTAAGGTTTTGGTTATTTAGTTTTCAGTTAGGCCTACCGTAAAACAGACTTGACCCGGACACTTTTTTACTATTTTTAGGTTATAGTGCCTTCCCATTAACATGTCACCATAAAACCAGACCATTTTAAAGTGTGTGTACTATTCACAATATTCATTTACCTTTAGCCTAACTTATATATTATTATGTTGGATGTTATTAGGCCTATAACAAAAATAAATACCCCGTAGCAATCAACCTGCGTACTCAGAGAATTTCCAATGCATATATATATATATATGCATCTTAATACCACATAAAGCCAAATACCAAGTTTCATCAATATACATTCATAAATAAATGATTTATGACATTTTAATTATTCTCCATAAGAATAACATGGCGGCTGAGTATGCAGAGTTGCTGAAGCAAGGAACACAAAAAATGGGGTTTCATACATATATCAATATAACTCATTTAGGTAAAGCCACATACCAAATTTCATTAATTTATGTTCATAATTGAGGGAGATAACACGTTACTTATTCTCTATAAGAATAACATGGGAGCTGAGTACGTAGGTTTGCTGCTACGGGAACTATCGGCCGGAAAATGATTCTTAGTGCAAATATACCACAACGATAAAATGGTGCAAATATATACCACAACGATATGAAGCAATATATCAAGTTTCATCAGGAAAGTTCATAAATAAGCGAGGTATACAATTTGTCTTATTCTCCATAAGAATAACATCGGACAACGTACTGTCTTTATCACTTTCAATATCTCTGTAACCATTTGACGTAGAGCAATGATCAAAACACCAAATTCTACGTATTTTTAAGCTGACTCCAATAGAAAAAACTAAAATTTGACTTTTTCAACGATTATTTGTAAAAAACTAAAAAAACTTATTTTTAGGGTACAAACCCCCCCCCAAAAAAATACCCCTTCGGATAGGTCGATCTGTCTGGTTTTCGAACTTAAAGTCACAAATGCAGCTGAAAATTATACAAAATTTTGTCACAATCGGACTATTTTTACGAGAGTTATCGTGCTCACGGACAACTATATATATATATATATATATATATATATATATATATATATATATATATATATACAGTTTTGAACGAATGGTGTTTTTTGGCATCTGGGGACCTCGAAATGAAAAGTTATCATGGTCCCGGGCCTAGGTCTTACCATGCCGACCACGGTAATAGCTTCTTCCCTAAAGGGGAAATTCGCTAATACCTAAAGCGGAAATTCGCTAAAAATAAATAAAAGTGTCCGGGTTAACCTACACAAACGGTCTTGAACCGGACATCCACTTAACTAACGTTATAACGTATAAACTAATCTCTACTGTCCGTAGTTGGACGGTGTTTTGAGGTTTGCAGATGCCTTTGCACCAATCAAAGGCTTAAAAGTGAAATAAATACAAAATTGTTATGGGTTGGGGATGAAAAAAGGGTATTCTTCAGGCGTTTCAGCTGTTTATTCTTTGCAACTAAAATGAAACTAAACAAAGGACCGTTAGGGTAAAGGCATTTAAAATACAGTTTGAAACAAGGGGCCCATTATATTTTCCACGGACATGATCACTTATGGTCGATTTAGACAAAGAATACTTTTTCGCTACTGCTCTTATAATTAAAACCGTATCAGAGCTAAAAACCACAATGTTGTTATTAGTTATGGCGGGAATACTGTGTTAACGGCAGAAACGAGTCGTAACGGTTGAGAAGAGTCACATCCATGGAGTATAATTAAAGTGTCCGGGTCAAAACTGGAATAGGCCTGTCGTTAATATGAAACTTTTTTACATATATGTTGTTTATCTCTAATCAAATCAAATCATCTTTATTCACAATATGTATACCTAATACATGAGAATAGTGTCAAATTCCAAACTAAAAACTAAAGGCTATGGACTACGAGTTATAAAACTCCTCAAATGAGTATAGTTGTTTTTCAAGTAGATAATTTTGTAAAATTTTCTTAAATTTATTGATGTTATTTTCAGTTTTTAACAAAACGGGAAGTTTACATAACAATTTTGATCCATTATATGAAGTTTTTTTTTCATAAAATGTTAATCTATGGTTAGTGGGTATGATGGTATTTTTATTTTGAGTATTATATTGATTAGACTGATCATATTTCTGTTTTAAAGGATTTTGAATTGCTATTAATACCGTATCATAAATATATTGTCCATATACAGTTAATATTTTTAAAGTTTTGAAAAGTACTTTTGCAGAGTGATCAGGTTTCAAATTTAAAATTATTCTGCCAGCTTTCTTTTGTTTCTTCAAAATGTCATTTAAGTTTTCTTTTTTTGTTGACCCATATAAAGCAAAGCCAAATGAAATATGGGAATGAATATAGGCATGGTATATCATTTTTAACACACTTATATCAGTGCATAAAAATGACATCCTGCGTAAAGCGTAAATTCCTGAGTTAATTTTAGAAAGAACTTTTTTCACATGGCAATTCCAATTCAAATTCTCATCTATTAACAACCCCAAAAATCTAGTAAACTTTTTGATTTCTCTTACCCTAGAATCGATTTCAATTGTTGGTTCAATCTTTCTACTGTACTGAGCAGTCTTAAAGGAAACAAAATTTGTTTTTGATAAATTTAATTTCAATTTATGATTGTAAAAAAAGTCTATTATATTTTCCAATTCTAGGAAAGATAAAATTTCAACATCGTCAACAGTTTGTGCTGAAACTTTCAGATTCAAATCATCTGCATACAACAGCAAGTTGTCTTGTGGTATTTTTTGTAGAGTTTGTGCAATATCTTCTACATAGCAGACAAAGAGGAGTGGCCCTAAATAGCATGGAATTATGTAGGCTTAAATTTCAAATAAAATTATGCCTTATTCACGAAAACAATCGGAAAAACGTAAAAAAATGACACGTCTTAGCTGCACAAACTCTTTGGCAACAGTACACTATCGCTGAATGATTCGCTCGAATGCTCCACCGAAAGATCGGAACGAGTCGTGACAACGAATTTTGCACCAAATTAAACGAATGTTCACAGTAACCAGTACACGCTCGCCCAATACCATGCAATACCATGCTCGCCCATTCTCTTCCGCTCGTCACATTTGATTCAAGCCAAAAACCAGACAAAAACAGAGCACAGGCAAACACGAATCATGGCGAGGTGAACTGTCCCGAACATAAATGAGCACACGGAGTAAACTATCGCGCTCGCTTTTGTTGGGCCATTGTGTACTGGTAGCAAGAATATGGGACGGAATGTTCAGTGAACATTCGGGAGGATGTTCGGTCGAATTTTTAGGCCTGTTCGCGAGATGTGTGGGACAGACTCAACCTATATACGATCTTTGCTTAACAACCACTTCGCGTTTGCAATGTTTTGGTTTGGCACGTAACAGATGACTCTCACAAGCGATTTTTTTTAGTCAATAGTCCAAGAATAGATATCATCGCTTCCCCCCCCTAAAAAACCGTTTCAAACCACTTTTACCAATAACACCCAGGCTTCATGAAGATCCGCACGAGGTCTAAGGTAGTTCTGGTAATGCAATTATCATTTTGAAGGAAAATAAATTTATATTAAACTTAAGTTTTCAATCTGAT
The DNA here is from genome assembly GCA_963675035.1 of Allygus modestus. NCBI lineage: Eukaryota > Metazoa > Arthropoda > Insecta > Hemiptera > Cicadellidae > Allygus > Allygus modestus. The sequence goes on along the minus strand of OY776112.1, from coordinate 142,708,860 downwards.
AAAAAGAAAATAGGCTAGACCCAGAATATGGTGAAAACTAACGAGCCACATTAAGTTTTAATAACGTATCATCATAGTTAAAAGCACGATGTATAGGTAGCTATAGTTTGTTCTTTTTTTTGTTCTTACAAATTGTAATTATTGTCATATTGTAAAGTTGCATTGGTGATAGCCGTCAATAAATAAATAAATAACAAAAACATCTAATTTTATTTGGTAACTTACCGGACGGACGTTTTATTAGCGAGATAATAATTTTTTGAACAAATTGAGACTTTCTACTGTTAATGAGTGGAAATTATACTGTGAATAATTACATATATTAGCGTTTAATCACTTTAATCACGTAATGTTTGTCACCTTAATACTTTTCTTGTTGACATATTTCTTTTCAGTCAACTCATTTCATTTTGTCGTCTGGAGAGGTCTAAAAGTCCCATAGTCCAGCGCTCGGCCTACATTTTTTTACATAGAGTACGGTACCAATAAAGTTATTTATTATAATAGTATTTAAAATAATAATGCATTTTTTAATTAGTATAAAATAAAATAGTCATACAATTTTTAAATTATAATGATATTTAAACCTTAGTTTTTGTGTTTCAAGTTACGAAAAGAAGTTTTTTTTCCTAGTCAACATAAACATGAATAACTACAGTTCTATAGTGAATCTATGGCAATACTTACGTTACTCTATAGTTGAAACATAGACGTTGGCTAAATATCAACGATTCAAATACCACTAAAATGGCTCCCAATGTTAATCTTATGGGGTAAAAAATAGATTTGTTTTAAAGATAATTTTATTATTACATAACCAAATATTCCCAATAACGAACTCGACCGAGATTTCGTACTATAGAATCTACCTCTAAAGTTTGAAGTGGATCTGTATAGGCGTTTTTGAGTTATTTAGGTCACAGACACGCCAGTTCGAGTTGATTCTCTTACCAGTCTAAGCAGTAAAGTTATGTATAAGGATTTCCTTTCACTCAATCCAATAAGGGGTTTATAAATTCAGAATCGTGATAGGATATTGATCGAGTTTGAGTGGAAGACCCTGATAGTCCCTGAAATTTTGTAAATGAGCAAATTGTTTAATGGGGAATTTACTTAGTTGTAATCCAATATGGCTAGTTGGTTTAATGTCGGTAGTGTAAGATCTCAACATAAATGTATAATCCAAGATGATAACATGAGAGGATAACGTATGATCTAATATAATCTTGTGAAATTTTACAAAAAGAAAGTAATTTCCAAACATATTTTTGAAAGAGTTCTTCTAAATATTTATTTTATTTTATTAGGATCAATTAAATATCATAACATTTGTGAAAGTAAAAAAATGAAGGTAAGATACATCAATACAATAATGTTTTCCAAAATATTTCTTTCATCAACAGTTCAAACTTGTCTGAATAAATTACATTTTTTATTCTAATTTCTTCATGCAAGAGAATCCTAAATTTAATGGCTAAGACTTATATTTAAAAATAAGTATCCCTGTCTCTTTTTAAAGCAGATTTAAAATCCATGCTAGGATTAAACTCAGCTGGGGAATGGTACAGTTTTTATTCCAGACTCAAATGGCAAAACATAAAGAGTGGAAATAGAACGGTTTCTCGCTTGACTGGGAAAATACACAGTAATAAAAACAATGTGCAGATTGTCGATACAGTCCGGTGGTATCGATGACCCATCCATTCCGTTAAAAGCCCAACGTTGTTGTGGGGTATTGTCAGGTCTATCAGCATACGGTTTGGTCTGTCAATCTGCTATATAGTGGCTAGTCGTAATCTATAAATACAGAGTACAGATGTACTAACAACACAATTATGTTAGTTTGCAGATGTAGTTAAAGAAAACACCTGTCTGGTTAATGAAATTGATCTGTGGGTGTTTTAGAGAACTCAACCTTTAGTATATTTGTTTGAAATTAATAATACTCAAATGTATGATTACTATTTTTAGTGCATTAAAGTCACTAGTCCCTTACTTGAACCTTTAAGTTTCATGAACAAATTGTGATTGGATTAGTTTTTATTTTACCGACTTTTTGATAGGTAAAGTTGACCTCGTACCTTCCTTCAAACATTAATTTATATAGGGTGATTGATATAAGTATGCCAGCTGCTTTTTTTGAAACGTATAAGAACTATTAAAAAAGTTAAAAGGCAACTCTAATTTACTTTTATTTTCGTATAATTTTGTAATTTTTAAATTTAAACTTTACCCACCATTTATCCACGTATGGTGTCCAACTTTAATTTATTTAAAGTAAACACCATGTTTTATCTTTTCGGTTAGAATTGGTCTCAACTGTCTACTTATCTACATCTACAAACAACTTTCAAAAGTCAAATTTAATTCAAACTCATTGTTATAAATCCTAATCTAATATTTTTGTCATTAGGAAGTTTACAAATTAAATTGCAAATTTCTCTAAAACAGTTAAATTTATAAAAATGGGACAAGTTTAAACGTTTTCAAATTGTATTTTCTAAAAGGAAACCATCACAAACCCATGGTCTTTAGGTTGAAGAAATGAAAGTTCGCTACCGTATTAGATAAATGAGGGGAAAAAATAATTTCAAAATTAATAAATTTTACAGAAACAAAAACCCAGGGGGTAGCCTTAAACTTTTTTTAATAGCTCTTACACTTTTCAAGAAAAATAACCGGCACACTTAATCAATCACCCAGTTTAACTTTAAAATTAATTGTTGTTTACACTATACCCTATCAATGTTTTTAATGTTAAGACCTTCTAATGAGTATTCAATTTCCCTCGAGTATAACCCGCATCTACAATGAGGAAGCCGAGATCAACACCAGTTTCTATTCCCAGAGGCTTAAGACCAAAGACTAGAGTTGATTAAAAACTCCAAATCTTATCACTGCTTGAGGCGTTGTTTATTATCTATCGATGAATTGTTTTCTCATCAAAAGAATAATTTGACCAAAATCATCTACAGTATTATATCTCACTTATTATTCTATAATGTAAGTCATGTAGTATACATAATATGACCATAATATACCTAATTTTCTGCTTCTGTATTGTGACATCAGATTGTCAAGAAACATTATTAGTTTTGTGATTTACAGAGGGGTTTGTTTACCAGAAACCTTACACCAGACGTATCATTTTTCCATTTAATAAACCTAACTTTGATCCTCTGTAAAGTAAACCTGTCCTTAGGTAAACCTGTGTTGTTATTCATTATTTATCCCCCTCTCTCCCGAAACAAAAACCATAAAACAATGCCAAATCTCTAATCACAGCTGAGTCCAACATCGTACTTTCTCAAAATGTTCAGACTTTGCTCAGGATCAACCTGACAAACTTCAGAGAAAAGCACTCTAACCCCTACGCTACCTAGCCCGTGAAATATTATTCTATGTTTACATTTTTTTTATGAATTGTTTCAAGGCAAAACACTGTTACATGGTAAAATGAAAATGCCCAACAGAATTTTAAAGTTGTGGAAGGTCTCTTGACGTTTATTTGTAAGAATACAAAGCAACTTAATTAAATATATAACAAGTTTGTTTTCATAACGATATATGTAGCGTAGATAACTGTTTTAGCTATACCAGATATTTGTAATTTTAGTTTAATTACTTCAAAATATCGAAACATTAAATAACCAACACTAAAAACACATTAGAACACATACACACATTAGAACATTTTAAATTCATCCGTAAAAATAATTTTTGGTAAAGTTTAAAACTAATCGTAAACACAAGCAGTTTATATTTGCATAGAGGAAAGTCATGTCTTTATAAAGGTAGACATAATATCTCAGAGATGGTACCTCACAATCTGCCTTATCACCTAAGATGTAGTCACTGTCATGAGGGTGGTGGGGGGAAGCTCACGAACGCGTCATTTGTAACTCGGATCTCCAAATAACACCACTTCATCTCGACCCATGTTCGCCTCGTAGCATTTATGACGCTCTAAATTTAATACAAATAGGCGTAACCTGTTCTGTTATATCATGGAATATGTTCACGGCGAAAAAAAGGTAATTTTTATTATAATGAATATGAGAGTTTGTTTAATACCCACTTTTTTGCCAGTCGTAATTCGATATTTTGTTTCTCTTATCAACTTTTTCTAGTCCTGACTTCTGAATGATCCCCTCGTTGGGCTTATTCACATGACCAACCGTTTATTTATCATTGATAGACTGACACCTGCGAAGACACGTCTGATGGTATTTTGAATTTAAAGGTCTTTGTATAATTTGTTTTGGTACATTTTTGTACCTTAATTACTCTTAAATTACAAAAATGTCGTTGATTAGCGTGGTTGTAAGAAAATCTCCTACTTGACTGATGAGGTAAAGTTTAACTAACATAATCTTGCATATTTAATTGCAAAGATTACAAAACATGTTTAAATGTTATAAATTTCTTTTAATCGAGTGACAGACCTTTAACCTCCCCCTCCTCTTGTAACTTACTCCTCTATTCCCGAATGAAATATTCCTCACTCCATATAAACCAAGCATAAATTAAACTAACGATAGGTATTTCCTTGCACAAGTCGAAGGAATCGGAATAATGGAATATTTTAAAAACCAAACGTCGGTGATTTCATTACCGCATGCTGAATTTCCTGTACTTCCTTACGCCACCGTTTCTTAATTTTAGTCATAGATCGCGGCTCGGACGTGCAGAATTCATAGGATTATTGAGTCGAAATCTTCCTCGCTTACTTACCATATTAATTAACTTATCCTAATGTTTGATGTGGTTATATGATTGTGTGAGGGAGTTTAGGTGTGTTTTATGTGGTCTCACATAATTGTACACCTAAACTATCTTTTATATTTGTACCTGCCTTATAATAAAATGAAAATAGAGTTTACACAAAATATACCTGTATTTGTGTGCACCTGATCTGCGAATTAAACGTTAATAGTCTGCGATTAAGGTGTTATACCTGTATTTGTGTACGCCTGATCTGCGAATTAAACGTTAATAGTCTGCGATTAAGGTGTTATACCTGTATTTGTGTACGCCTGATCTGCGAATTAAACGTTAATAGTCTGCGATTAAGGTGTTATACCTGTATTTGTGTACGCCTGATCTGCGAATTAAACGTTAATAGTCTGCGATTAAGGTGTTATACCTGTATTTGTGTACGCCTGATCTGCGAATTAAACGTTAATAGTCTGCGATTAAGGTGTTATACCTGTATTTGTGTACGCCTGATCTGCGAATTAAACGTTAATAGTCTGCAATTAAGGTGTTGTTAACTACGTTTGATAAAAATGCAATGTTCTTAGCGTTTTATTAAAAGCTTATTATCAAGTTCAAGTAACTTAGGTAGTAAGAAATTTTATTATAAGAGAATAAGGTGAAAGCAATTGTTTGTTTTTGTTCCTAAAGCTAATTCTTTTAACATTTTAATACAATTTTACTACATTTTACTTTCCGAGTTAGATCAAACAACTCCTAAAAATAGTCTAAATTTATACTTACTCACATATATTTTCTTGACAAAACTTGGAAAGCTTCCCAAAAGCGTTTGCTAAGAATAAGATATGCATAGATACAACATAAAGTAATTACAATTTATACCACTAAGACAATGTGGGTATCGTTCTAATTTTAGCATTTTGACCTATTCAATTTCTAGTTAAGAATGAGTCCTGTAAAATTTAAGCTCGGTTAGTGTTTATTTATCTTATAATATTATATTATTGGACTTATGCGTCATTTTCACCGTTCCAGCGTAAAATTGTTTTTCGAAACCTTTATTTGCGGTGTATGGCAGACTGAACCTGGAACATCACTTTTGACCCATTTTGAATAAAGTTCTTTAAAATCTCTGTAGTATAGATTTATCAAACTGCTTTTCCTTCTCCAATCTAACCAAAGACTGTTGGGAGTTTTGAAGTTGTTTAAGTCTTCTGGTGCAGCAGAAGTAATACCCCCGTCGCAGCAAATCAGCGAATTTCCAATGGTGATATAAATGTATTAATACTACATAAAGCCACTTACCAAGTTTCATAAAAATGTATTCACATATAAGCGATATATACAGTTTTAATTATTCTCCATAAGAATAACATTGGGTCTGAGTATGCAGGTTTGCTTCATCAACGAACAAAACAATGGGGTTTTATGATAATATCAATATAACTCAACTAGGTGAATTCATATACTAGTTTTTATTAATTTATGTTCATAATTAAGAGAGACATAGCATTTAATTATTGTCCATAAAAATAACTTGGAGCTGAGTACGCAGGTTTGCTGCTACGGGACTTTGACAACAAATTGTTTTTTGAGCAAATATTAGTAGACCACAACCAGATGAAGCCATATACGAAGTTTCGTCAGTATAAGTTCATAAATAAGCGAGATATAAAATTGTTCTTTTCCTCCATAAGAATAACATTAGACAACGTACTGTGTTTAGCACATTCAATATCTCGATAACCAATTGACGTAGAGAAATGATCAAAATACCAATTGTGTGTTTTTTTAAAGTTGAATCAAATGGTAAAAACTAAAGTTTGACTATTTCAAAAATTATATGTACAAATTCCAAAAAAAATTTTGCGGTACGAAATCCCCCCAAAATACCACTTCGGATATAACAATCTGACTGGTTTTCGAACTTAAAGTCATAAATGTTGCTTTACACGTTTATACCAAATTTCATCAAAATCGGATCATTTTTACGAGGGTTATCGTGCTCACGGAAACACACACACACACACACACACACACACACACACACACACACACACACACACACACACACACACACACACACACACCCGCACGCACGCACGCACGCACGCACGCACGCACGCACGCACGCACACACACACACACACACACACACACACACACACACACACACACACACACACACACACACACACACACACACACACACACACACACATATATATATATATATATATATATATATACAGTTTCGAACGAATGGTGTTTTTGGGGTCTGGGGACCTCAAAACAAAAAGTTATCATGGTCCCGGGCCTAGGTCTTCCCAAGCCGACTGCGGTAATAGCTTCTTTCCTATTAAGGAAATTCGCTAAAACCAATTCTCTTCTCTGTGTTGACCGCCCCAATTGATAGACTGAAACTTCCTTGAAATTTGAAACAAACATTTAAGTAGAAAAGGGTTTTTAACGTTCAATTGTTCAATTTTGCCAGAACATATTATGTGAAATTAACTGCAAACATGTATTTATGTCACAATAACAACAAGAAATAAAAAGTGACATTAAATACATGCATCTTTTTAATCCAAAAATAGACTGCAATGCAAAATAAATTTGTGTTACCATGTAGGCTATACGACCATTGTTAATAAAATCATTAATTTAATATCGAATTCGGGACACCAGATAAACAGGAATATGCCTGCATGGGCTGAGCGTAGGCCTGAGTTGTTATAATTTAAAACAATAAATATGAATTTCATATTTTAATACTTTAAAGTGCAAACTGGAACATAAAAAGGAAATGGACGATGGATAGAGACGACAGTTCATGGGAATAAATGTATCATCGGAGGAAGCAGTATATTGTGGGTAGGAATGGAAGTATTAAAGTCCTGGTCGTTTATGTGTGGTTACAATAATGGTCTCGGCGCTCTCTACGTCCGGGGTGGAAGTATTAAAGTCCTGGTCGTTCATGGGTGGTTACAATAATGGTCTCGGCGCTCTCTACGTCCGGGGTGGAAGTATTAAAGTCCTGGTCGTTCATGGGTGGTTACAATAATGGTCTCGTTGCTCTCTACGTCCGGGGTGGAAGTATTAAAGTTCTGGTCGTTCATGGGGGGTTACAATAATGGTCTCGGCGCTTTCTACATCTGGGGTGGAAGTATTAAAGTCCTGGTCGTTCATGGGTGGTTACAATAATGGTTTCAGCGTTCTATACGTCCGGGGTGGAAGTATTGAAGTCCTGGTCGATCATGGGTGGTTACAGTAATGGTCTCGGTGCTCTCTACGTCCGGGATGGAAGTATTAAAGTCCTGGTTGTTCATGGTGGTTACAATAATGGTCTCGGTGCTCTCTACGTCCGGGGTGGAAGTATTAAAGTCCTGGTCGTTCATGGGTGGTTACAATAATGGTCTCGGCGCTCTCTACGTCCGGGGTGGAAGTATTAAAGTCCTGGTCGTTCATGGGTGGTTACAATAATGGTCTCGGCGCTCTCTACGTCCGGGGTGGAAGTATTAAAGTCCTGGTCGTTCATGGGTGGTTACAATAATGGTCTCGTTGATCTCTACGTCCGGGGTGGAAGTATTAAAGTTCTGGTCGTTCATGGGGGCTTACAATAATGGTCTCGGCGCTCTCTACATCTGGGGTGGAAGTATTAAAGTCCTGGTCGTTCATGGGTGGTTACAATAATGGTTTCAGCGTTCTATACGTCCGGGGTGGAAGTATTGAAGTCCTGGTCGATCATGGGTGGTTACAGTAATGGTCTCGGTGCTCTCTACGTCCGGGATGGAAGTATTAAAGTCCTGGTTGTTCATGGTGGTTACAATAATGGTCTCGGTGCTCTCTACGTCCGGGGTGGAAGTATAAAAGTCCTGGTCGTTCATGGGGGTTACAATAATGGTCTCGGTGCTCTCTACGTCCGGGGTGGAAGTATTAAAGTTCTGGTCGTTCATGGGGGTTACAATAATGGTCTCGGTGCTCTCGACGTCTGGGGTGGAAGTATTAAAGTCCTGGTCGTTCATGGGTGGTTACAATAATGGTTTCAGCGTTCTATACGTCCGGGGTGGAAGTATTGAAGTCCTGGTCGTTCATGGGTGGTTACAATAATGGTTTCAGCGTTCTATACGTCCGAGGTGGAAGTATTAAAGTCCTGGTCGTTCATGGGTGGTTACAATAATGGTCTCGGCGCTCTCTACGTCCGGGGTGGAAGTATTAAAGTCCTGGTCGTTCATGGGTGGTTACAATAATGGTCTCTGCGCTCTCTACGTCCGGGGTGGAAGTATTAAAGTTCTGGTCGTTCATGGGGGTTACAATAATGGTCTCGGTGCTCTCTACGTCTGGGGTGGAAGTATTAAAGTCCTGGTCGTTCATGGGTGGTTACAATAATGGTTTCAGCGTTCTATACGTCCGGGGTGGAAGTATTGAAGTCCTGGTCGTTCATGGGTGGTTACAGTAATGGTCTCGGTGCTCTCTACGTCCGGGATGGAAGTATTAAAGTCCTGGTCGTTCATGGTGGTTATAATAATGGTCTCGGTGCTCTCTAGTCCGGGGTGGAAGTATTAAAGTCCTGGTCGTTCATGGGTGGTTACAATAATGGTTTCACCGTTCTATACGTCCGGGGTGGAAGTATTAAAGTTCTGGTCATTCATGGTGGTTACAATAATGGTCTCGGCGCTCTCTACGTCCGGGGTGGAAGTATTAAAGTCCTGGTCGTTCATGGGGGTTACAATAATGGTCTCGGTGCTCTCTACGTCCGAAGTGGAAGTATTAAAGTTCTGGTCGTTCATGGTAGTTACAATAATGGTCTCGGCGCTCTCTACGTCCGGGGTGGAAGTATTAAAGTCCTGGTCGTTCATGGGTGGTTACAATAATGGTTTCAGCGTTCTATACGTCCGGGGTGGAAGTATTAAAGTTCTGGTCGTTCATGGGGGTTACAATAATGGTCTCGGTGCTCTTTACGTCTGGGGTGGAAGTATTAAAGTCCTGTTCGTTCATGGGTGGTTACAATAATGGTTTCAGCGTTCTATACGTCCGGGGTGGAAGTATTGAAGTCCTGGTCGTTCATGGGTGGTTACAGTAATGGTCTCGGTGCTCTCTACGTCCGGGATGGAAGTATTAAAGTCCTGGTCGTTCATGGTGGTTACAATAATGGTCTCGGTGCTCTCTAGTCCGGGGTGGAAGTATTAAAGTCCTGGTCGTTCATGGGTGGTTACAATAATGGTTTCAGCGTTCTATACGTCCGGGGTGGAAGTATTAAAGTCCTGGTCGTTCATGGGTGGTTACAATAATGGTCTCGGCGCTATCTACGTCCGAGGTGGAAGTATTAAAGTCCTGGTCGTTCATGGGTGGTTACAATAATGGTCTCGGCGCTCTCTACGTCCGGGGTGGAAGTATTAAAGTCCTGGTCGTTCATGGGTGGTTACAATAATGGTCTCGGCGCTCTCTACGTCCGGGGTGGAAGTATTAAAGTTCTGGTCGTTCATGGGGGTTACAATAATGGTCTCGGTGCTCTCTACGTCTGGGGTGGAAGTATTAAAGTCCTGGTCGTTCATGGGTGGTTACAATAATGGTTTCAGCGTTCTATACGTCCTGGGTGGAAGTATTGAAGTCCTGGTCGTTCATGGGTGGTTACAGTAATGGTCTCGGTGCTCTCTACGTCCGGGATGGAAGTATTAAAGTCCTGGTCGTTCATGGTGGTTACAATAATGGTCTCGGTGCTCTTTAGTCCGGGGTGGAAGTATTAAAGTCCTGGTCGTTCATGGGTGGTTACAATAATGGTTTCACCGTTCTATACGTCCGGGGTGGAAGTATTAAAGTTCTGGTCGTTCATGGTGGTTACAATAATGGTCTCGGCGCTCTCTACGTCCGGGGTGGAAGTATTAAAGTCCTGGTCGTTCATGGGTGGTTACAATAATGGTTTTAGCGTTCTATACGTCCGGGGTGGAAGTATTAAAGTCCTGGTCGTTCATGGGTGGTTACAATAATGGTTTCAGCCTTCTATACGTCCGGGGTGAAAGTATTAAAGTCCTGGTCGTTCATGGGTGGTTACAATAATGGTCTCGGCGCTCTCTACGTCCGGGGTGGAAGTATTAAAGTTCTGGTCGTTCATGGGTGGTTACAGTAATGGTCTCGGCATTCTCTACGTCCGGGGTGGAAGTATTTAAGTCCTGGTCGTTCATTGGTGGTTACAATAATGGTCTCGACGCTCTCTACGTCCGGGGTGGAAGTATTAAAGTTCTGGTCGTTCATGGGGGTTACAATAATGGTCTCGTCGCTCTCTACGTTCGGGGTGGAAGTATTTAAGTCCTGGTCGTTCATCGGTGGTTACAGTAATGGTCTCGGCGTTCTCTACGTACGGGGTGGAAGTATTTAAGTCCTGGTCGTTCATGGGTGGTTACAATAATGGTCTCGGCGCTATCTACGTCCGGAGTGGAAGTATTAAAGTCCTGGTCGTTCATGGGGGTTACAATAATGGTCTCGGCGCTCTCTACGTCCGGGGTGGAAGTATTAAAGTCCTGGTCGTTCATGGGGGTTACAATAATGGTATCGGCGCTCTCTACGTCTGGGGTGGAAGTATTAAAGTCCTGGTTGTTCATTGGGGGTGGTTACAATAATGGTTTCGGCGTTCTCTACGTCCGGGGTGGAAGTATTGAAGTCCTGGTCGTTCATGGGTGGTTCTCAGCTGTTAAATAATAACAAATATCAAGAAAATTTTATATATTATTTTTAGTCCAATTTGTTTAATTAACTTAATATTTTTAACACATGAAATCACATCTGCATCTACACAGTATCATGCATTAATTGAGGTATTAATTTTAGTAATTAGTTTAGCCTAAAAGAAACAAAATTGTGAGTCCTTTTTAAAACTCGAAAAGGTTAGGTTTTCAAACATGACCTTAGTTTAGTCCTTATTAAACTACTAATATTCATGAAGGCTTCTTTAGTGCTATTATCAGAAGAGAAATAAATTTATAGAAAAACTAACAGGCAAATTAATTTTGATTTCATTTTTTATCAAATTTCAATGAAAAATATAAAGCAAGATGTTCCAAGAAATAATTAAAAAATTTTAAATTTCAGGAAGAACAAAAATTTACGTTATAGATTATTTAGTCTTCGGTATTGGAAGATAGGATTTTCCTATGTAACTCTAATTTCGTTGATCTTATTAAGTGGGGGTTGAAGAAAATCCAGGGCCATGCACAGCAGAGCAGAGTTATGCTCCAGTGACAAATAACAGCTACTGCAGTAGCAATACGTCAAAATGTCCATTATGTAATAAGTTTTTCAAAAGACTACAGTCTCATCTGAAAGCTACCTATAAATTTGAGATTACTGAAAAAGAAACAATCAGTTCAACAGTTAAAAGTTATGGAAAAAGTGTATACAAACACACATAAGCCCAGTTGTCTTATGCATTCTTTCCTAGTAATGAATGCATGAAAAACTGATTTCGGCTCTCCGATGATGAGATCCAAAGTTGTACAGACCATTTTGTAAAAATTCCCACTGAATCCAGTATATTACCGCTGCCATTTGCAACTTGTTATTAAACGTGAAGGAGGAGGGTAATGTTATTAAAGCAATATCTTCTCAATTCAATGGTTTTAATTTCATCTTAATGCCAGTAAATAGTAGAAATGTGGAAAAAAGTGTAAATACATCAGGTAAATTCCATTAGTCTCTTTTGGTATTTGATAAAATAAGTCTATATTTTACCATTTGGACTATATTTCTCCTCTTAATCAGCCATGTATAACAAGCCTAGTATCAAAAATTGTCGGTCATGTAGGTATTAACTCTTCAAACTACAAAATTATCGAAGTTAATTGCAAACAACAAGTAGGAAATGTCGATTGTGGTATACACACCTTACATAATACGTTCATTGTTTGCAGTAGAATACATGAAAAGTTATGTCTTAATGACGAAGTTAAGTACATGGAAGTGTTTTCAGTTCAAAAATTATATGAGCAAATAAATGTAATACAAACAAATTTACAGCCAAGGGATGTAGGTCAAATAAATTTTTATTCTACAGAGTGTCAAGATATTGATCAACAGGCAAATGATGTAAATGTAGGAGATGATAATACGAATAAATGTCATTATTGTGGGAAAATGGTTTTAAAACCTAAAGGTTTAAAACTACATATTACCAAGTCACATCCTGACACCCTCTGACAAAATATTCAAAACAAATATGACTCTCGTGACAAACCCAAAAGGAAAACCAATAGTGATGAATCTACTTCTATAAAGACCAATGGAAACTCTGATCATATATATGAAGATAATCAAATATTAAAAGAAAAATACACTGAATGGTTACAAGTTTTTCTGTTGATTTAGAAGAAACAGAGTTCTCGTCAAAGGTTGAAGAATTTTCACGATTTCTTTCACAACCCATAACATGTTTATCTGGAACAAAAAATCCTGCAAGGAAGTATTACCATTTAAGAAAGAAAAATGAGATGGTAAAATGTAATAGAAAATTTAAAAAGTCGAGTAATCCTGCTAGAAGGAGTAATGCTGACCAAAGAAAAAGAAAGGAAACGTTTCAATATGAAATAATTCAATATGATTATTACAATCAAAGAAGAAAAGCTGTGAGAAGAATCATGGAAGGGGTAAATAACGGATGTGAAATAGAATTAAAGGATTTATTTTCCAAATTTTGTGAGCGTTTTTGTAATGTCAATAACTGCATTCTTACAAATTATAAAATGCCCGATAAGGCAGTCTTAGAACAAATTAACGATGCATATAATTCAACTATATCAGAAGAAGAAGTTAAACATGGAATTCGAAAGATTAACGTGATACGGCTCCAGGACCAGATCGCGTTATCTTAAGAAGTATTAAAAATGACACGGTACCAAAAATATTAATGCGAATATTTAATACGATGCACAAAAATAATCTTGTTCCAGAAATGTTAAAATGTGCACAGACAATTCTTTTGAACAAAGGTGGCAATGTACATGATGTTACCAATTGGCGTCCTATTTCAATTTCTTTGTTAATAAGAAGGGTTTTTGAGAAAATCATAGATTCTAGGCTTAAAGAATATATCAAATTTAATGATTTTCAAACTGGGTTTACATCTGTGCCAGGATGCCATATAAATGCAAATATACTGAATTCGGTTCTACAATCTTGTAGAGAAAAAAATAAGATTGTTGTATTTTATTCCTCCACATTGACAGCTTATGACAACATTGGTCATGATCATATTTCATCAATTCTGAAATCATTACCAATTCCAACGTATAATAAGACATAACATATTTTGTATAATACGAATTATACACAAAAGCATAGGATATTAATATAAAGTTTCTGATGAAAGTAATCATGTGTTATCGCGAAATAGCTATTAAGTTTTATGTGTACATTCAACGAAAAATTTACTGTCGTAAAAACAATTTTAACAATTTAATAAATATACTTAATAACTTGTTCTGGCTTGGTTAATCTATTAAACAATCTCATAAGCACTGGTTTGTTTAATACCTAAGGGCTGTTGTGATTAGAGTTCTAAGTTTCCAGAAGTACGAATTAAGTTAAATATTTCAGCCTAATGGATGAACTTGGAGGTCAACAATGCAGTTTAAAGACGAAAAACAGAGCAGCTGGGAACACTATAATGGAAATGCATTTAATAAAATACTAAATACCTGCCAATCGTAAGTTTAACTGGGGGGTTTAATAATATTCAAAGGACTAATAATAAATAAATGTATAAATTATTTAAAAAAAGTGATTCATTGATACTCTTATAAAATGTACAACAAGAAAATCCGACGTAACATAGATCGATCGTTATGATAACCGGGTGGCGATAATATATAATTATAATTTTTATTTGTTTATTTAACAGGTACCTAAGGTTATCAAACTCATAACTTACATTCAAACTCCACTAAATAATGGCTACAATTATAGTCTATTTAAAGTAGCTTTAGGATCGACTCTAGTGACACCTATAATAGTGGACTGGTTTGCCGGGCTGACAACTAAGATCAGCCAATTGTAGACGTGTTGAATTGCTAAAACTCCGCACCAGCTAATCGGGATAGCATTCCAGTGATATTTGCTATAGCAAAATAGCAGGTGAGCACTTTTTCGCCTACGCTGACGGTCCGATATCGCTAATACAGTTTGTTATGATATCGAACAATTTCATCAACCGATTGTTTGTTTATTTTATCGAACGAATTTATAATCGTTGCTCACTGCTTGACGACTTGTAACTTTCAGGATAATGAACATGCTTCGGTGGTCCAGTGTATATGATCTCAAATATACGATCGTGCGGTCCCGGGTTCAATTCACACTTTTGATGTTTACTTTTTGAAATCTGAAATTTTCTTTTAAATTTTACTTTAATTTGTTCAGGGTTTGATCTTACTTTTGTTGTTTATTTTTCCGGTTTGAAATTCCTGTTTAATTACACTGTATTTTATTTGTACTTATCCATTTATTTGTAATTATGTTGCACAATGAACAACCACCATACAGCGCTCTGCAGAGTTAGGTTAGGTTAGGTTACCATAATTTTGTCGTAAACTGCAGACAAAATTTGTTCACTCGAATCGATTTGTAGACCTAATTTAACATTGCAACTTATCCACAACTTTCGATTTAACTTATTTCTGCTTGGCTTTGAATCGCATGACCATTTATGCTTTTCCACCACAAAAAAACTATCGTTGTCAAAAGTTCATTCAATAAAACCAACAAGCAACCGGTTGGTAAAATATTTCGATATCGAACCGATATTGGACCGTCAGCGTAGGCAAAAAAGTGCTCATCAAAATGGCATAAGTAACCACGTACAACCATGCTACTGGCTACAGCCCAGGTGTCAATTTATTTGTCCGCTATTATAGTGTGTTACATACCTCTGTGTGTCTGTATTGTGTTGGGATAGTAAACATTATAAAGCGGTAGCGTCTTGCCCGGCCATAGACGAAACAGCTTTGACCGAACATAACCATCGCAACCAAACACATGTGTCTGGCAGTGCCAGATTGCTTTTTGTTTACTGGTTGAAGTGACTGCATGTTTTATTTTAGTAACTCATAAAAATTGTAAACGCGCAAATGCCAATGTAAAATGTAAAAAATGTAAAAAATGTAAAATGTTAAAATGTAAAAATGGTTTGTTTTCATTTCGATTCTTTCAACGTTTTGTTAAAATATATGAGGTTTTTACTGTTTATTTCCCGTTGTTCTGGCAAACTGAGAAAAGTGATTCCCATAAAACGTTTTCACCTGAAATATGTTTGATAATATTTAGCGTCGTCTTCTATTGTTTGCGGACTTGGCAAAAGCATCACAAAATCATGTGATTGCTGTCACTCATCATACTAATTACCATGCCAACAGTAAATGATTAAGAACAGGCTAAAATATAGTCAAGTCAGTAATATGCTAAGCTATCTACGTTTATTGAGTTTAGAATCTTATTCGTGAAGGGGTAGGACACAAGTTATTAAAATACAAATAAGCCGGAAATTAATTATTAGTTATTAATTGTTAGTAACCAGAATAAGATATTTATTAGTAGTTTATTCATAATTATAAATTAACATACCAATCTCTATTTTCGATTGTACGTAAATTAACAATATTTTCTAATTTGTTACTACAAGAACCAATACCTATAATGACCTATATACATTTTATACTAAGAAAAACTAAACACCTAACACACTAAAGTATCACTAAATACGATCGTAGATTGTGTTCAAACTGTCAACATATATACCCTCCATAGGATATTATTAAGTATTATAGGTAACTTTGACTCGTTTAGAATTCCTTGAGTATAAACGTGTAGAGTATTAGAAGGCTTGCTTTACACAGGGATGTTTGTCTTTGGCTTTGTAATCCTCCAACATAACCTTCGGTTCAAATATTCAGCACAGTTTCTCCAAGTATCCTACCACACTAAGTATTCTCTGCTCTGGTAGTGGTATGATCTATTCAACCAGCTAGTCAACTTTAGTGCAAGACTAAAACAAAAATTCTAATGCTTTACATTAAAACAATCAGATTGTCTCTAAACATTTTGTATACCTTTAGTTTTTGCATCAAAAGGAGGGAATGTAATATTATGTGATAAATTATATATACATTAAGTAAAAACTTGAATCTTATATTTACCTCATTTAAAGAACCAAATTTAAACAACTAATCGAACTACAAGAAAATTAATCAATAATTGTTACCATGCATAGTTTATAGTTGAACCAAAACTTACTATGACATTCTTTAAGTAAAATTGTTGATGTACATTATAAACCAGTAGAGGAGAACTGCCGGGGAGGGGCCGTAATCGGCGCTTTTTTCCCATGTTATTCTTATGGGGATCAGTTTTTGGACCGACGCCCGATCCTACCCTACACAAATTTTCTTTTTGGCCAGTACCCTAGCCTTAAATACATTTTCCCCATATATTTTTAAATTTTGCTCTAAATTCATTTTAATACATCCTTTGCAGAAATCCACGAGTTCTGGCTACTTGGGAACCCGAGCCATTTGACATATAATAAATCACCCTTCCTCCTAATTACCTTCTCTACCAAATACATGTCTTTATATTTAGTCTTTAACAATTCTTCTGTATAAAATCCTCCTTTGATTATATTGCCATTTTCATCTTTCAAAATATAAGTCACAGGCTTTGTTTTCTTAACTTCTGCTATTGTAAAAAGCTCTCCCGTCCAGTTAGGGGTATATCCTTTACTAAATACATGTTTATATTTAGATATCCTTACACTATCCCCCACCTTATATCTTGGCTTTTTAACTTGTACTTTAGATGCTAACCTTTCATGTACATCTTTAGAGTTCTTAGCACTTACTTGGTTAGGCTTCATCCCTATGGATCTATGTACTTTATTATTATATATCCTTATTAACTTTGGAAGTAAATCCAACCACTTGTAACTCCCTTGTGCACTAAACTCTCTATACAACCAATTCTTTAAAGTTCTCTGGAACCTTTCCACAATAGCCGCCTTAGTTGTAGAGTAAGTGTGGTAGTGATTAATATTTAGAATTTTCATTAGTTTGGTAAAATGTTCATTACAAAATTCTTTTCCGTTATCAGATTGAATATTTTTAACTCCCTTTGGGAGAATAGTTTTTATAGCTTCTGTGACTACTAATCCAGTTTTATTCTTTAGTGGAGCAGCATAAGCTTTTTTAGAAAATGTGTCTATTAAAGTTAAAATATATTTATTCCCAAAATTCTCTCTAGCATAATTCCGCATATCTATTAAATCTATTTGAACAGTTTCGTTTATACCCAACACCTTAAAAGACCTTCTAACAAAGTTCTTTCTCGCGGGCTTATGCAATTCGAAAGCAATTTTTTCCATTTTTTATTCTTTATTTTTAATGTTAACGTATCTGCCAGTCTCTGTCGTTTCAAAAACACCTCCATTGCTACCAATTAACATACCATCACTCATTCTTTGATATACATAGTTTTTTGGCAAATATGCCTCTCCATCTAAAGTCTTAAATCCGCTTAAAGATGTAGGGTCTGCAACCAACAATTTAGGATTGTACATCATCAAATCGATTTGATTATTGTCTTGTATAAATTTATTAGTTTTATTGTTAAACCTTAATGCATGTGATTTTAAACAAATATCAAATTTAATATTGTCTTGTCTAAAAGTTTTAATATTATCGTCATACCTCAAAACTTGTGACATTAAACAAATATCACTCCTATCTTTGCCTTCAGGTACATTCTTTATTAATTTGTCCTCTGCATCCCACATATCGCTATCTAATGTTAATACATTATAATTTTTATCCCCCTGTTTTATTATGCTTTTCTCACCTTTTGTTAATATTTGATTAACAACAGCCACATCATTTGGCAATGTTCCAGGTAAAATGTTTGTTAATTGCTTATTTTTACCATCAAATTTAAGACCGTCTAAAGTCACAGTCTGATGTTTTGTAACACAATCGTTCTCATCAACAGCGGGTTTAACACGAACTAGCCTTTTATTATTAAAATCCCAAAAGTTTAGATCCATTTTTGGTACTTGAGAGACGTTTACAACATCATCGCTTTCTTTACCAGCCAACAAATTACTTATTTTTCGCTTTTTGGCATTCCAAATACCATTCTCCGATTCCAAAAATTCATAATTATTTTTGTCTTGTACAAAGACACCATCTTTTCTTATTAAAGTTTGCTCTAATGTGGGTACATCGGTTGAGCTTTCACCTCGTTTAACATTAGTAATTTTGCGTTTATTAGCGTTCCAATTATTACTCTTGGATTCTAAAAACTTATATTTAGTATTACCTTGTATAAAAGCATCACCTTTTCTGGTTAACGTCTGCCCCAAAGTCGATACATCATCAGTAAACTCCCCATCTTTAACACTACTAATTTTATAATTTAAAGCATTCCAACCATCATCTTTTAGATTTAAAGTAGTTTCTTTAAAACTTCTAGCTTCTGGTTTACTATACGGGTTATATACGCGATAAAATTTATCTATCATCTTTTTATTTAATAAACAATTCCACTTTCCCTCAATTCTTCTATGATAGAATCTATCTCATTATCCACTCCAGAATTTCCCGCCAATCGGCTTAACCAAAGCAGTCTTAACCTATCTACAAGCTCATTAGGATCGTCCCAATAAACATAGTCTATTTTATTACCAGTTACCTGCCTTAAACCTTCACCAACAGTCTTAAACAGGGGTTTAATTATATTAAGATATTTAGTGTGTTTATTGCTTGACATCGCCGCACCTGGTTTATAACCCTTTAAATGTGCATTTGTAGCTTCCAAAATCTCTTTATAATTTTGCAAATCAGCCTGACTATGGTTTACGGGTTCTTTTAAAGTTAACAATTCCCACAATCCCTTTGTCCCTTTATAAATTGTTTCTCCAACCGTAACATCATCATTGGCAATTTGAACTTCCTGATTCCCAATAAAAAAATTATTTCCTTCTCGCCTAATACCATATGTGGTGTCTGTCATACTACTTCTACTAAGGTAATTTCCTAAATAGTCTGATGCTAAAAGACCAAAATCTAATTTGTGCGGTGTTATCTGGGTTATTCTTGGTATTCTAGACGGGGTCTTTTCTAAAATCATTGGGAGAACTGGCCTCTCTGTTTTTGTGGCTAAATTTTTTAATTCTTGCAAAGGCTCTATTAACGGTTGGAATGTTTGGAACCTCTCTTCAGCCTCTAGAAATTTACCACGTTTTAACGCCCTATATTTTCTCTTATTTGTTTTGCAGACTCTACCAATTCTTGTTGAATATTTGTTTTCATTTTATTTACATTTTATTTATCTCATTTGTCAAAGGATTATACTCAAACACTTTATCGTGTATTATTAGGCAATATGCAGATGTGTTTGAAGGGACATTTTCTGCAGTTTCAATTTCTAATTTAATATCTACAACCCCCTCTTTGACTGATTCATTCTGCCTAGAACAATCTATTACAATTAGAGGATATTTCTTTATAAAGTCAGCTCTGTTAAACATAGGATCGGGGACGGTGTTGTAGTAACTCTCCCTAAACCTCACAAACATCTCATAAGCTTTAGAGGCATCTCCATTTTCAAAGTCGAGATTTAAATCACTATAAGGATAATATTCAGAGTTTAAAAACACTTTGAGATTTTTCAATTTACAGTGATCAAATTCATCAGTTCTTTTTCGTGCACTGTTGTCCCTACCAGTTTGGAAACCAAATATAATATACCTGGGCTTCTCCAAACTCGAAGACGTCTTAACTGACCATGTATGTCTCTTGGTTTCGGGGTATGATGGGAGTTCGTGTAGCTCCAAACTTCTAAATGCAATTTGCAAATTTTTATTTTGCAATAACATCTTTTGTAATTGAAGCTTCTCCCCATCAGATGGCACCACATGCGGCATCACCCACTGAATCGATTTAAGTGTAATTTTAGGAATAGGATCGACCCCAGTTGGAGCATTAGATGTTGTTAATATACAATTTAAGTCGTTTTTGGATCTTTTCAACACCAATTCTTGTTTAACATTTACTAAAACCTTATTAAAATCCTCAAACACACCCATTAACAGCTCTAACGGGACACAAGTACTAAACTTGCCGCTTTTATGGAACTCCTTTAAATTTTCATCAGAATCAAACGCTACATTTGACAATTTCGTTGTTTTATTGTAAGAGCACAATATTTTCATAAGACTGGAAATTCCCGGATTTCTTACAATATCTATTTCTTTACCAGCAACTTCATATCTAATTTCGTCAAATAAGAAAGCAAATGCATTATTTATAAAATGTCCTTTATCATGATTCTCTATTTCTCCTTTAATATACAGATAACTCCTACATGGGAGTGTTAGTAAATCTTGATTATTAATGCATATTCGAATTTCATCGGAATTATTTATTGCCAAAGTGTTGTGTGGAACATAGGAGTGATTTGTAATTTTAACCACGCTATCGTCGTATTGGAATTTTCCTGTAACGTCTAGAAAATCTTCCATTTTTATTAATAGAAAATTTTAACTTCAACCCAATTGATCGCAGAAACCTGGCATTTTGCACACTCAGTCCGTTCTTGTAAATTCTCATATCTTTTTATATGACAAGTAATTGTAGTTTCTTCTTTATTAAAGTCAATTGGCTTGTCGTGTTGATCTGCAAATGTAATGCTAACAACATCTAAACTTCTCTTATTTACAGGGAAGTATATAATATTTCTGGGGACCTCAATAATTTTGTAGCCGGGAGGAGCTTCTGGGTAAAAACTGTGTATGGTGTGTGATTTGTCACCATTTAAATAAGACCCATTCGCAATATTACATTTTACTCTAATCACATTTACATTATTTATGTTGATTTTATTTACGGATTTAAACGCAATATCTGGAGTAGAAAATCCTTTAAATCCCAATAATTCAGACCCTAAACATGGTTTTGTAAAATCAAACACATGGCTAGAATGCAATGTGGCTTTCATAGTTTTATTATCGGCTATAAGTACAAAATCTGGGAGTTGCTTTTGAATTTCCTTCGCAAGCTCAAACACTTCGTATGTACCTTCAGCAATTTCAATTACATTTGGAGCTTTGTGATCGTAATAATACACATCCTCACCCTCGTCTATAGTTAATTTTGTGTCTTTAAGTTTATTTAATTTTGGAACTAGCCCTTTGTAAAATATAAGTTTGACTTTTGTATTAATTAATGCTACTTTATTTTGTATAATAACTTCAACTTTACCATCTAATGCCCGGTTTAATTCGTCAATTGTGACCTCCCCTTTTGGGGTTGTAATTTTGTGCATTTTGTAATATGTCAAAGTATTTAGAGGTTTTTTAACATTAAATATAGAATTATAACTTTGAAAATCTACCAGTCCAATTACATAATCACCATTTAATTCTATAGGAGGAAAGAACACCGACTTCAACTCTGGCTCTGTACCCGTAAATGTTATAGTAAATGAATCCATTTTTATAAACTAAAATTTTTCAGAAATGATAAACATAAAATTCCACAAATGGAACTGTTTAAATCTTGTATTTGATCAGTTGTATAGTAAATTTTAGATGGTACAAAATATTCAATTACCTCTTTTGGAGGCTGTATTCCGAATGGGTCAAAATATATTACAATATCTTTATTTTTACGATATGCTGTCCAATGTGTGCCCCTGTCACTGTCTAAATTAATAATTCCACATTCTTTTACTTTTGGTCTCTGTTTTCTTAGCTCTTTTTTAGGTACACTCCTCGAAAGTGAGGCACGTCTCTTGTGGCCTCTAACAGCTGAAAGTTGTCCATCTTTTTTATTAAATTTTAATCCCATTCCCATTTTTGCCTTGGCCTTCATCAAATTTGTCACTGCATAAGCTGCTGCTTTTTCGGTCAGATTGGCGTCCTTTGCCGAAACCCTAGTCCAAGCCTGGTCCGCTAATCTCATATCTGCCTTGTTCCGGGCGGCTGTATCAGGATTATTCATGTAGAATATGTCGTGCTCTTTACAATAAGAGTCTAGCTTATTTTTTGGAGGTACATTTCTGGCTAAATGTTCACGTATCTTAGTTCCAGGACCACAATATGAATATGACGGGATGTGGAGGGGGAAAGGAAGGTTGTTTATAAGGGTATTTAACAAGCCACGGCCTCTATATGGCTTTAAGAATAATCCCTTACCTTGGACCTTTTTACACTTTCTCTTTGCCATTTTTATTATATAAAAAATGTCATTTATTCAACAAAAGAACAAATTTAAAATAGCACATAAAGAAAATACACCAAAGAAGTTGGGTCTATTTCCTAATAATATTCGCTGTCTTATAATAGGGCCTAGCGGTTCGGGGAAGACCGTTGTAATTTATAACTTAATTGTAAAAAAGCAAGGATTAAAGTTTACAAATTTATATATTATATCCAAATCTTTAGAACAAGAAAAATATAAAAAAATAATTGAAATATTCCGTCTGTGTGATGAAGTTAAATTACACACATATTCAAACTGTGAAATCACGCCAAATGATGTAGAATCACACTCAATAGTTGTATTTGACGACATAAATAGTCCAAATATCACACAATTTTTCTCAATGGGCAGACACAAAAATATTAACAGTTTTTACTTGTGTCAATCTTACAGTAAAGTAAACAAACATTTACGTGACAATGTTAATTTTCTAATATTATTTAAACAAGACGATTTAAATTTAAAACATGTGTATAACAATCATGTGGGGAATGATTTTTCATTTAACCAATTTAGAAATCTCTGCCATCAATGCTGGGACAGGTCTAAATCTGGTTTTTTTGTAATAGACAAGGAAAGGCCAAAGAATAATGGTAAATACAGATTTATGTTTGACCAATTTTATAGTGACCAATGGCAAGAGTGTTAATGCCATCCAGAATAAACCTCTTGTCGTCATCAAAAGAGAGTACCTTTTTGTTCATCGTTAATGTTTGAAGATGGTGGTTTGTGGATTTAATTCTTGTGACATTCTCATAGTAATCTTCCCCGGTTGCAAGACAGTTTAAGTAATGTTGGTGTCTTAAGAGATGTTTAAATGTAGCGTTGTCAGCCCCCTTTGCTTTTTTAACCTCTAGCTCATTTTGCTTTTCTTTTTCGTATAACCATTGTAAAGGAATCAAAGAGTATAATTTTGGCCTTAAACCACAATATTCATACATAATTTGACCATTTAATTCGTCTTTAAACTTGCCCGTAACTTTTTTATTTTTATCAGAGTATAAGAAATGGTCTTTACTATATGCAGAGGTGTCAAAACAGTCCAAGTCACATTGTATTTCCTTGTAAAAGTCCTCTGTTACTATAGAATAAATAAGACTGTCTGTGTCTGTCATTAGGAACTTTTTATTCTTAAATTTTGACATATAATTATAGTGGAAATCATACATTATTACTTTACTGATATCCAAAATGGTCATTCCTAAATATATTGGTTTATCAAACTTTACAATTAATTTATTTAAATGTACAGCATGCAAATTGTTATCGAACATTTTGCTACAGTCAAACCTTGGCTTTGTAACGTACTTTGTTAACTTAGACTCGTCTACAAGATGTATATCACGAAACTTACGTTGGTTCATAATTGTTCGACCAAAGAGACTGTTATTTAACAGTTTGTAAAAGTCTTTTTCGAAATCATGTTTAGCTTTTTGTCGCTTTTCAATATTAAAATTAATATAGGGTGCAAGCCATTTCGACTGTCTAAATTTTAAAATTCTGTGGTATTTTGTAACTACCAAACCCAGTGCTTCGTATTTTTTTAGTGCTTTATAATGTAAAATATATTTAGTTTTGTCATTTAAATTTGGTATTAATTTTCCATTCATTTTTTCTGGTGTGAGCGGGTAGTCATTATGCAAATCGTGTAAACTTTTATCGTATTTTAAATCAACTTCCAAAATAAATCCAAAGTTTTCATTTTGATTGTATTTATAATCTTTCTCATTTGTCCATCTAAAGCCATCGATGGGCAACGACTCGCACATTGCTGTAGAGTATAGCGAGTTACAGTCTAAGTATACAAGATAGGTGCTTTCTTGATTTGGGTCATAATATTCGCCCATGTACTTATTATTGGCTTTAGCATAGCACGTGGAAATCATACTTACACCGCCTCTAATGGCATGTTCTATAAACAAATGCATGTCAATGTCACGAAATAATTTAATTTTATGCCGGTCATTCTAAGACATGCCTCCCATGTTAGTCCAGGCAATGAGTACATATGAACAGGGTCGAGTTTATAATCGTTTAAACATAAGTCCCTAAATGTCTCAAACACATCAGCCAATAACAACACATCTGTTTTAAGGTATAAATCGTGATATTCTTTTAAATTATTTATATTAAAATGATTCCATACGTTTTTAGCATGTTCATATTGTGCAGGAGATATACATTCTTTAGTTAGACTACTGTAAAATACCTCTATGGATGGGACAGGCTCTAAAAACTTTTCTGGTCCTGTCATGTATTCGTACGGAAATTCGCCCTTACGTTGTAGTAGTGGATTGTCTATAAATCTAAATGTATTTAAATTGGAAGCTAATTTGCTTAAGGGAAGGGACAGAAAGTTGTAGGAATCCAAAAATACTAAATCATCAACAGAGAATGAAATATACTTTTCCATATCTTTGGCTATGCAATTCAATTTGCGATTAAATGTTCCTAAGTGTTGCATTATTAAATGACCATCATAGTTTTTAAGATTGTGGAAGTATACTGGAATTTTCTTGGTTACTTTATAGTTTAAATTACAAGAGTTATGGGCGGGCCCTCTGAACTCACCTGTTAAGTGACAATGGTCGCGCACTTTATCACACAGTAACGGCTGGCGGCATATGTGGCAGCGTGTAGAGTCTTGGAATAACGTCTCTTGCTCTGGAGTCATTACAAGGGGAACATATACTCCCATCTGACTTTTAATAAAGTCATAAGTTTTAAATAATTTTTCGAAAAACACATTCATTACATTTTCACCACTGTACAACTCTTCGTAAATAATTTTAGAATCTCTCACTACAACATAAGCAAATCCAGAAGCAGTGTGTTTGCCGGAGTTTATAAAGCATTCGAAATCTGCATAAATCACAAAGGGAGCTTTAAGTTGATATTTGTAATTCGTAAATTGTAATGTATCTTTTTTAGACATTTGTACTCTTTGGGCATCAAAGGTTTTACAATATGTTATGTGACGTTCCAATATATCTTTAGTGTAAAAATGTTGCACACAGAACTTGCAAAAATATTGCTTATGGTCATGTTTTGTAGAATTAAACATTAACTTATCAAAATCACGAATTAAACAGTAATGTGATTTGCGACCTTGTTGTAAAAGCAGCAGGTTTGCGTGCGTATTACTATTTAGTTTAGTTATTCTCAATGGATATATTAATTGTCCTTCAATTCCATATACATTAACACTTATATTATTTTGTTTTTCAAATTTATCAATGTCGGATATTTTTACGGGATATTTTATATTTGTCATATTTAACTGACCTATGTGGGGTTCGTAGTAAAATACTTGATTTGCATGTTCTCCATGATTCCTTGGATTTAATTTTGCTAAAATACTCCACACAAAACATTTATTATCACTATTTTTAATATTTAAAACAGCGTGTTTTGATTTTATATTTTCTGGTGTGGGGATGTATGACTTGGGAGTTAGGGGTTTATACTTGTAAACATGCAGCTGCCAGTATTTAGTATGGTCATATATCCATCCACTGCCTTCTGATTGAAATTTGTGTAAAGATGTGTCGATTTTTAAAAGTGAATTTTCAATTTGTGTCTTTAATTGTGCTTTCTCAATTGATAAATTAGTTAAACTTCGAAAGTTAGCGATAGTTTCTTTATCAATTAATAATTCACCATTCTTACTAACTGTGTGTTTGATAAATTTCACTCTCCTAATAAGAATCCATTTTATTGGTAAAGGACATGATTGAAGGGTGTTTAATATATCCACAGACTCACCCTGAAACTTAAACATATTATAGTGTCGCTTGTCACATCGTAGGTGGTGGCGTTTCTTTTGACAGTTAATAGCCTTCTTACACACATTACAAGTATTGTGGTTCTCTAGCATATGCATTTTAAAATGATTGTTATTATCAAATAGTTGATGACATTTTTTACAAATTTTAGGAATAACTTTGTGAACAAGTCGATAATGGCGTAATAAATTGCTTCTGTTGGAGTAAGACATAAAACAGACTGCACAGGTCAACATGTTGTGTTGAAATGAGATGTCGTGCTCTGCTTTTTATAAACAAAAATTACCATTTAAAAAATTTAAATACGATAAAAATTCAAAATATGAAGATTTTAGACAAAAACACAAATTGAACATTTTTATAAAAACTAAGCCCTTTATAAAAAATCTGGGAAACAACTTTTTAGATAATTGTATAAAGTACCTCCAAACCAAATTTGAATTTTAATCAAAAATGAAAATGTTTTCAAAAATAACGATTCCCTTTCATCTTCAAAGTTATTAAGTCATAAGAACCACTCTAAATTTTTCTAAGTCCAGAGTAAAAAAAAGCATATTTTAGCCGAAATTATTCTAAGTACTGATTTTTTTCTAAGTCCAGAGTAAAAAAGTATATTTTAGCCGAAATTATTTTAACCACTACATTTTTCTAAGTCCAGAGTAAAAAAAGTATATTTTAGCCGAAATTATTTTAAGCACTAAATTTTTCTAAGTCCAGAGTAAAAAAAGCATATTTTAGCCGAAATTATTTTAACCACTAAATTTGTCTAAGTCCAGAGTAAAAAAAGTATATTTTAGCCGAAATTATTTTAAGCACTAAATTTTTCTAAGTCCAGAGTAAAAAAAGCATATTTTAGCCGAAATTATTTTAAGCACTAAATTTTTCTAAGTCCAGAGTAAAAAAAGCATATTTTAGCCGAAATTATTTTAACCACTAAATTTTTCTAAGTCCAGAGTAAAAAAAGCATATTTTAGCCGAAATTATTTTAACCACTAAATTTTTCTAAGTCCAGAGTAAAAAAAGTATATTTTAGCCGAAATTATTTTAACCACTAAATTTTTCTAAGTCCAGAGTAAAAAAAGCATATTTTAGCCGAAATTATTTTAACCACTAAATTTTTCTAAGTCCAGAGTAAAAAAAGTATATTTTAGCCGAAATTATTTTAAGCACTAAATTTTTCTAAGTCCAGAGTAAAAAAAGCATATTTTAGCCGAAATTATTTTAAGCACTAAATTTTTCTAAGTCCAGAGTAAAAAAAGCATATTTTAGCCGAAATTATTTTAACCACTAAATTTTTCTAAGTCCAGAGTAAAAAAAGCATATTTTAGCCGAAATCATTTTAACCACTAAATTTGTCTAAGTCCAGAGTAAAAAAAGCATATTTTAGCCGAAATTATTTTAACCACTAAATTTTTCTAAGTCCAGAGTAAAAAAAGCATATTTTAGCCGAAATCATTTTAACCACTAAATTTGTCTAAGTCCAGAGTAAAAAAAGCATATTTTAGCCGAAATTATTTTAAGCACTAAATTTTTCTAAGTCCAGAGTAAAAAAAGCATATTTTAGCCGAAATTATTTTAAGCACTAAATCTTTCTAAGTCCAGAGTAAAAAAAGCATATTTTAGCCGAAATTATTTTAAGCACTAAATTTTTCTAAGTCCAGAGTAAAAAAAGCATATTTTAGCCGAAATTATTTTAACCACTAAATTTTTCTAAGTCCAGAGTAAAAAAAGCATATTTTAGCCGAAATTATTTTAACCACTAAATTTTTCTAAGTCCAGAGTAAAAAAAGCATATTTTAGCCGAAATTATTTTAAGCACTAAATTTTTCTAAGTCCAGAGTAAAAAAAAGTATATTTTAGCCGAAATTATTCTAACCACTGAATTTTAAGTTAAAATCTGCAACACTGAAGGTCTTGTTGGTGCTGGGGCTGTAGGATATGAAGTGAGGACCCTAGCCTGCAGCAGCTCTTTATATAGCCGACAATTCACAAAATTAATTTGTAAAATTACGCATCGGTTACTATGCATCGGTCGCTGTGTCCTTGGTGCCGATCTTGCAGAATCTCCTTCAAGGTTGATTGTCGCGCTAGTGGCGATAACCGAGTGCACTTCTAAGTTGTTTACATGTGTTGTTTATTTAGTGTGGAGTTATTTTTGAACTCGTGGATTTCTGCAAAGGATGTATTAAAATGAATTTAGAGCAAAATTTAAAAATATATGGGGAAAATGTATTTAAGGCTAGGGTACTGGCCAAAAAGAAAATTTGTGTAGGGTAGGATCGGGCGTCGGTCCAAAAACTGATCCCCATAAGAATAACATGGGAAAAAAGCGCCGATTACGGCCCCTCCCCGGCAGTTCTCCTCTACTTAAACCAATTATAAATAATTTAAACTAATAAAATACAAAGCTAAAGTTGTTTAGTTTTTAAGGAACAATGATTGTACAAGCAAAGATTTGTCACTTTTGGTTTACCCAACTGTCTATAAGGTTTAATTTAGGTTTAAATTTTACTTACATGAAACTAAATAAAACTGAATTGGCACTTTGTGTACACGCTTTACAACCACGAGTCATTTTGTTGATTTTAGTTTGACGTTGAAGTTGATTTTAGCCATTTTTTACATTATTAATATAATATGTCACATCCACGGAAAATTTACATGTATCCCAATGTACGTTGGGCTATACATTTACCTGGTTACCATTTTATTGAAAGTTAACGGGCCCCACGAAGCTAACGAATCTTCATCAGACCCGATCAATGGTTTCGCTAGCCTAACTGTTAGCGTCTTGGATCGGTATGAGAGATCTATTCCCGTGGAGACCACATTATTTGAGAGGCCTTGTACAACTTATTGTTTTTAACTGATGGACCAACGTGTAGTTTTGATTTGAAATGTAGGTATTACCTTGTTCAATAACCTTTGTGAGGTGTGGTCACTACATGTTTCGTGACAACTGCCACATCTTCAGCTAATCCTCTATAGTAGATTCTTCATTAGAATTTAAAATTTGAACACAAAACGCAAACGAATATTTGTGTTCAAATTTTAAATCCTAATGACGAATATACTATAGAGGATCACCTGAAGATGTGGCAGTTGCCACGAAACATGTAGTAACCACACCTCACTAAGGATATTAAAAAAGGTAATACCTAAATATTAAATTGATATATCAATATCCAGTTGCAGGAAAATGAATTCAAGTGTAGTTTTGATTTGTTACATAAAACCTTACCGAGATGACATCGATTCGACATCGAGGTGACCATCGATTATGAATATAATAGCCTGTTAAAGAGGCTCTTGATACTGAAGTGCAGTTTTTCAAATGTAGTAATTTTTCAGTGGTTGTCTGTGGTTTTGTATAGTTTTAAAATGCGTGGGATTAATCACTAGTCGTGACAGCCATTTTGAATCTTTGCACTCCTTGTTAGTATGAGTTGTTTCCACACTTCGTAGTAGTCTGTTTTACTACATTTTACCACAGTAAGATAATGTTGTCAATTGTCTGATTTACTTGGTCATGTAAATAAATCAGCCATACTTTGGGCATATTGTAACTCCATATGTAAATACTAAAACTAATTAAATGCTTTATTAAGATCGACCATTTCTCACAAATTATTTTGTTACTGATGATTGTAATTATTCTGGTCCCATGTAGGTCAAATATGGAACCGATGGTATTATGTCTAAACCGGAAAAAATCATTATAACTAAGAACATTTGTTACGTTTGTAATCTTGTACCCCAAAAGTTTTAATTTACTAAGCAATTCCCAAACCTAATCCAAGAAGGCAGAGAAGTAATCTTCTCATTAACTAAATGCTATTAAAGTCACGACATAATATTTAGGACACATTTTAATAATGATAACAGATAATTAGTTTTGCCAACCAAAGTATACTATTAGGGAAAATGATTATATTATATTATATTATTACTACTAGATCAAAAGGGGTTTCCTTATCACGAAGGAGTTCTTGGTTACATACATGCGATCTTT
Organism: Allygus modestus; assembly: GCA_963675035.1. NCBI lineage: Eukaryota > Metazoa > Arthropoda > Insecta > Hemiptera > Cicadellidae > Allygus > Allygus modestus. The sequence continues at coordinate 142,678,054 of OY776112.1, read as the reverse complement.
TAGTTCAAATACACCCATATCATCTTACACTTTTAACGCGAGATGAGTGGATACTTACAATAATATTTGTCACTGGCATTATTGAATTTACATTGAATGATTTTATTTACTGGATACCTAATTTGTAAAACCCGTTAGATATTTATCTTGGAGAGGATTACAGTTTATAGTCTCTAAATGTAGTTTGAATAACAATAAAAACCGATAAATTCTGGTTCAACATACTTGTGAAAACAGAAATGGATTTATTTTATGCAATGCCCCCCTCACGATGAATAATGTATATCAAATTGAATATACCGTAAAAATCAATATTTTAGGCCGAAAAGGAAAAATACATAACTGAGGGAAGTTCCCCACCTCAATTCCTTGATTGCATTTTTAAGTTGCACAAAGACAATTTTTTAAAATATTTATTTCAAGATTTTATCAACCATTTACCATTAAATTTGATTGATAGTTCTTGTGTGACCGTGTCAGAGAGCTATTTTCTTGGATGACCATATCAATGAGCTGTTTTCTTGGGTAACCATGTCAATGAGTTGTTTTCTTGGGTGACCGTGTCAGTGACCTGTTTTATAGGGTGACCATGTCAATAAGCTGTTTTCTTGGGTGACCGGATCAGTGAGCTGTTTTCTTGGGTGACCGTATAAGTGAGCTGTTTTCATGGGTGACCGTGTCAGTGAGCTGTTTTCTTGGGTGAAAGTGTCAGTGAGCTGTTTTCTTGGGTGACCGTGTCAGTGAGCTGTTTTCTTGGGTGACCGTGTCAGTGAGCTGTTTTCAGGGGTGAACGTATCATTGAGCTGTTTTCTTGGGTGACCGTGTCAGTGAGCTGTTTTCTTGGGTGACCGTGTCAGTGAGCTGTTTTCTTGGGTGACCGTGTCAGTGAGCTGTTTTCTTGGGTGACCGTGTCAGTGAGCTGTTTTCTTGGGTGTCTGTGTCAGTGAGCTTTTTTCATGGGTGACCGTGTCAGTGAGCTATTTTTTTGGGTGACCGTATCAGTGAGCTGTTTTCTTGGGTGACCGTTTCAGTGACCTGTTTTATAGGGTGACCATGTCAATAAGCTGTTTTATTGGGTGACTGTGTCAGTGAGCTGTTTTCTTGGGTGACCGTGTCAGTGAGCTGTTTACTTGGGTGAACGTGTCAGAGAGCTATTTTCTTGGGTGACCGTGTCAGTGAGCTGTTTTCTTGGGTGACCGTATCAGTGAGCGGTTTTCTTGGGTGACAGTGTCAGTGAGCTGTTTTCTTGGGTGACCGTGTCAGTGAGCTGTTTTCTTGGGTGACCGTGACAGTGAGCTGTTTTCTTGGGTGACCGTGTCAGTGAACTGTTTTCTTGGGTGACTGTGTCAGTGATCCTTTTTCTTGGGTGACCGTGTCAGTGAGCTGTTTTATTGGGTGACAGTGTCAGTGAGCTATTTTCTTGGGTGAACATGTCAGTGAGCTGTTTCCTTGGGTGACCGTATCAGTGAGCGGTTTTCTTCGGTGACCGTGTCAGTGAGCTATTTTCTTGGGTGACCGTGTCAGTGAGCTATTTTCTTGGGTGACCGTATCAGTGATCTGTTTTCTTGGGTGACCGTGTCAGTGAGCTGTTTTCTTGGGTGACCTTATCAGTGAGCGGTTTTCTTGGGTGACCGTGTCAGTGAGCTGTTTTCTTGGGTGACCGTGTCAGTGAGCTGTTTACTTGGGTGACCGTGACAGTGAGCTGTTTTCTTGGGTGACTGTGTCAGTGATCCTTTTTCTTGGGTGACCGTGTCAGTGAGCTGTTTTATTGGGTGACAGTGTCAGTGAGCTATTTTCTTGGGTGAACATGTCAGTGAGCTGTTTCCTTGGGTGACCGTATCAGTGAGTGGTTTTCTTCGGTGACCGTGTCAGTGAGCTATTTTCTTGGGTGACCGTGTCAGTGAGCTATTTTCTTGGGTGACCGTATCAGTGAGCTGTTTTCTTCGGTGAACGTGTCAGTGAGCTATTTTCTTGGGTGACCGTGTCAGAGAGCTATTTTCCTGGATGACCGTGTCAGTGAGCTGTTTTCTTGGGTGACCGTGTCAGTGAGCTGTTTTCTTGGGTGAACGTGTCAGTGAGCTGTTTTCTTCGGTGACCGTGTCAGTGAGCTGTTTTCTTGGGTGACCGTGTCAGTGAGCTGTTTTCTTGGGTGACCGTATCAGTGAGCTGTTTTCTTGGGTGACCGTGTCAGTGAGCTGTTTTCTCGGGTGACCGTGTCAGTGAGCTGTTTTATTGGGTGACCGTGTCAGTGAGCTGTTTTCGAGGGTGAACGTGTCAGAGAGCTGTTTTCTTGGGTGACCGTGTCAGTGAGCTGTGTTCTTGGGTGACCGTATCAGTGAGCTGTTTTCTTGGGTGACCATGTCAGTGACCTGTTTTCTTGGGTGACCGTGTCAGTGAACTGTTTACTTGGGTGACTGTGTCAGTGAGCTGTTTTCTTGGGTGACCGTGTCAGTGAGCTGTTTTATTGGGTGACCGTGTCAGTGAGCTGTTTTCTTGGGTGAACGTGTCAGTGAGCTGTTTTCCTGGGTTACCGTATCAGTGAGCTGTTTTCTTTGGTGACCAAGTCAGTGAGCTTTTTTCTTGGGTGACCATGTCAGCGAGCTGTTTTCTTGGGTGACCGTGTCAGTGAGCTGTTTTCTTGGGTGACCGTATCAGTGAGCTGTTTTCTTGGGTGACATGTCAGTGAGCTGTTTTCTTGGGTGACCGTGTCAGTGAGCTGTTTTCTTGGGTGACTGTGTTAGTGAGCTGTTTTCTTGGGTGACCGTGTCAGTGAGCTGTTTTATTGGGTGACCGTGTCAGTGAGCTGTTTTCTTGGGTGAACGTGTCAGTGAGCTGTTTTCTTGGGTTACCGTATCAGTGAGCTGTTTTCTTGGGTGACCGTGTCAGTGAGCTGTTTTCTTGGGTGACCGTGTCAGTGAGCTAATTTCTTGGGTGACCGTGTCAGTAAGCTGTTTTCTTGGGTGACAATGTCAGTGAGCTGTTTTCTTGGGTGACTGTATCAGTGAGCTATTTTCATGGATGACCGTGTCAGTGAGCAGTTTTTTCGGTGACCGTGTCAGTGAGCTGTTTTCTTGGGTGACCGTGTCAGTGAGCTGTTTTCCTGGGTGACCGTGTCAGTGAGCTGTTTTCTTGGGTGAACGTGTCAGTGAGCTATTTTCTTGTGTGACCGTGTCAGTGAGCTGTTTTCTTGGGTGACTGTGTCAGTGAGCTGGTTTCTTGGGTGATTGTGTCAGTGAGCTGTTTTCTTGGGTGACCGTGTCATTGAGTTGTTTTCTTGGGTGAACGTGTCAGAGAGCTATTTTCTTGGGTGACCGTGTCAGTGAGCTGTTTTCTTGGATGACCGTGTCAGTGAGCTGTTTTCTTGGGTGACTGTGTCAGTGAGCTGTTTTCTTGGGTGACCTTTTCAGTGAGCTTTTTTATTGGGTGACCGTGTCAGTGAGCTGTTTTCTTGGGTGAACGTGTCTGTGAGCTGTTTCCTTGGGTGACCGTATCAGTGAGCTGTTTTCTTTGGTGACCGTGTCAGTGAGCTATTTTCTTGGGTGACCATGTCAATGAGCTGTTTTCTTGGGTAACCATGTCAATGAGTTGTTTTCTTGGGTGACCGTGTCAGTGACCTGTTTTATAGGGTGACCATGTCAATAAGCTGTTTTATTGGGTGAACGTGTCAGTGAGCTGTTTTCTTGGGTGACCGTATCAGTGAGCTGTTTTCTTGGGTGACCGTGTCAGTGAGCTGTTTTCTTGGGTGACCGTGTCAGTGAGCAGTTTTTTCGGTGACCGTGTCAGTGAGCTGTTTTCTTGGGTGACCATGTCAATGAGCTGTTTTCTTGGGTAACCATGTCAATGAGTTGTTTTCTTGGGTGACCGTGTCAGTGACCTGTTTTATAGGGTGACCATGTCAATAAGCTGTTTTATTGGGTGAACGTGTCAGTGAGCTGTTTTCTTGGGTGACCGTATCAGTGAGCTGTTTTCTTGGGTGACCGTGTCAGTGAGCTGTTTTCTTGGGTGACCGTGTCAGTGAGCAGTTTTTTCGGTGACCGTGTCAGTGAGCTGTTTTCTTGGGTGAACGTGTCTGTGAGCTGTTTCCTTGGGTGACCGTATCAGTGAGCTGTTTTCTTTGGTGACCGTGTCAGTGAGCTATTTTCTTGGGTGACCATGTCAATGAGCTGTTTTCTTGGGTAACCATGTCAATGAGTTGTTTTCTTGGGTGACCGTGTCAGTGACCTGTTTTATAGGGTGACCATGTCAATAAGCTGTTTTATTGGGTGAACGTGTCAGTGAGCTGTTTTCTTGGGTGACCGTGTCAGTGAGCTGTTTTCTTGGGTGACCGTGTCAGTGAGCTGTTTTCTTGGGTGACCGTGTCAGTGAGCAGTTTTTTCGGTGACCGTGTCAGTGAACTGTTTTCTTGGGTGACCGTGTCAGTGAGCTGTTTTCCTGGGTGACCGTGTCAGTGAGCTGTTTTCTTTGGTGAACGTGTCAGTGAGCTATTTTCTTGGGTGAACGTGTCAGTGAGCTGTTTTCTTGGGTGACCGTGTCAGTGAGTTTTTTTCTTGGGTGACCTTATCAGTGAGCGGTTTTCTTGGGTGACCGTGTCAGTGAGCTGTTTTCTTGGGTGACCGTGTCAGTGAGCTTTTTTCTTGGGTGACCGTGTCAGTGAGCTGTTTTCTTGGGTGACCGTGTCAGTGAGCTGTTTTCTTGGGTGACCGTATCAGTGAGCTGTTTTCTTGGGGGACCGTGTCAGTGAGCGGTTTTCTTGGGTGAACGTGTCAGTGAGCTGTTTTCTTGGGGGACTATGTCAGTAACCTGTGTATGAACTTATGAGTGGTAACATTCACCGCAAGAACCTGTCTTCTTATGTACCAAGTTATGTGAAAGTGTTTCTCGCTCAGTAATATGAATCGGGAGGGACAAGAACAAACTTGACCTGATACTTTTTTACAGAATATAACCCGATATTTAACATCGTGACAGGCAAAATGAAGAGTAAAAGTTATCCGTGTTTATTCATGTTAAAATTCTGTTAAAAAGACTTCAAATTATTTTATAGTACATATTATAATCTAGGACACCAGCAAGGTTGTTTATTAACAGATTTATTACCATTATTTAAGATGCCTCAAGTACGAATATAGCAATAAAGCCTATTTGCTATCAGTTTTTAGTGATATTATAGATAGAGGGTAATGGTGTCCTATTATTCTAATGGGGAATATAGACCTACCATCATTGAAGCATGCACAAAAGAAATAATTGCATGATGAAGTAGTTATGTCTAGAAATGCGCGATAACTGTAGAATTTCAATAGGGCTAAATATTTAACAGATATTCAGCGAATAATCAACTCCTCCTATGTTCCATTAGCATCTCGACTTGTAGCGGTGATAAGATTGCTTATAAGAAATGCATTGCTCCACCTACTTGTATCTCGTACTACGAGAATAACAGCGTAAAGAAATCGTCGGCCTCCTGCATAATGAAACAGTCAGCGTTATTTCGTTAACTTTGTTCTCATATAGGAAGGTGTTCTTCCAAGATCTCTTCTTGACCGTTCTTTGTTGAATTAGGAAATTTTAAATATTACCATATTGTCATCGACATTGGTATAACTAAAAAGCATTGACGCGAGTCTGGAAAAATTTATACCACATTTATGTAACATTGTAATATCCCACATTACTCTTGAATTAGGTAATTATTAAAAAATATGTATATCTAGTAGGATTGTAAGTTTATTGTATTTAGAGTATTTACAGCAGACAATTCACTTTATTCCTGTGAACATTGCATTTATTGTTTGTAAGCAAACCTTCGAAACGAAGATAAGTTATTTATAACAAAGCTTTTTCTGGCTTTTCCAACATTTTTCATGTGGTATTAGGATTGGAGACGGTAAGCCATATGTCATTCACACTTTATATCTCCTTCACTTCAAACTTGTTTTATTTCCCTGCTCAAACAACAACTAATATTATTATTTACCTTTGCTTGATTACTTCTTATGCAAGTATTATATAAATAACTTTTGTAACAATATGTTTTTTGACAGTAAATTAGCGTTCAATGCAGTACATTTAAGTTTGTCGATAGAATGATGAAATTCATATTGATCTAATTAATAAAGACTAAGGAAATAAAGTAATTTAATGTCTATTAAAATTATTTTAAAAATAAGTTATTGAAGACGCGTTTAGCTATTTTATTTTTTAAGAAAGTGATTTAATGAACTTTAAATTTAAGTTAAAATAGTTCATGATTAGTCCAAAAGTATGTTATAGTGAAAATTTGTATTGGTAGATACAAATATTTAATTATAATAATCACATATGTGTTATAAATACAAATAAACAAGTTTCGTAAGCTTCGTAATATAAATCGTTATAAATTGCATTAATTGATCTTGACTGTATGTCAAACCGTGAAGGCAGGTCCGAAAGAAATACTAAATAAAATTAGCTTTATTAATAATTTCGTTTTCATATTTTTGACAAACGATTTAAAACTTTGAAACATGCTATAGTATTATAAGCCCTAGAAAGTTAAATAATAAACTTGCTATAAACTTTATAACATTAAATACAGGGTTCACTAGGCCTAGCTAAATATATTGTACTGTCATAATTGGATAATCTAAACGAGAGGACTGTATCCTACTAAACCTCATACTTGTACTTCTGGGGTAAAAGAACTTGAATTGGAATTGTGCAAAATAACTTGAAAATACCTAAACATATCCACTTTAAATCCTCCAGAAACATTTTATAGTACAGATAGGCCTATAGGTCAATCATAAATTTAGTTGGGAAGAGGCAAAAATTATACATCATGAGTCTCACTATTATAAAAGAAAGTTTGTTGAAGGGGCATTAATTAAATTACATGAAAATCCAATAAGTCAGAGTAGTATTGATGTCAGGCCACTATGGATTCCCTTAATTAAAAACCATTTCAGTCAAAAATCACCCCGCAAACACACGCCAGTTCCTTGTGTTACAGTTGCTCCTGCGTCTAGAGTCCATCCAATGCGGCTACGACACATGCGTCCGTGATCGCCCTTGGAGGAAACACGGCCACCTGATTGCATGACCAGTTCCCAATGCTCACCTTGGAGGCATGCGGTAATCTCTATGAGAATATCGTACTGGTGCCCGTGTAGCATTCTAGGAGGAATCGTGCAGTTTTTGGTTTCCGTGTCATGTTCCCGTCGACAAAGACGTGTGGGTAGCCACAGCTGTGTCGTCACGTGCCCCTGTCGGTAGGTGGGGGTAACGGCTCTCCCCCCTCCACTGCCGCTAGCCACTAGTCTAGTGTGCGGTTTGGTTGTGGATGGACGTGAGCCCGTTTCCCGTGTTTGCCCGTCAGCTTGGAGGCCACGATGCAGAACAGGTAATGTATTGTCAGTTTTTCATTTGTTCGTATATATAAATGTTGTGTTAGTGTATTGTATTCGATTTTTTGTATTTATATTTGTTATCTTTCTGTTAGTCAAATTAAATTGTAAAGGAAAATATTAAAAAAATTTAGGTTAGTTAGGTGTGTATATAAATTTTGTGTTAGTGTATTGTATTTGATTTTTTGTTATCTTTGTGTTAGTGTAAATTAAAATGTAAAAGAAAAATAATCAAAAAAATCCAAAAAAATGTAGGTTAGTTAGGTGTAAGAGTTTGATATTTAGATGTAAGTAGGGTTCACTTAATAACGGGAGGAGTTTCCTTACCTCCCGAAACGTAGTGTAGTTTTAAACACTAGAAGCGATAGGTAAAGTCCAAATAAATCAAAAAATAAATCAAATCCATCGCTATTATGAGTTTCAAAAATACACTATAGGTCAAGTTGGTTATTCTAATGGTTTCGTTCAGTACTAATAAGATTATCTTAAAAACATATCTATTTTGCTCCCATAAGATAAAATTGGAAACTATTTAGTCGTGCTTGAGTCACTGGAATTTTGCCATTGGCTGCTTCAACCGTAGTACCGTAACATTAGTCCTTGCCCTTAATAATATCCAAATTTAAATAAACATGTACTTTGAACATAGTACTGTTATTTGCTTGCTCTGTAACATTTAGTATACACTTTAACAACATTATATAACCATTATGTACTTGCTATGCAACCTCTAATAACCTTTCAAATATATTACAAATTTCATATTTAGCTTTGTATTTACTAATCACTCTTGAACATATGTTGAAGGTTGTACTAGTTACACTACCCGGTGGAAGAGAGCGGATTTCTCTGCTTCTGCAGCGGACAAAGGTAATATTTGGGACGATGCGAAATATTTCCGCTGTCTATGAAAAGAGCCCCAATTGATTACATGATGAGGAGTGACCTGCGAGGTCAGCACTCCGCTGCAAAAGGTTCCACGTTTTATGAAAAACAAATCATTGAATAGTATCAAACTATGCTCTGAATCTGGTTCTTTGGTCAAACAATAATTTGAAACATACTAACTCTGACTTTGTTGGTTGCAAGTCATAGTATTTTTATAATTGTGAATAAAGTTATAGGCTGATCTGTATTATATCTCATAGTCTGTGATTTAGAAAAATGTTTCGTAAATTCCTGAATGATAAGTTTTAAATAAGGAAAGTTGTTTTGTGTTGATGTAAATTATGTTTAAAATTAAAAATATGAATCCCTTTTGGTAAAATTTGGTATGCAATTCTTGAAAAACAAAAAGTGAACTCAATCTATATCTATAAAAGGCAAAGCCCTGCTGACTCACTGGCAGACTGACTGACTGACTCACTCATCACTAATTCTCCACCTTCCCATGTAGGTAGAGAGCTGAAATTTTGTAGAATCTTTAGCTATAAAAAAGGAAACCTAAGTGGTTTTCATCCTGATCTGACCTTAGGGCTCCGCCATAGATCCCGACAAAGTTCCCATATATTTCTTATGGACATTCATTTCTGTTTGAGCTAATGAAAATACAAACAGCTGATCTTGATTCGTAGTAGGTCCACAGGCTAACTACAGAATGCAGCACACACAACTGTCATAGTTTTCATAAATTATTTGCGTGGTGAAGCCTGTGGGAACAGCTAGTTGTAAATATTTATAACATAAAACATATGTAAACAAATTTGTCAGCTGTTCTTACAGTCTAGATGGAGACGTCTGGAGACCAAGACTTAACAATTGGCCTCCTTGAAGTACTTCCGTAATTCAACGAATGTTGATCTTCTTATTGACAGCTGACAGGAACAAGTTGAGTAACAGGTATCACCTTGCTTTTTGCTGCTACTAAAATTAGTCACAATTTGTTCAAGCCGTTCATATTTAAAATAAATAACTGCCGCATAGCCACTTTCTGATGTGTCACAGAATCGATATAGTTCTATTTTATGTAAAGACCTGAGATCCAAAGTTCGTGGTATAGATACTTGTGACAACCAGTGAGTTTCAGCAACTATACGTGTCCTTTGGTCTTGTACGTCAGATGGTAGTTTTCCATCCCAAATTAAACTTTAAGTCCAAACAAGCTTCATAACATTCATTGGCAAGCATTATGAAGGGAGTTAAAAAAACACAAAATTCATAGATTGTAGAATTAGCACTTAACACTGTATTTTTAGGAGACTTCTGATTAAAGTTTTCTACACCATGCGTAGTGTAGGAGAATGTATCAGAATGGACCATTGAAGATCTAATACAGTAAAATGTGGATCCGTAGAATCAGAAATAAACTTTGGAAACTCACGATGTGAGTCTGGAACTTGTTGCAACAGTTGATCAGAATTGGACATGCATTTACGGAGTTCAAAACTTCCGTGTTGGAGAAAATTGTTTTATGTTTTTGTAACTCAATTGCAGATTGGATTGATTCCGCACCTGTAATGATTTCATCAACGTATGTGTGATGTAACAGCGCATGAGCTGCTTCAGGGAAATCGTGCCCTTTGTCAATGGCTAACTGATATAGCGTACGGATTGCCAAATATGGAAAAGATTTACACCATAAGTGACGGTATTAAGTTGAAAAGATTCTATTGGTTGATCAGAAGTTGATATCCATGGAATTAGTTGAAAATTGCGATTATCTGGATGAATGATTATTTTCCGACACATATGTTTGATATTGCAGCAAATTAATATGTGATGACGCCGAAATTGCGTCAAAATATCAGCAATATTGGTCTATAGTTTTTTACCTGTCATGAGTAAGTCATTTAAGGAAAATCCGGAGCTCGACTTACAACTAGCATCGAAAACTGTTTGCAGTTTTGTGATAGAACTAGTTTCCTTAAGAATGCCATGATGAGGCAAAAAATAATGAATGCTAGTGGAAGATGGATTCGCACATTTTGTCATATGTTGAAGTGTGATGTATTCTTGCATAAAGCCACAGTAAAGCGATGCAAAACGCTCATTATTAACAAATTTGCGTTCCATAGCTTTCAACCGGAGTTCGGCGGCCGGACAAGATGTACCTAATGTATGTTTTGACTCCTTAAAAGGGAGTCGAACGATGTAGCGCCCAGTGTCGTCACGGCTATGCGTTTCAATGAACAAACGTTCACATGCGTTGTCTTCTTCAAACTTAGGTTATGTAATGGGATCTCTTCTTGAAGCCAACATTTTTGAATAGAATCATGAAAGTCAACGTCATTAACGGAATGGAGAAAAATTTTAAAAGTGATTTTTTGACGGGTAGACATTGATGATGAAGGAACACAGGGAATTGTGGCCATGTCAACTTGACCAGAAGGAGTCCCAATGATGCATGGTAATTCGCGACCTAAAAATGAATGTGGACTAGTGAAAGTATGCGGAAATAATGCAGCTCCCAATATAACATCAATATGGGACTATGAAATGTTGGGTCAGCCAATTCAAGATGTTGAGTGAATTGAATAACTTCTGGGCACACAGGAAGACGAGGCAAATTGATAGTTAATTTTTCCAGAATTACCATACGATGATTAGTGATTAGCTGAACGCCGGACAAAATTTATAATGGGGTTAAAATCTGTCCTTTGTTACGAGAAACCTTTTGATCTATGCCTAAGATTTTAACATTGGATTTTTGACGCAGTACATTTAGTAAATTAACTGATCCTTCTCTGATGAGAGTACACATACTACCTGAGCCAATCAGTGCACGGAATGTATGAGTAATTCCAGTAGAACTTCGTAAATTGATTAAAATAGTTCCTAGCAGTACCATAACATGTTTGCTACATTGAGGAGCATTGTTTTGTGAATAAAACGTAACTTTTAGTACTATTGTTAATGTTAAGAACATCATTGGTTGAATTGTGTTTTTCAACCTGGATATTGGTGGTTGAACATTTGAAAGATTTGTTTGATTTTCAGGTGGAAAATGCAAAAGACTTATGCCTGTTGTGACAAACTTTGCATACAGATTGGGATTTGCATGCCTTAATGTCGTGCATGCCCAAACACGAAATGCAATGGCGACGTGTTTTAATGATTTGATACCTTTTCTGTGGAGTTTTGGCCAAAAACCTTGGACATGAAAAGGTTTTGTGTTTGGATGTATCACAAACCACATAGGAGAACAAATGGTTAGTATTTGTCGACGTTGGGACAACTGCAGTTTTGTGACCGGTTTCTGTCCGGTAAAAAGGTTTGTCCCGAGGGTTAGACAACTGAGTATCGTTAAGACGCATTCAAAGTGAGCAAACAGCGTCTTCGTGGCGGGAACACTCAAGAGTGAGAAAATCAATTACTTCATCTACAGAAGATAGAGTATGTTTTTTCGTGATGATGCCGTCACGAGAGCTCTAACCGTTTACGCAACTCTACGTCTAATTTGCGTAGAAGTAATGCTGACAACAAATGACATGACTCAGTAACAGTTCATTGTATAGCATTTAATGCTTGAATGTTCTCAATGTTCTGAATTCAAAAATGTCGAATTCCCAATACGTTGTTGTACGATATGTCAGGTAGATTGATAATCCGGTTGATGTGTATAAGCTGTAACAGCCGATAATTTTGATAACGATCGTGAATAATCCCGTAAGCAACATAATTAGCATCAGTTAAGATTTCATATAAGGTTAAGTGGTTCACCAGACAGAACACTTAATAGATACTGAAATTTAAGTACCTTGGTCAAAGATTGGTTAGAATGAATGGTAGTATTGAACAAGTTTATAAATGTTGTCCAACCGGCGACCTCACCATTGAACTTAAATCAGTTCCAGTTTAGGTAGTCGAGCTGCGCATTGGTTGATACTGTTAGAGGTGTCCGGAATGGCGTTGAGCGACGAATGTTCTTGTTGATCGTCTTCGCCTAACAAGTCTTCAATAACGGTCGCTAAGTAGATGGTCTAATTATTGACGTTGTTCTGGTGCTTCCTCGGAAACGGCGTTTTCTTCATAGTAAGAAGTAGGCCTAGCTCGAGTAAAATGTAAAAATCTTCATGTTTCCTGTTGATTTCATTTGCATATACTTTCAGCGATTTTCGCTGAACTCGAGTGATTGTCTCTGGATGACTTTGAAATTCATCAACGACTGTCTTTATTGATGCAAAACGTACTTTCGTTAGCTCCGTCAAACGTTTGGAAGTATCCGGCTTAAAACCACCGGTGCGGGTAGCTGTCATTTCTCAATTACAAAGAAATATTAATTGAAGTTAAAAAATACATGAGTATTGAAGGAATTCTAGTTTCTATAGCTGAAATTCATACTATCTGCGCTCGGAGGACCATTAAAATGTTTAATTAAATAAATTAATCCATTTTGGTAAAATTTGGTATGTAATTCTTGAAAAACAAAAAGTGAACTCAATTGTAAATATTTATAACACAAAACATATACCGGGTGTCCCACGTAAGGTGTCCCAAATTGATTACCGAAAAACGGCTTAACGTACAAGGATGAAATAAAATTATTTCCCACTAAATCAACCCCAAGAAATAAAGTAAAAATATTTTTAACTTTTTTCCGATACAGAGTGTGCCAAAAACTGAGGGTCACTAGTTCGAATCTCGGAATTTTCAAACGTAAAAATATGTCATGTTATGCATCATTTTAAAGGTATTTAATAGACAAACATTTTGGTGAAAAAAAAATTAATTATCTTTTTCCGTTTCAAAATGGCGGCAGTTTTTTTTGGGAAAAATCAATATGTTTTTAATACTCTGTGTTTCCTATACCAATGCACATAGCCCTTCTTCGGTTGAATTTTCTTACTCGTTATGAAATTAGCTTTACTGTGATATGCTACAAGTAACGGTTTTTTGAAATAATAAAAATTCCAAAAAAATTGATTTTTGAAAATTTGCAAATGCCCATTGTTCAAAATTTCCAAATAGCGACATATGTCAAGTGGCACATCATTTTATAGGTTGTTTAATTCTTAACAACTTTCTAATTTACACTTACTTCGTATCTCTTTTAGTTGTGTAAATAACACAAAACCTAATTTTCCTACATCAAATGCATGTTATTTGGGTTTAACAATGGATTGGAAGAGGGGGTCCAGTTCCGTGGCCAGCGAGATCTCCAGATCTTACTTGCATGGACTATTACCTATGGGGGAGAATAAAGGACATTGTGTATCAAACTGCTCCTACATCGAAAGAGAACATGAATGACAGAATTAGAGGGGCTTGTGAGAAAATAAGTAGAGAAGAAGTGATCCATGCCCTTGAGGACTTCCCTAAAAGGATTGAAAAGTATATGGAAGTAGGTGGCGGACACTTTGAGCACCTTTTTTAAACAGTCAATAAAGTCAGCAATACTATTGAACTAGTTTGTAAAATAGTTCTGTAAAAATAAATAAATAATAATTTCTCATGTATTAAATTTATAGTTTTTCTATTTATTTTTTGTGTTATCTGATTGTGTAAATCTGAGCCCTTTCAAGTGGATCAAATTCAATTTAAAACATTGCTCTTTAAAAATAACATACATTATTGAGTAAAATGGGGAGTACAGCACAAGTAAACCAACATACTTTTGATATTGGAAATTTAAGTGTTTTGTTAGTTACAATAAACATTAGTGCATTTTGCATTAGTGTTGTTATTTTGCAATAAAATTAACAAAACGAAATGCTGTATTGCAACAATGTAGAAAAAACAGCTGATTGCACTACTCAGCTAATCATGGCCCCATTTCATTTAGTGTTAAACCCAAATAACATGCATTTGATATAGGAAAATTAGGTTTTTTGTTATTTACACAACAACTAAAAGAGATACGAAGTAAGTGTTAATTAGAAAGTTGTTAAGAATTAAACAACCTACAAAATGATGTGCCACTTGACATATGATGCTATTTGGAAATTTTGAACAATGGGCATTTGCAAATTTTCAAAAATCATTTTTTTTGGAATTTTTATTATTTAAAAAAAACACTACTTGTAGCATATCACAGTAAAGCTAATTTCATAACGAGTAAGAAAATTCAACCGGAGAAGGGCTATGTGCATTGGTATAGGAAACACAGAGTATTAAAAACATATTAATTTTTCCCAAAAAAACTGCCGCCATTTTGAAACGGAAAAAGATAATCAATTTCTGTTTTCGCCAAAATGTTTGTCTATTAAATACCTTTAAAATGATGCATAACATGACATATACATATGAAAATTCCGAGATTCGAACTAGTGACCCTCAGTTTTTGGCACACCCTGTATCGGAAAAAGTTAAAAATATTTTTACGTTATTCCTTGGGGTCGATTTAGCGGGAAATAATTTTATTTCATCCTTGTACGTTAAGCCGTTTTTCCGTAAACAATTTGAGACACCTTCCGTGGGACACCCGGTATATGTAAACAAATTTGTCAGCTGTTCTTTCAGTCTGGATGGAAACGTCTGGAGATCAAGACTTAGCAAAAGTAATAAGAACACTTAGTCATCAGACGTTGTACTATTTTGGTTTTGTAGGTAACTGTACTTAATTGTGTACTTTAGACAACTCAGCTGGCAAATATATAGTTTTATAACTCCATTCTAGTCATGATCTAGTGGCACGGTCGTGTCACGTCGCCAAGTCCACCACACGAGCTAACCCGTACTAACATGAACCAGAATGAGGCAAGTGTTCACATCTCAAAATAGCGTATTACAGCATGAAGTGAATCTGGCTTTGCATTTATATGCATTTATATGCCCTTTCACTAAACCCGGAAAATCACAACAGTTGCTTTAAGAAAGGTCTGAGAAGCAAGAAATTAATGTATAAAAGTAGCCTAAATCTTTTAGTTTTGGCACTTTTCACAAATTGTCCACCTCATTTCGTTCATAAAGCCTAAGAACTTTATTTCACATCAAACTTGAACGAAATTTCGCACGGAATTCTGTTTTTACTCACAGATTGCACTCTTGACACCAAATTATAACTTTTCAAACGTAATATTTTAAAACAAATTATTTAAAATTCTACTTCCAAAATTGCTTTAGATTTTAATGTCTGCTTTGTTTACATTTACTAAGTAAACAAAAATCCAAGTACCGCATGAGTTCCAAAACAAATCTGATCAGCTGGATTGTAAATTCAAATTAAACCATTGAGTGAATTTAAACAAACAAAAGGATATAGAGGGTCATGAGGTAAGGAAAATCTTGTAATTAGTTTATGGTATACATACATAGAATACATCGAATATAACAAAATAAGCAATACACATAATATGACATAGTGTAATATATTTGAATGAAAACGTGGTCGAATTCAAACGCAATAAAATTACACTAAAATATACCATTGTATTGAAACACAGTACCTATTCACTGACTTGCAAATAGTTTTACACAAGGACACAGTAATGATTCTTTATATACTAGGTGTACGCTCATTCTTCCCGTAAGAGGATGAACGAAGACTGAATTTTTAAAGATATGTAGGCAGGTACTGGATTGGTAACACTCTTCTGTTATCGGTTTTAACTCCACAACAGCAAGAACAGATAATTAATAAACCAAACATTTTACTAATGGAATGGTAACACCATTCCCATATCTGTTTTAACTCCACAGTGGCAAGAACAGATAATTTAGGACTAATGTAAATAAAAAATACTACTGGCTACTGGAGTGGTAACACCCATCTCATATCCGTTTTAACACGACAGTACCTGGGGGGCTGAGCTTTGCTCGGGGGAATGCCAGTCAGACAGTTTAGATGACTTGGAGTAATATTTCATCACTTTCCCCTACTGATAATCAGATTTGTATAACGCATTTGCCTCTTTTCTACATTTTAAAGGTCCCTCCAGTTGTTATTTATATCTCAATGTCCCTTTCATTTATTTTACTACTCTATATATGTAATCTTAACTCAAATCTTTTAATCTCTGTTCTCAGGAAACCACATGTTAATAATCATAAAAAACATGAGTATTACTTTGACAGTTCCCTGGTTGATTATGAATAGCTGAAAAAATTCTTTTGTGTTGATTTAAAACTCCATAAGCCCAATGTTAATCTTTTTAACTTATCATTTTAGTTTTTTTACATTATTTGATTTTTCCTGGGGATGAGGCCTATCTAGAACTTATTTTTATCCCAGAAATTAGTTATTTCGAACATTTGAAGGAAATCGTTGGAGCCGTTTTTGAGATCAGTGTCGCAAGCAAGCAAGCAAACCTTACTGATATTAGAGAATATGATACATGGGGGCCGAGCTTTGCTCGGGGGAAGGCCAGTCAGTTTGTTTAGATGACTTGGAGCATATTTCACCACTTCCCCCTACTGATAATCAGATTTGTATAACTCATTTGCCTCTTTTCTACATTTTTAAGGTCACTCCAGTTGTTATTTATAGCTCAATATCCCTTTGATTTATTTTACTACTCTATATGTGTAATCTTCTCTCAAATATTTTAATCTCTGCTCTCAGGAAACCACATGTTAATAATCATAAACGACATGAGTTCCATGTGGTTCCATAAAATCAGATAATAAAACCTTTGAATGAAGATTACATGTAGAGTGGTCATATCCAGAATGACTCAATGGTGCATTATAATAACAACTGTTGTGACCTCAAAAATGCTCGTTAGTAGGGTACATGGTGAAAAACTACTTCAAGTCATGAACAAGATTGATCTTTCCCTAGCAAAGCTCAGCCCCAGGTAGTTTAAACTATATGAGTATAACTTTGAGAGTTCGCTGAAAGATTTTGAACAGCTGTTATGACTCTTGCTTTTATTTTAATCTCCAAAGCCCAATGTGATTTTTTTAATTTTCCATAGCGGCTTTTTACATGATTTGATTTTTTTGGGGGATGGGACATGTCTAGAACTTATATTTAACCCAGATATCAGGTTTTACAACACAAGTAGTTGAAAGGACACATTAGTTATTTTTCAAGAAAATCGTTGGAGCCGTTTTTGAGATCAGAGTTGCAAGCAATCAACCAAGCAAGCGAGCATGTAAACCTTACTCATATTATAGTGTAGGATAGGATTGAGTCAAAATAATTCAGCATTTGTATTGATTGACTGTAACATATTTTTACTCTTAGGCACATAGAATGTACACGAGACAGGGACAATGATTCTGGATTCTAGCATGTTTGAAGTTCTGCATACAGACGGCCAGGGCTGAATTTAGGGTCTGTACAGGCTCTAGTCTAGGAACCTATTAATATTCGTCCTAGTCAATACCAATACCCTAAAACTAGTCTATACCAGTTTGGATGCTGACATTGGGTACAGCAAATGAAATTGTCATTACATATGAAGTTTTTTGGATGTCCATTATGACAAACTTCCCATTCACCTTTGGTCCCTCCACTTGCAGCGGCTCGGGGCGGAAACTCAGGGGTTGGTCCCCAACCTGAGAATGTATGGTCCCTGGCTGTTGTACATGGATACCCATCCGTTGAGTTGGCCAGTTGGAGGGCAGAGCGGGTCCACATTGAGTCTGATCACATCTGTCACAAGGCACGGGTGTTGGTACTCTGAAAGGCCAATTTGGCTGCCTGTCCCATCCCACCCTTTCCTTTCCTGCTATATCCTAACCTTCTAGTAACCTGCGCAAAATTCCCGCTTGTGGAAAACGTGCCTATAGCAGCTATGCTGGGGTTTCCTAATCCAGCAACAATGAATAGAGAATATGCGGAATACGTTTCCATCTAACCCTGGAGGGTGAGGTGGAGCAATTAACCTCTTAAAACCATTGTGTGTACCTAGCAAATTAGATTAAACTGATTGCGTTTATTTGGCGACAGGTCCTAGCTATGGCCATCAGGCCTGTTCACGCTTTTTTATGACTCGGCCAATGACTTAATATTTTTTGACTAATATGGTTTTCGACGAGTTTTAAATATATCACCTGAGGGAAAAGTTGCCAATTATTATTAGACCTATTAATTTCCAGCTCCAAAATCAGGGGGTTAAACATACAGAAATATACTTGTTTTAAACCCATTTAATGTAAAAAAAGGTATTCAATGATTTATTTATATAACAGTATCTTATCAAATTCATAGGTACCTTAAATTTAAAAATGTTTACATCATTAATATATGTTAGTTTGAATTTAAATACACAAGCTACTGAAATCGCAGTACGAGAGGTTTAAAAGCAAAATCCAACATCTACATTAATAACAATTTTTCAGGAGGGCAATCTGTCTACAACGTAATTACTTGAACAATGTAGACGGTTGTGATTACGGAGTTTTGGACATCTTGATTGTTTATGAAAATCAATATTAACCACAGAAAATGCAAACAAATATAAACTGTAACCAGACTATTTTACTGCCGGTAGATTACAAAACTTTAATCCCATGTCATTAGGTGACAGTGAGGCTTATTTGGTACATTACATGTAATAAAGATAGATAGCACGTATGATCGTTTAGTAAGTCTGCCATCAAGTAATTTGTTCACAATGTAAAGAAACTACTATAGGTCTACAACACGCTTGATTATCAATCACAGTCAGTCGTGTTACAGAGTTATACTGTCCCAGTAATTCAAAAATTCCAAAACTTAGTGTATTAATTTATCATCACTAGTCCAAACACTTAGCTTTTACATCGAAGTTTTCCAGTAAAAAATAAACTGATAATAAATCTAAATAGATACAAGCATTGTTTTAAAGACGACAAAACACCATTAATTTACATAACACTCACATCTTAAAACTATTTCAAAATAACAAAATTGATGGAACAAAACATAACCTAACTTCATAGTTGAAAACGTGTTTAATTTTTTTTTAAATTTATAAACAAAGATTCAGTGTTTCCACTCTACGGTAAAAATATGCCACGCACTGATACAAAAAATCCCACTTTATCCCAGACTCTCCCTTATAGTATCCCTCGTCATATCCCACACTTTCCCACTGATTTGTTAAACATTGCAAATTAAACAATTAATGTTAAATATTATATGATTATTGAATAATGTATTAGTAAAATATTTATACCGTTAGATAGAGCTTATTTATATCTACTAATTACCTATAGGTATTTTACATTTTAGTACCTCAAAGGATTTTGAGCAATGCGACATAGGTTAAATGATACGGTGAATTAACTAAATTAAACAAATTTAAACTTAAATTAAATAATTTATTTACGTGAGACGTACTAATATTTTTAATGGTAGTACTAAAGAGTACGAAGTAGGTACAAATAATGGCAAATAGTTTGCTTGATAATTCCAACATGGCTCGGCCAGCGAAATTGACATGATTCAGTGTTCGTTCTTTGACGTTTATAAAATCATAGTAGGTGCGGACAGCGAGGTTAAAAAATGGGCAACCCCGCAACTGCCAGTACGGCGAGAAAATCCACTAGAAGTGCTATTGCTAAGGTGCTCTGGTCGAAAGTTGTAAGCAAACTAGCAGACGTAATGCCGATTTAAAAAAAATCCCACTTTATCCCACAATCCCATTTTATCCCACAAGCAGTCAAAATATCCCTTATAGGGGATAAAAATCCCTCAAGTGAAACACAGATAAATCCCAGCTGACATTTTAAAGACAACCATGGTCAATAGCTTACTACGAAAACCAATTCAACTACTGAATATCAAACATTAAAATTAGTTTTAATAATTATTAATAATCCAAAATAAAATACAAATGCTGTGTTAAAACATCCCTTTGGTATCCCAAATGACTCCTTCAAAATGTCATTAAGAAATGTTTTACAGTTATTTAGTATTTCGATAACACACCCACACACACACACACCCACACACGGCCACTGAAACTTCTTTATCAATACAGTGATTCACTTCGTTCATCAATTAAACACAGTATACCTACTTACTGACTTTCATATAATTTTCCACAATGACTCAGTAATGATTTGTTATGTTATTGTTTTGTAACTATATATTCCAATTACATGAAACTTCTCACCATACAAAATTACTCCATAAGCACATTTGAAATTTGAAAGCCCATGGGGAGGACGATTGCATGTGGGGAATTCTTTTAATAATATACAAGCGAATCATGTTGCTCGAATTCAAACTCTTTGGTCATTACCCAGCTCGAACGGTTCTAGTCAAGAGGTATATATCCATAGAGGTCTCGTCTGGGGTCAGAAACTGTGCCAAGATGGTCTCCGCCATTTTGAACCTCTATACCCTCCGGTCTCCATGGCAACAAATAACTTAACCAATCAAATGCTCCCATCTCAAGTTATGATAGTCTTTCTTTCTCTTTGAACAGATGTTTTGTATACAAAAATATCCTCCAACAATATGTTAAACCAATCAAATACTTCCTTTACAAGTTATGTTAGTCTTTCTTTCTCTTTGACTAGATGTTTTGTTTAGAAAAATATCCTCCAGTGAGGCTTCACTTTTCTAACACGAGACGAGAGCTCTATATTGATTTTACCCCGTTGGTTCTAGTAGTTTATATTGTGATTCCATTCTAGAGGTTAGCTTTAAACAGCTGTTCTTGCGTCTTTAATGTTTTGTCAGTATCAGCTGTTAAATGTTCAATTTAAATTGATTTTAATCCTGCCACAATTTTAACATTGTAACTTTGAGAGCTTAGGGAGTCTATGCATATATTGGACACACAAACCGCTAAATGGTCAAAATTCGACCAAATGTTTTTTGACGAATATTACAAAATTTAACCTTATAGCTAGTGGTTTTGGTGGATAGCTGGTGGTCTCTTTATCTCTCGCCGAAAATAATTGGGTATGTTCAAAAGAAGGCGCAAACATTTGCTGAAAAAAGCAGTTTCATCATTTAAGCAGTAGAGGGTATCACCTCTTGACCTCTTGTGGAAGCGCACATTTATAAGATATTTTGGGTTCACATTCAGTAACATTCTGTTATTTAGAAGATTAAAATTTGCTATTTTGTGTCCCGTTTTCCTCACAGAGACCTCGCAAATATGAAATGCTCAAAGATAGGCAACATGATGTTAAACTAAAAATAATTTAAGACCATAGACCCTAAACTTTCTCCAGTTCTCTGCCTCATCTGATTTTTGTACTCTTTACATGCTGTGGAAAATAACACATGTCAGTTCGAGTTCGTAAACAAAGTAGACGTTTTTAAATTCCCAAGCTTCTTATGGGAAGCTTATGGGGGATGGTTTACGTTATTTATCGTTTGCCGGAAACCTTTTGAAAATACTGGTATTTTCCCGAGTTCCTGGGATTGAGACCAATAATTTGATCCGTCTCCCATCATCCTGCGGTTTGCCAAACTCCCACAATATTGACTTAAAAATTTCGCTTACAGAATTATATATAAAGACTATGATAGTTGTGAGTGCTGCATCTTGTAGTTAGCCCTTGGAACTACTACGAATCATGATCAGCTGTTTGTATTTTCATCAGCTCTAACAAAAATGAAGGTACATTAAGAAAAACATGGGAACTTTGTTGGGGTATCTGGCGGAGCTCTAAGGTCAGATCAGGATGAAATCCATTTAGTTTTCTTATTTTATGCCTAAAGAATCAGTGTACAAAATTCCAACTCATAGAAGGAATGTAAATGGGAAGTAGGAGAATTCGCGATGAGTGAGTGAGAGAGTGATTCAGTCAGTCAGTAAGTGAATGAGGGCTTTGCCTTTTATAGGTATAGATTACATTTTGCCTTGACATATATTTGGTTTGTTTTGACGCTACATCTTATACATAACAAGCTATAATATAATTTTAAAGAAAAAACTGTGATATCATACCAAAAACCAAAAAGTGTTGACAGGTTGCCAAGTCCTAAAAATATATGTTATCAAAATGTATTCCAGGTCAAGTAAAGCATCGTTGGTCTGGCATTGTTTATAATCACAATTTCCCTAAAGATGTAAAAATAAGAATGCTTGAAATAGTATTGGTTATTTTATATTTGTTCTTGGCCAGCAGCTTCACTGAAGCAAACTATTTAATGAGAAATTTATAAATCTAAATAAAGTATAGTTAAACAAATTATTATTAAGTATTATATAAATACATTAGCTGCTGGCCAAGAACAGATAAAAAATAACCAACAGTATTTCGAGCATTCTTATTTTTAACATCTTAAAGGAATTTGTGATTATAAACAATGTCAGACCAACGATGCTATACTTGACTTGGAATACATTTTGATATCATATCTTATTAGGACTTGATAACCCGTCAACACTTTGTGTTTTTGTGTATGATATAAATTGTGAAAGAAATTGGGATAGCGAGGTTTCGATTCAATGTGGCTGATTTGACAACTGACCTAGCCTGCCACTGCTTTTACCTCAAATTATTATTAGTGAATTTCCTATGGAAAATTGAACTATTAGCATGACCTACACGGTGAAACTTAAGCCCCCGACCATCATAGAAGTTCCTAACGTGACCCCCTGAACACATTTTGGGGGGTTGTTCAAAATTAGATATATATATATACTATATATATGTTATATATATATATATATATGTGTGTGTGTGTGTGTGTGTGTGTGTGTGTGTGTGTGTGTGTGTGTGCACTCTAGTAGTCGCATGTTTTGTCCGATCTACTTTAAATTTAGTAGACACATCCCCTTTCTATGATCAGTTGGACAAGTATGTTGGGAAAAATAATCAGAAAAACTCTAACCCCCTTTTATGGGAATTAATCTTTCAATTTTCGAATTTTTGGGCCCAAAAAGGATCAGAAAAGACCCGGATGTAAAATTAATGCATATAATAAGATGGAGATTAGTGAAGCGAAAGTTGTAAGCCCTCTCTCATCATTCTATCAAAAATATTTATCGAGTTATTAATGAAAATATACATCGACTAAACACAGTGCGTTGTCTTAAGGGGGTTTTACATTAGAAAACCCTGTTATTCATTTGTTGTAGTGTTGTTATCATCCCAGCAACCTCACGTCTACTTTCAATTCTGAATGGACCTTCATCTAACCCTATAATGTGCAATATTATATTCCCAGCATTGCAGGTAAATGAAACCTGGAACATCAGAACAGCCAAAAAAATACATTTTGACAAATTTGAATACATGTATGTTAACACTGATTTTATTTTCAAAAGTTTTGTTGTGGAAATTTACTTCCCTCACGTCAGCGAGCTGCGTATGAACTAGTTTATTTTCCATCTGATCATATTACGCACCTGCCATATTCTGCATTTGTTGTTTGTTATAAGGTTTCCATGGGGAGAGAGACACCTGGCCACTCGCTGCCAAGCTGAGGTATCGGTGATATATTTTCAATTTGCCAACGGACGTGTTTTGACTACTCTGCCTTTACATATCCAAATTTTGGCGTTTCTAACTCTTACCTGCTTTCCTTTTTTACAATATGTCATATACAAATAGTTAGTTATTTCATACAAAACGTAAATTGAAACCGCCTAAATATGACGCAAATAACAATTGGTTTAAAACGCCCTAATTAAATAATTTTAGAAACATTGTTAAACTCAGTATTATTAGTGATGTAGGTATATCTATAGTGTTGGGTAGATAAAACTACATCTTGTAATTTATGAATAGAATTTTTATATGTTTGTAATGTATGTTAGATTACCACAAATAGAATTTAATATGATAAATATGTTTGATAATTGATTTAATTAAGTAATACATAAAAGATCCGTCAATTTGTATTAACCATGCATTTCACTTCTTTTCGGTTATACTCATTAGATGCTGTATTATACGGTCATTCTTTGCTTGTCTATGAGGTTGAAATATTCAGCTTTATTACAGTTATTAGAAATATTGTGTTTTTGAGTTTAAAGTTGAATCAGCAACTAAAGCATCAACTTTAAACATTTTAGATGATTAATTAATCACTTACATCTACATTTAATTGGCAAAATATATTTTAGGCATCGTAGAACACAGAAAAATATTAAAATACAAAAATTCTTACTTAACACGTACTCAGTTTTGCTGTATAATAAAACACTTGAACAGTGAGATAGAGAGAGAGCTCTGCTATGTGTTTGTCTTTGCTCGTTGCCTCAAGAGTTAAGATCCAAGTGAAATATTAAACTTGATTTCAGCCCTGGAAACTTGGATCTCTGATTAACTTCGTGCTCAGCTAGTCAACGGCTAATGAGTACCCACGATATCTAGTGGTTTCTTAATCGAAGTGACCTTTAATGATTGTGAATCAGTTTATATTGCTGTAAACGGTTCTTATCTGTTTTTGTTTTATAAATTGTTCCAGGAAATATTCTGAATATTGTACTAATGAGTCCAAGTGAATAAATAACATGAGTTTTTGCTTAAAAGGTGGAAAACTATAATGAAAATCTTCTTGACATACTTGGTTGGTCTTACTTTGCCCGTTCACAAGACTACAGGCCTTGCGAGGAAGGAATCCAGTAAAGCAAAAAGTGAGCTGTTAAAGTACAAGTTGGATAGAAGTGATAAAATTGACTTGCCAGGACTGGGATTCGAACCAACAACGAGGCCATTGCCATTGTTTCGAAATCTGACGCCTAAAACTACTCCAACGACTCATCTTGACTTTGTTTTTAACTTTCACTTCAACTTTAAGAAAATACAAACATGTAGTGTAATCAAAAGTTTAGTATATACAGGAAAAACAAGATGAATTAAATTACAATATTCCCTTATTAACTATAAACAAAATTATCTTTCAATGATTATCTATGGATGACTAGAGCCAATCAAACAAGAATATTCACGAACAGTAATTTAGCAGATATGATAATAGCTAAGATAAGTGCACAATTTCCAGTCACAAAAACTCCTCTGTTACACAAGGTAATAGATTGCATGCAGCTGGATGAACGTACAAGTATAACATATAGGGATACAGTGAGACATAGTGAGACACATAGGGAAAAATCGATTGCATGTCAAGTTTAATTGGTTGCAAACCGGTTATATGGCGAGCAACTGACTGAGCGACTTTATTACTAAATAGCAGAACGATGAATGCAATCGTTTGTCAAGTGTAATTCGGACCTTAATGTTTTTGCTGATCTGATGCAACCTAGTTCTGGTTCTGCTTTAAATTGCCGTTTCATTGGTGTATTGTTGCCACCCAATGGCGCCTATTATTCTTACATGCCAACCTTTAGATACCAGCATCAGCTGGGGATCGGGGGTTTGGAGAAATAGGAAAAATTTACGACTAGTTTTTTGTTGTATTTAAAATAAATTGTCACATAAACCTATACGATATATTTATTATTAGGAAAACTAACTTAAACGCATTAATAGCAAAATAAGGCTTTACATTTAATTAAGTTATTATCTTCCATTTACATTAGGTGCATTTTGAATAATATTGGTAGGTGACAGTAATGTTCTGGAAATTTATTGTACATCCATTTTATTTTAGAATTACCATACTTATACCTGGCTTGACACACTAACGTAAACAATCAGGGGCTGACGACCAAGCTTGAAGTAATGCTAACTATATTATTGTATAATACATATGATTACTAATGATTACTGATGCACAAATATTACTTTACGTTTTCCATGTTCTCTTACGAATTATTTTAAAAGGTCGTACAGTCTGCTACGTTATCATCGTACAAACATGTTACCTTGTTCAGTAGATATCCACGCTGTTTATGACTATTGTGAGCCAATGATTTAATCACAACTGATACAAGCCGGAATGAAACCAAACAATTGTGTGCTCCAATCTAAAATCTAATTAAGTGTAATTGATTGGCGTTGATTCATTAATGCACCTGATTTTGTTAAGATGTTATATATACTATGTCAAATATATTTGTAAAATCTATTTGTAAACTTGAGTTAGCAGATATGTAGAAATAGCCTAGGGTTAGTTAATATTTTCCTAAACTTAAAAAAACACACATAAAACTAAGCACGTTTTTCTATTAATTGAATTCATGTAAATAAAACAAAAATGATGGTTGTCTTAAAACAACTAGTGTACTGTAAAAGTAACTAACAACATATAGGATCAGTATATATTATATGTGTTTTACTGGGAACTATATTTAAGTAGATCTTGGCCTTATACTACTCTATGTATACTACTGCTGCTAATCGAAGTAGAACTACGGTTAGAACCATATAAATATCAGGAAATATATTAAAATTAATACAAAATAAAACAAACTGCAGACTCAAAGAGGTACCCTAGCATCCCCTTTTTAACGACAAGTGTAAAAAAGGAGGGCCTGAAGTCAAGATATCTGGGAGTCACGTTCAATACATTTGTAACCGGGATTTGTTGATTTATCAGAGCTTCAAAGTACAAGCTAGAACGTTTTGAGTTGTAACCCTCCCATTTATCTTGGAAACAAACTTTACTTTATCAGATTCAAAGGCGTTTACCGGTTCAAAATACTAATACAGTAATTGTCATTTTAAAAACAAAATTTATATACAAATAACACATAACGGATCTTAGTAGAAATACATTATTTTTCATGACTTTATTAGTGCATTTAAATACAAATTAGAGAGTTTGCAAAATTACTGTAAAGCTATACTTCTGTGATACTGAGTTCATAAATGCAAAAAATAAAGAAACTATTCGAATTAAAACAATAACTGATTGGGTGGTTCTCATTTACTTTAATTGCTAACGTAATGGTGCCACATTTTTACAGTGACAAGTTCAAATAATCCAAAATAGGTCAATAATTTAAAGCAGGTTCCCGATAGTTTCTTTTAATATGAGGCTTGATATTGATTTATTTTGTTAGTCTTGTTATTTTTTAAATAATTTATGTGCCTAATTAGTTTGCGTTACTTTTTAGCGAATTTCCCTCTAGGGAGGAAGCTATTACCGTAGTCGGCATGGGAAGACCTAGACCCGGGACCATAATAACTTTTCATTTTGAGGTCCCCAGACCCCAAAAACATCATTCGTTCGAAACTATATATATATATATATATATATATATATATGTATATATATATATATATATATATATGTGTGTGTGTGTGTGTGTGTGTGTGTGAGTGTCCGTGGGTGCGATAACTCTCGTAAAAAAGGTCCGATTTTGATGAAATTTGGTACAAACGTGTAAAGCAGCATTTATGACTTTAAGTTCGAAAACCAGATAGATCATCTTATCCAACGTGGTATTTGGGAGGGAGGTTTACCCCAAAAATTGTTTTTTTTTAATGTTTTTACAAGTAATATTTATTGTAATCAAATTTTAGTGTTCACCATTGGATTAAGCTTTAAAAAACACACAATTTGATATTTTGATCATTTCTCTATACCAGTTTGTGACAGAGATATTGAAAGTGCTAAACACAGTACGTTGTCCAATGTTATTCTTATGGGGAATAAGACAAAAATTATATCTCGCTTATTTATGAACGTATATTAACGAAACTTGGTTTACAGCTTCATCTGGTTGTGGTCTATTGTTATTTGCACAAAAAGAGCAATTTTTAAGGATTATTCCCATAGCAGCAAACATGCGTACTCAGCAACCATGTTATTCTTATGGAGATTAAGTAAAATTTAATGTCTCCCTTAATTATGACCATAAATTAATAAAACTTAGTATGTGGCTTCACCTAGTTGAGTTATATTGATGTTCACAAAAAGAACAATTTTTTGTTTGCCTTTTTGCAGCAAACCTGCGTACTCACCCCCCATGTTATTCTTATGGAGAATAATTAAAATTGTATATATCCCTTCTTTATGAATATATTTTTATGCAACTTGGTATGCGGAATTATGTTGGTATTATTAAGACATATATTATGCATTGGAAATTCGCTGAGTACGCAGGTTTGCTGCGACGGGGGTATTATAAAATTTATATATAGCGTAAGAACAAGTTAGCTGAATATTTTAAATTGTAGGTGCAAGCTGTTAAAGTAACCAAAACAAATTTCAACATTTATATTGGAGTTTGTTATGTAGAAAAGTATAACTTCGTAATTGTTCTGTATTTTTAGCTAAGACTAAAACCATTTGTAAAGTAAGATGATGTTTGGTTATGGACCATATGTATATAAAAAGAGGGTTTGTTCGAATTTTAATCAATTACTATAATTGTCCATGCGTAGCCTGTATATTGAATTATCTGTTTTGATTTAGTTGAACTTGCCACTGTAAGATTCGACCACCAGTACGTTGATAGTATGTATTTTGGAAACAAATCGAGTAGTTTGTTGTCGTTCTTTTACAAATTTTATTTAACAATATGATTCTATAATACATTTTGCAATCATCAGTTCATCATATATCAAGGTAAAAATACTAAAGACCATTTATGAAAAAGAACATGTAATATAGTATCATGCTCTACTTTCTTATAATATGACCTAAGAGATACATATTGCTACTGTGAACGTGTACAAAATATCTTGTTCTGGTTTGTGGTAGAGTAAAACCATAACCCGTTGACAGTCCTATATCCACCTCATGCGACCACGCCGCGCCGGTTTCTCGAACCTGTATTGGTATCCTTAGTAAGCTTATTTCAAATTTATGTTTCTGAAAATGTTATTCTGCATTATGACAGTCAACTTAATTTATTTCAAATAATTTATTCTGTAACTCTCCATTTACAGCTTGCGCATTAAACCACCTGTACCCAAATATATTCTTTAAAATATCATAAACTTGTTATCACTTGTTTTGGAGTAATTGAACTTGTCGCTGTTAGAAGGTGGCACCAGTGCGTTGACAAATGAGTAAGTGAGAACAACCCGTTAATTTTTAATGTTAATGATTAATTTGAATTTTTTTTCTATTTTTTAAACTACGCAGTGAAGGTTATGTTCAAAATCATAGCTAAATTATTTTTTTATGAAGTATTATGGTGTACCGGCAAAATACACCCTTAATTTATAATCAATAACGAGATCACTGTAGATGTAGTTTTAATATCGTGACAATACTGCCATAGCGTAAGATATGCGGACCACTACTACTTCGTAGTTTTATAACCACAAAAACTCATAAAATGTTTTAAAATGTGCAACAAATGTGTTAACGAGTTTTATTAGTACTTATTTTAAAATTCATAGCACCATTGTAAATAATATTTAGTTTATTGAGTAGCATAATACGTGTTGTTACAATTAACAGGATGAAATAAAACAACGTTTAACAACACTAAAAAATATATCTAAACTTATACTGTATTTACATTCAAGACGGTAAATATACAAAAAAGATGGTACAAGGCGATCGATTTCAACCAGTCACACCGTTCATCATCAGGCCCAATCAGCGAATTCTTTCAATCCTTCATTCACTGATTGGGCCTGATGATGACCGTGTGAATGTTTGAAATTGAACGCCTTGTACCATATTTATTGTATATTTACCGCCTTGAATAAAAATACATTTTAAGTGTAAATACATTTTGTAGTGTCGTGAGATGTAGTTTATATTTATGCTGACATAATATTTGATTGAGAGTTAAACTAAATAAATATGCGGTTTGTGCTTATTAAACTCCTTCAGTACTCGTACTCCCCATAACTAACCCGAAGAAGGTCGGTGAAATTATGAACAATTACTTCTGCAATGTTGACACTGAAATTCATAGTAACCTTGCAACTACTGGACTATTGAGGGTGGTCACTCCAAACACAACTTCTGCAACAGTTTTTAATAAATTCAAAACAATTGATAATAAAATCTTGTCCTCCATTTTTGTAAAATTCAAACCAAAAACCTCTGCCGGTTTGGATGGTTTAAGTATGATAGTTCTGAAGTCCTGTCAAGATGTTCTATTGAAACCCCTGGTGCATATCATACATGTCTCGATCAGCGGTGGCGTTTTTCCGGACGGCTGCAAGATTGCCAAGGTTAAGGCCCTCGTCAAAAAGGGGGCGAGAGGGAGATGTGCTACCGTCCGATATCACTTCTCCCCGTTGTTTCTAAATTGACTGAAAAGGTGGCCTGTGATCAAATGATGGCTTACCTGGAGGATAATAACCTCCTGTGGGAGAGGCAGTATAGTTTCAGGAAAAACAAATCCACCAAATTGGCTTTAATTGACTTTGTAAATGGCTGTATTGAGGCAATGGATGCTGGCGAGACGGTAATTGGATGCTACACCGATCTCAGTAAGGCGCTCGATTGTGTTGATGCAGTACTTATCACTCAGAAATTGTCTCGGTACCAATGGTGATGCGCTGAGGTGGATCTCGTCCTACCTCAGTAACAGATGCCAGGTTAGCGAGATTCAACACGATTCTAAACTCAAAATTAAATGTGTCCTGTCCAGTCCGAAATTGATTTCCCGCGGAGTTCCACAGGGATCAATAATGGACCCACTACTTTTTTTGATCTATATTAACGATATTTCTGAAAAAATACAGGAAAACAATCTTTTTGTTTTAGCTTATGACACAACCATCGTCACCAAGAGCAAAGAGATTAGTGAACTCGAGATCAAAATTAATATAGCGGTCCAGTTTTTTTTCTGAAAACAAATTGAAACTCAATCCGGAAAAAACTTAGTATGTTTGCATCCAAACATACCAAAAACAAAATTCCAAATTTGCAAGAATTCCAAACATCTTCATTGATGACAGTGAAATTGATTGTGCAACTGTGGTGGACTTTCTGGGAGTGAATTGGATGGTGGTATAAACTGGGGTGAGCAGTTGGACAAGATTGGAAAGAAGCTAAAGGAAAATTTGTTTTGAAAAATCAAAATTCAAAAATCTTGATCTTCTTAAATCAGTCTACTTATGCTTACTCTAGTCACACATCTCCTGCTCAATAGTTCTGTGGGCGGCTATGAAATCCAATCTCAAGCGAATTTTTATGTGGCAAAAGAAAACATTAAGGAGTATGTTGAGGCTGCCTCACAACCCTCAAAGCAAAGATCACTTCATTAGGTTGGGTCTGCTCTCCGTCCCATGCTTGTATATCTATGAGGTTGCTATCTACATTAAGTTACAGAATACAGAATACATTAATTCAACACATAATTACAACACCCATTTTAAAAACAATTTTGCAGTCCAACACAACCTGTCTCTGTTTGAAAAGATGCCTAAGTACTCTGGTCTTAAACATTTTCAGCTCCTACCAACATTTATTGCAAAGCAAATAAATATTTATAGATTTAAAACTGATTTCAAATCTGTTTTGTCTCAACACTGCTTTTATAGCTTGAGTGAGTTTGTTGATTTCTGTAGTCCTATCCCACACTCTTTCCTCGCTCCCCTTTTCCTTAAATGGAACTTTTAACCATTTGGTGATATGTTGGTCACTTTGACCACATGTTTTGACGACACCCAACGCCTTCGACTGGGTCAACTGTATGGAGAATCAAGTATCCAAGTAAGTAAATAAGTAAGTACTATTTGCCTGGGCCGGTCTGATATATGATGACACCGAGGCTCTGCTTCTCAGGATGAGACTGTGTGATGAATGGTGCAAAGCCTCGTGAAGCCTCACCTCTCAACTTTAACCTTTATTTTATTTCAGAATTGGCACTATGAAAATCAATACCAAATGATTACAATTGAGTATTAACATCGAATATAAATATTAATTTGTACACAGTGGTGAGTGCAACAAATATTGCATGTACTGAACAAATATTATAACTTTTCATAAGTCACACTTATACTTATATTGTTAACTTACCAAAATGTTGAGCGCCTTATTCGAAATGTATTGTTACCTTTAGTTACTCTAAATATGGTCCTGCTGACTCATGTCCTACACATTCCATGATTCATTTTATCGTTTGAACTTTTGTCAATAGAATAAGCTCGTGTTTAAAACAAAACCTTTGTTCCTGCCAAAGAGGGGGTGGGAAGCTTTTCAAATTCTCAAGGATTGAATCTAAGCTGGGCGAGACACAGCGAATTCAGCCTATTGGAGGGGGAGAGGAGTATTATATATTTTACTGTGTTCTGTATAAAGGAATGTATACTGACAATTGCCCGTGAGTTGTATATTTTTTGGAAAATAAAAATTTAAACTGTGATTTTAGGTTGTTTTGTAGTATTTCACGGGGACCATCCTTCCCTAGGACACACTATTTACCTACCCAGGGAACTAAAAAAAGCTATCACACCAAATCAGTTAGCAGCAATATCCCCTATAGCGAATCCCCTTGTAGCGAATTTCCCCTATAGGGAATAAGCTATTACCTCAAAAATGGGTTTTTGAACTTTTTACATATAATTTTTGAAATAATCAAATTTTACTTTTCACCGTTGGATTTGGCTTAAAAAGACGAAAAATTTGGTGTTTTTATCATTTCCCTACATTAATTGGTTACAGAGATATTGAAAGTGCTAAACACATTACGGTGCTCAATGTTATTCTTATGGAGAATAGGAAAATGTTTATATCTCGCTTGTTTAAAAACTTATCCTGACAAAACTTGGTATATTGCTTTATATCGTTGTGGTTTATTGATATTTGCATAAATTACAAATTTTTGCCGATAGTTCCCTTAACAGCAAACCTGCGTGCCCAGCCCCATGTTATTCTTATGGAGAATAAGAAAAATGTTATCTCCCTTCTTTATGAACATAAATTAATAAAACTTGGTATGTGGCTTTACCTAGTTAAGTTATATTGATATTTGTATAAAACCCCATTTTTTGTTCCTTGTTTCAGCAAACTTGCATACTTAGCCGCCATGTCATTCTCATGGAGAAAGATTAAAAATGTGATAAATAGTTTATTTATGAATGTATATTGATGAAACTTGGCATTTGGCTTTATGTGGCATTAAGATACATTTATATTCATTGAAAATTCGCTGAGTACGCAGGTTTGCTGCTAAGGGGGTATTTATATTTAACAGTACCAGCTTCCCTTTAATCTTTTTCTCTGCGAGTTGGTTCCTTAAAATCTAGAACTTTTGACTAAACCTAGATTTCCAGTCAAATTTAGACCACTGGGGGAATAATGTAAATCGTCCTTGCCTGTTCATCTATAGGAGTTCCTGGTAGAAAGTTCTTCTCCCGGTAAAACCTTTTATGTATTATTTATTGGAGGACAAACGATATGTGGGAAGACTACTCAATGGATTAGAAGGGAATGTCTCTGCCTGATAAGCCAAAAATGCCATCTGAATTATAAGGGGGGGGGAGGAGGGAGGTTGAGTGCGGCATGTCTCCGATCGGAGACACAAGCATCCTCTTCTGGGTGCGTATGTCTCCAATCGGAGCCATTTGTCATGGCCAAGGTATTGCGATTATTTTAGTCTAGCATTTGAGAACGGACGGGTATTTTTATGTCAGCGTTTACCTAGGAATGCGAGGTTTAATTTTGTGTAGGTTGGTAGTAAAATTTCCACAATATCTCGGCCGTCACGGGACTTTCCCTCATTGATTTTCGTCCACCATAGTCCCTCTATATGGCAACCCTGGTTGAATACTACTATATGGATTGTGCTGCTACCTCTTGGTGTTTGGTAAAACTACGTCCGGTTTGTTGTAACTGATTACAGCACCGTAGAATGTTTTTTTCATTCGTTAGCCGGGAATTCAAAATGTGACCGCACCTGCCGCGCCTATAGGAACAGTTGCCGCGTGGCGGGAACACGCCCCCTGGGCGTACCCACAGTGAACGTGCTAACCTAAAACTGTTCAGTTTGGAGCTAAGGAGATGCGTATTTGTGTTTATTTATTTTTATTGTCATACGATAACGTAATTAACCTTTATAAAGGTGTAACTGTTTCCAAAAACACACCGAAATAAATTAGATGTGGAACAATTTTACCCAGAATTATGATGAATTCATTAGTAAGATTAAAAACCGTCACCTTACTAGCGATATTGAGTTAGTTACGACATTAAACCTCCGTTTTAGTGCTATCTTTGTGCTGTTACATATTAAAGCAAGTCTAATATAAGGGGTTAGTAAAACGACCAAATGCGTAATAAAGATTATGGCTATTGTAAATGTTTTCGGAGGTTACTACTTCTTATTATACCCATTTAGCCTTCAGACACTTCAACTGCTTTGGATGTTTCTAGGGTTAGTTGTTGGTATGAAATACAAATGGATTTTGTGTGATGAGATAAGAATTGAATATATAGTGAACAAAACGATTTGCCTATACTTTTTATTTGCATACTACTGTTTTGTGTGAAAATTCTGTTTGTTTATACAATTTTTATAAAAAAGTATAAACCTTCCTTAGAACTGTAAGAAATTACTGTCGTACTTACAATAGAAAATATTAAAACTTTAGTATAAGAGTGAGAAATTATAAGTTGGTGACTTGAGTTTCAACAGCCGTCACAACGTTTAGTGTATAACTCTCATTATGCGACGATTATTGCAATATATTTTACAACTTGTTAACACATTTTGTACCGGGTGTTTTCAGATGTCCTCCGGGATTTTTAAGCACGTTTTATCCTAAACTAATTACTGTAAATAATCAGAAAATTAACAATGGACAATAAAAATACTCAAGTTTTACCTGCCTAACAAATGTTAAACGTATACCCTCTTTGAGCCACGGCAATCTTCGTTTTTGTAATCTGATTCCAACTACATTCACTAACAAATAAACATAGATGGGTGAAACTGCAAATCATGTTATTTGGTAAATTCTAGTAGATATTTGGTAATGGGAGTATAAAAAAGTAAACTACTCACCTAGAGTAGGAATTCATAAAGCGGAGGTAAAGAGACAAAGATTTCCAAAGAAGAAGCGAGTCAGCCTGTAACCCTTGACCGTCCAAACGCGTGGTAAAATGTAGGTCTACGTAACCTCCAAAATCAGAGTGAAAATGTGGCAAGAATTGGATTTCGCAATCAACATTTGCCCATTCACAGACTGAGGACTCGCAGAACATTTATGAAGTAGGTAACAAGTTGAGACATATTATTAGTTTCTTTCAGAAGAAAACTAGCCCCAAAATTTTCGAATGACATTTGGAACTCCCGGAACAACAGTTTTAATTTACTGCAAATGTGGAAGCAGATTTAACAAAAGATGTAATAACAAGCAGATGTTATTCTTATTACAGCCATAAGAATGATAATTATGTCAACAAGAATGAGAAGAAGAGATAAGTCCAATAGGTCACTAGATAAACCTTTCAGTTACACACCTAAAAACACAAAAATATTCTAGAGTTTACAGGCAGCACTCATGATTATTTTTTTAGACCTAAGTTATCTAATCATTGTTATATTATTTGTAACGGTAGATAATTGTAGTAATTGTCGTTGTTATTTCAACAGGTAGTTCTTATAATTTATACTTAAATGGTGGACTCCATTGCTGAAGATATTCCCACCAGATCTGCGTTTCATGGACATATGTCAGTGGACTCATTAACAATATTTTGAGCAAAGCCATATTGTTACCACGTGGAAAGGGTGATGGAACAAATTTGATAGGACAGCCAACTGAGACTACACCATAACACAAAATGTCACTAAGCTAGACTTGCAATTACTAAGCCTAGTTTGTGCTTTGATTTGAGTATGCTTTTGTTACTTATCATCTGCAGTTTAAAGAAATTTACTAATAAAACTTTACAAAATATGTAAAAATAAAACTAAATCAGATAAATGTGCGTTGAATTCATTATTACATTTTTTAATTGTACATAACAATATTTAACTGAGTTCAAGTATAGACTGATTATATAAATTATAAAAATTCTACCTGTATAAAAATTAAAGGTACAATTTAATTTTCTGGGTAGAAATTGTAATTAAGAACCTTTAAGCAGAAATCTGACAAACGAAGCTTTTAATACTTTTGTGACGTTGACTACCGCCTCTTAATGAACACTCATAGTAATTAAGAGAAGAGTCTGAGCCCACGGTTCTTATTTGTAGATTTATAACAATTGAAATGAAAGGAATGGTGTGCTCTTTAAACACATCATAGTTTTATGAACGACACATATTTAGCGAATTTCCCCTATAGGGAAGAAGCTACTACCGTAGGTAAGACTTAAGCCTGACACCATGATAACTTTTTGTTTTGAGGTCCCCAGATGCCAAAAACACTATTCGTTCAAATTTATATATATGTATGTATTTATATATATATATATATATATATATATATATATATATATATATGTTCGTTAACACGATAACTTGAGTAAAAAACGTCCGATTTTGATGAAATTTGGCTCGAATGTGTAAAATAAGATTCATGACTTTAAGTTCGAAAACCAGAAAAATCGGACCATGGGAAAGGGGGTTTTAAATTTTTCAAAAATCAGTTTTTTGCATTTTTCACCCAACATTTTTTTAAAAACTTAATTTTGGTTTTAACCATGTTATAGAGCTTAAAAAACAAATAATATAGTATTTTGAATTATTAACCTAGGTTAAGTGGTTGCAGAGAAAATCCAAAAAACCAAATCATAAAATCTCCCATGTTAATCTTATGGGAAAAATGTTTTTGGCTTTTCCCCAGTTTATTTTAATGTAAACTTCACATTTGCTTTTACCAATCTGTTCATTTCAGTAAAACAATCATTTTGGCGTTTAAATTGTGATTCTATGCCTAACCGTTGCAGAGATATTCAAAGTGCTAAACACAGTACATTGTCCAATGTTATCCTTATGGAGAATAAATAAAATTTGATATCTCTATTATTTATGAATGTATGTTGATGAAATTTGGTATGTGGCATCATGTAGTACTGGTATATTGATATTTGCACAGCAAAATTATTTTTTGTTGATTATTCCTGTAGCAGCAAACCTGCGTACTCAGCCCCATGTTATTCTTATGGAGAATAATTAAAATGTAATGATTCCCTTAATTATCCTATACTCTAATATGAGTAAGGTTTGCTTGCTTGCTTGCTTGCGACACTGATCTCAAAAACGGCTCCAACGATTTCCTTCAAAAGTTCGAAATAACTCATTTCTGGGATAAAAATAAGTTCTAGACAGGCCTTATCCCCAGGAAAAATCAAATAATGTAAAAAACCTAAAATGAAAAGTTAAAAAAATTAACATTGGGCTTATGGAGTTTCAAATCAAAACAAAAGAACTGTAACAGCTGTTCATAATCAACCAGGGAACTGTCAAAGTAATACTCATGTTGTATATGATTATTAACATGTGGTTTCCTGAGAGGAGAGATTAAAGGATTTGAGTGAATATTACATATATAGAGCAGTAAAATAAATCAATGGGGCATTGAGCTATAAATAACAAATGGAGTGACCTTAAAAATGTAGAAAAGAGGCAAATGAGTTATACAGATCTGATTATCAATAGGGGGAAGTGGTGAAATACTACTCCAAGTCATCTAAACAAACTGGCTGGCCTTCCCCCGAGCAAAGCTCGGCCCCCAGGTACTGAACATAAATTAATAAAACTTGGTAAGTAGCTTCACTTGGTTGAGTTATATTGATAATTATATAAAACCCCATTTTTTGTTCCTTGTTGCAGCAAACCTTCTTTCTCAGCCCATGTTATTCTTATGGAGAATAACTAGAATGTTATAAAGCGCTTATTTATGATTGAATATTGATGGAACTTGGTTTGTGGATTCTCTTAGTTAAATTCTATTTATATTTGCATAAAAACCAATTGTTTGTGTTCCTTGTTTCAGCAAACCTACGTAATCATTACCAATGTTATTCTTATGAAGAATAATTAAAATCGCTTATATGTGAATATATTTTTATGAAACTTGGTATGCGGCTTTACGTGGTATTAAGTCATATATTATGCATTGGAAATTCGCCGAGTATCCAGGTTTTCTGCGACGGGGGTATTACTTCTGGTTTGATATTTTACGTGCTGTTAAAATATGTAGACTTTCTTTTAAACTTGCTTTAACGGCCGACCTAAATATTATAATCCGTTATTGTTCCACAATCCAATTATCTTTCCTCAGTTAAGGATTGGTGTTTTTTTCTCTATCATTCTCAGTCATTTATAATTCATAAAAAACATAGTTGGTCACTGATATGTCAATTTAATGAAATTCGATACTGAAAGAATTTTACCAAGCAAATTATTGAATCTGTTAATGTGCAAAGCTCTTCTTATTCTGCATGCTTTTTCTTTTCTGCTCTACTTATGATCATAATTCTTCATTAATACTAACACTTCGATTAATGATGGAAAACGTATTCTTGGAGCTCAATTGGATATTTCAGAAGGCATAGAGTATATTATATGTTTTTATATCTTCAGTTTTATGGAAATTGGCCCTTCAATAGTTTCAAGATTAACGGACGTATTGTAAACATTCTAAATAAATACAGTATATAGCAAACAATTTATGTATTAAACCATTAGCAGTGAAACATAAGGAATATCTAAAGTTATCAATCTAATATCAATCTAATAGCCAAAAAACTTCAAAAAGAAGTTTTTTTACCAGAAACTAGAAAAAGGGATGGATAACTGTCATGAACGGGCCAGAGTCTAACGGTATTGATACTACTACAGCTTCGAGTAATGAAAAGATTTTTTTTTCAAAATAAAGCAATAACTAAAGTAACGATTTAGTTATGTAAAATGTCGTATAAATGTCAACTTAAGTCTGGTTCTTGAATTTAATAACCTGCAATTTTGATCTAAATATAATGTAATTTATCTAAACACGTTATCTATTCCACCCTTTAATAAACCCTGGGTAAAACCTACATTAATAAAATATTTGAGACGATCGTCTTAATGAGAATCCTTGCTAAGAATTAATTTTCTTAAATTGCTTGCAAATCTACAAAAGGGGACAATTAACTTCAACTAACTCCGTGTATAAAAAGATTTATGATCGCTTATAGTGAGTATTATTAATGGGTAGAACCGGAATTGTTAGGTAATATTTGTTTGCTTTTACAAGGAAATCACAACCGAAATAGTCAACAATACTGTTTTAGATTGACAAAAAGGTTGTAAATATACATATATATAGCTTTTTTCCTAAATTTAATTCTAAGTTTTCAGTACATAGCATTTCACGTAATCTCTTGCTTAGGCATTCAGTGTTGCCTACCATAAA
This sequence comes from Allygus modestus, assembly GCA_963675035.1. Lineage (NCBI taxonomy): Eukaryota > Metazoa > Arthropoda > Insecta > Hemiptera > Cicadellidae > Allygus > Allygus modestus. Next base: position 142,638,767 of record OY776112.1, on the reverse strand, counting down.
TTGGGATATATTTGTCAATGCATTTTATTTTTGTAAGAAACGTTTTAACTGAGACAGCAAAAAATATATCTTCATACGACCGTGCAGATGATCAGGGAATCGCTAATGTATCGGGTACTTCACTTTTATAATCAATCAGTGCCTGACTTACTGGCTGAATTAGTTATAAATTATAGTCTGCCAGGATACAAAAGCAAACTCAGCCGTCTCAACTAAATTATAAATTGCAAGCCGCTTATCCTTTCTTAAAAAGGGGATAAACTTTAAGAAACCTGAGCAGAGCGCCTTTAGTTCACCACACAGGTCAGTAAGCCTCTGGTAACAGGAATTTGAGGTAAAAAAATTACTAAAAAGCGGTACAGAATTAAACTATTAAGTGATTATTTAAGGACTTAACGGATAACATATTATGGTGGTCCCTGTCCAAAATACTCTTCACGCCGCAGACGTAGCAGGCCTAGCCGTTACCAATCGAGTTGTTGTTAGTTCTGAAACTGACTGTACCCCCTTCCGCTTGACTGCACTTCGACTTGACCATCTTACCAATCGAGTTACGCCCTATTTTTCAACAAACTTAACTCCGGCCTTCACTCAATAATTGGCTTCGGCTAAGTCCCCTAGTTCTTAGTTCCGACTTATTTATATCCTTACGCCTTGTGTTGGAGACCAGTATGATGAGTAGTAGATTAACAATATAGGGGTTACCGGATTCCAGGATTAAATTATTTGGCTATCCATAACCAAAGTGTCGATAATGATCGACGCTAACAGTTTTATTGCAGGCCTTAACCACAGTTATTTTGCACATTAAGTGATGCCGGTAAATAATGTAGGGCACCAGTAAAAATTAGTCATTATTTAGGGTCCTGGAAAACAAATATATTTATTTTTAGCTGACTTAATCTGATTATTAAGGAAATTGCAGTCTTCATTTCACTTTTGAATAAACCTGCCACTTTCGGGTTTGAAGAGTAGGCAGCATGTAATTATTAAATTACCTTGTCAACATCATCGAACTAAATAAACCCAAAAAAGCTGGCTTTTGGCGCATACTTGGTAATGGACACGATCGGACCTCAGGGTGTTTTGCCCAAGCAATCCATTGTAGAATGGTACTTTTAACCGGATTTAAATATAGTTACCAGTCATCAGATAGTTATTAATTTTACCAACACGTGCATGACCTCCCAGGCAAGTATACTAAATGAATCCCGCTATTGAGTAGATTCCAGCCCATCCTTCAACTCATAAGTAGAGCAAATTGTTTCACAAAACATTCAAACAAAATGACAGTTTTGTTACAAGAAAGCTATTCCAGTTCGTCGAGTAGGTGTCAGAGGAACTTTTAATTGCCGCTGCCATTGATGTTGGGTCATGCAAGCTCATTAACCACAGACTGAAAAGTAAAAGGAGCACTTTCTCTTCGTATTTACAGTTTTATGAATTACAGTATTTCTTGTTACAGTCTGTTAGAAGATACCTTTACTAAACTTTAATACATATGCCAAGGAATGTATAATACGATCTTTAGACCCTTCTTAATGTGCTAATAATAACATTATTAGTTTCAATTCTTATTTTATTAGCATCAATAATCGACATAAAAAGGCATGTACTACTGAGCAGAACGTTTATATGAAGTGTAAATATATATAACAGGATCAGATAAACAGTTTATATAACCCCCTAAAGATTTTATAAATATGAATTACTTTGTATTTCATAAACTATCTTCAAAATTTACCCCTAAGCTGAGTTAATTTCGCCAAGACGCTGTAGAGTAGTTTGGCCTTTTGTTCACAGGCCATAGAACCCACCTGTGACTGCGGCGATAACTGTTGTGTTGCAAGCACCGCTTACGAATGGTTGTTGACATTTATCATTTATGTACTCAATATGAAAATAATCCGTTACAGAAAAGTAAACAGTTACAGAACTATGCTATCCGGACGTTAGATCTGGCTTTTGAGCAAAATACATCTGGAAGTTACGAATAATACGGTTCTGAAATGTCATTAACAGGGTTATATTAAAATTTACCAGTTTGTGGTTATCAGTTAATTATATTTGATATTTAAAATAAATTTGAACCATTTTGTGTAAGAAATAGATTTAAACATTATAATTTAATACCTGCTAATTTGTTACAAAACCTTACAGAAAGAAGATGAGCAGGCGGATCTAAATACAAAATGTTGTGAACTAAACCTAAAACCATCGGAGAGTCCTTTAGATAAACAACCGGCGGTATCGTTACACACAAATTAAAAACGATTGTAACGTAATAAAAACTCGTTTTTCCCATGAAAAGTACATTAAACATTTTCGCTCTTTGCCATGCAACATTTCCATTACATTTCAGTTCTAGTATTAAATATGGGTTTCCCAGATGCTCGAAATCGGATTGCGATGTACCTTTTAGGAATATTTAATAAATGAATAGAATTGAAACTGACCAATCCAACATGTGGCAGCAGTTGGTACTGCTGAGAACAATTGTACTGCTTGTAAATCAATTTACTACTAAAATTTGCTTTGCATTCTGCAAACTACTTTTTAGATATACAGGGTTATTACAAATGATGTTCCTGATTTGAATTACATATATTACTGGAGACATAAGTTTTCAGACCATTTCAGTTGGTACTACTGGAAATAAAAACTCACAAAGTTTTGTTTACATTGGTTTAGTTTTTTACGGTGTACGTGAGCGATTCTCCGAATATTACTGTATTTTGTGCTACAAATTACAACAAAATGTACGGACCTTTTTCTTTACCAAACAAACAATAACTGGAATAACTTTCTTGGACATGATGATCTACCGCAATTAGAACAAGATTCCCCAAATTTAATTTTGCAATCGGACGGCGCACCTCCACATTTTCACTTGAATGTTCGGGCTGAACTTCAAAATCGGCGGCCAGACAGATGGATTGGTCGTGCTGGTCCAGACGGTCCAGACGGTTCAGACTATGATGCAGTCTAGAATTGGCCTCTAAGATACCCAGACATCACACCCTGTGATTTTGTATTGTGGGGATACACAAAGATAAAATGTATAAACCACCATTGCCAGAAAGGATTCCTGTGATCTAGAAACGTATTACCAGAGCCATTGAAACAATCGACCAAGACACTCTTGATAAAGTATGACAAGAGCTTGATTACAGGCTAGGCATCTGTCGTGTCACGAGGGGTTCCCATATCTAATATGATTTTTTGCACCTGGGATAACACTTTTTGAGTTTTTCTTTAACTGTAACACTTTTATTTATTTTGTATGCCAAATAAAACCATATTTACGTACCCTCGACATTGGGAACATCATTTGTAATAACCCTGTACATTATGTAACTACGAAAAACAACTGTTAACTCATTGTTTGATCGAATCCAGGAAAATTGATACAAATAAAACACTTTATAGGTTATATATTATTATAATCCCGTCCTTGTTCGTCTTTCTACACGTTCTTTAGTTTATAAGATGGGTGTTGGGTCTCCTGTTCTCATAGGAAGACATTTTATTCATAAGAGTTCAACAACATAAAATATTGAGCACCTACAAGACAAGTAAACGAAATTTATTTATACATTGATCAAACATAGGTTTAAAATCAACGTAAAGTCATTGCTAACCGAATGGCATAGGACCTATTCGGATTTGGATGTCGTCCAATCAGAAAATGTCCATCATGTAGATTTATTTTAATATGAAGAGCTTATACTGAATGCTTAACAATATATAAGAGTATTAGCATAGATTAAGCATACTCCTTAGTAGATTTTTTAACGACATGCTACCAGATGAATACGGGTGAACAGTAGCACGCCCTTGTGGGATTTTCTAGTACTAGCATAGAATCAGTGCCAAAGGCAACGGTGCAGTGGCGCAGCTTTTGGCCATGTGAGGAACCAACGAGTTGCGGGCTAGGAGAGGAGACGGCATCCGTGTGCGAGAGAGAGTGGGAGTACTTGTGCGAGAGAGAGAGAGAGAGAGAGAGAGAAGGGGGGGAGTGAGAGAGAACGGCGCCACCGACGACACTGCCGAAGTGCCTTGGCTCACGCCGTGGATTGCTCGCAGGGCGTCCACCAGCTGCCAGCCCCAGTGCCTTCCTTTCGTCAAATGATAGCGGCTTCTCCCTTGATAAATGTTTTAGAAAATGGTCTTACTGTTGTAACTACAACTTAGTGTAAAAGGTGTATATGATATGTTAAGGGTGTTTGGCCGCTAGCCTAGTCTGGCGGTGACGAGCAGTTGTTCTACAAGTCGCCACCACGTGCCGCTAGGAAAACAACTCGGGTAGGGCAGTGCTGTGAGTGTGTGTGATCTGGCTGGGGGGAGAGAGCAGCGCGTTCTCTCATTTCTCCCCCTCCCCCCACGCATCACTGTCTTTCCGTCTACTCGCTTCTTCTTTTACATGCTTAATCTATGGTATTAGTAGGTAAAAGAGAAAACATGATCTATATACCTGAACTTGAGACTCTCATAAGGTGAAACTAAGTTTTGAGTTGAGGTCTGATATCTTTAAGTGGGCGACTCTTAACCGAATCTTGTTTGCCGTATATACCTGGTTCGAGGTAAAATCTCTCCATATTACTCATTGCAAGAGAAAGTGATTTAATAGATTAACCCTAGCTTTTCTGTAAAATGTATTAACCAGGAACAATGCTTGTCGCGCCGAAAACGCCTTCACACAAATAGTTAACTTCTACATCTTATACTTGCCAAGATGCAGCAAGAGCATATAGACAACAGGCGGATTACGACCTGGAGTATAGCATGGAAAGCTCGAGTAGGTTCCATTAGTTTTGAGCCTCCTCTGGATTTTTAGCATCATTCATCACCTGGGATTAGGATTGGGGAGACAATCTCCGTGTCACTCAAACGCCGTCGTCACTCATACAACTTTGTAAAGAGGACCCATTTCTCATTTAGACACAATAAAAGACTTATATTCAACATTTTTCAGGAACTTCAGTATAAGGCCTTGTCTATGATCATTAAAGTTTGCTTTCTTCTGAGGAATAAAGCAATATAACTAGATACGATTTTATTCTGTATTAAATTTTCCAATAATTTTTCTACTGTAATCGCTAGTGCAGTAGCTTTTCTGTTTAATGCAGTGAACAGTTAACTATTTCAACTTATTCGTTAAACATATGTCCATACACATGTCTACAAATATATCAATGAAAAAATTAAGCAGATGTTAAAAAAGGTATAGGACTTATACGAAACTGTCCTTTTACTCTTGGATACAGGGGAGTAGCTCATAATTATTTTATAAACAGATTCAACAATCTAAAGGCTCATCGCAGGCATTATGTTTTATGCCTAAACACTACTTAGTGAGTCGTAGGCGTAGTACGGAGACGGACTCCAGAACCAGGCAGCAGCTCTGTCGCAGGTTCGAAACTCCGGTCCTGGTGGTATGCACATTTTATCAATACTGTTCAACTCGTACTGTAACGAGATCAATAATCTATGTGAACGTGCAAAGTAAGGCAAAAAGAAGCTGCCAACCTCTTAAAACAAATAGTGTATGTGATATATGCTTCACTGATTATGTGGAATATAGTAAGTAGAGTAATAAACATTTAAAATACAAATTATATCCGTGAAATAAGCGTTATTTTAGCTATTAATATTCTATCGTTATATAATATCCTTATATGATTATTTCTTATGCCATCCAGGTAGTAGTACTCCAAGACCTCACGTTATACAAACACAATGTTTTTATTTGTTTAGTAAAATTCGGCTAACCTAACGATCAAACACAATGCTCATTAATAAAGCAATTCCATTTGCATTAGCTATCTAATTGACACTGCAATAGCTGCATGTGAAGCACATTATATTATCAGTGAGTTGGCCTTTTCACACCGACATCTGTAACATAACGTAACGTAACACGTGGCCAACTCACACAGCAATAGACGTCCGCGAGGTCTCCAGTTTTCTGATCTAAGTTTCCAGTTTTCTCCCCAACTAGTTCGTCAGTCACTGACTAAACTTTTAATGTGGGAGGATGTCTTGTAAAAATTGGTGTTTTCGTTTTAAAGAATATATTGCGTTGACTGCATTGCTGAAATAGTGCTAGCAAATACTGTTAGCAAATTGGTAAACCAAACAAATTTGACCTCGTATACGAATACTTGGTCCTAGAATTCTTTTAGATTAAATTATGAAGGCCTAATTAAAAAAAATGTTATATTCTTATTATTTAGAATATCATATTCACAACATTTACAAGAAAGTTAAACTTTTTTCTAAACAACAAGTCTGTCACGTCCTGTCACATAACATAACGTTACGCCGGTGTGAAATGGCTTTAAGGAATAATGGCTTTAAGGAACCACGTTCGTAAACTATTAGCATTATCTTTTATATTTTTATATTTTACTATACAAAATCATAGATATACAGTCTAATTAAAACACAAAAATAAATACGATTAAAAGCTTCAGTTTTTCAGTACATTTAGTTAGCTGAAAAATGTTTAAAACTAAAATAAGTTTCACTCAAAGAGGATATCCACTAAAATAATTGTATTTTTGTATTGTAGAGTGCAATTTTATCTGAGAGTATAATGAATAATTAAAATCATTTTATTTTTCCATAAAACCGGTTTAAAACCCCACAGAACATCCTCAAATTATTTAAATAAAATTTTTTAAATCCGCTCAAAAGATAATAAGTTCAAGTGACATTGTAATCATGTTGACTGCACCAAGGGTACTGCGGCAATAGCTAATTATTCTGACTTATTGGTGAAAATATTGAGTTAAACTCACGCATTAACTAGGACCAAGGATAATGTTAAGGGATAAACTAACTAACTAAGGGATAAAGTTAACATCATTCAACACAGATATATTCAAAATTCCATATGCTTTGGCGGAATTTAAGACACGAATGTCAACAGTGGAAGAGGATATAAAGAAGGCCATCGGTGATGACTCAGAACCATAAATCAAATCCTTCATTAGATATTATCTATTCTGGAATCACCGACCACAAGAGTAGACTGGCTAATTCTGAAGTTTAAAACCTTCCCTAAAGTAATCGCACCTGCTGAAAAAAAGTTCATGATCTCCAGATGATATCTAAAGTTTTTGATGCCCTTCATTTTGATGCGGCTGATTTTCTTTATCGTCTTGGCCAGACCAGAAGTAACAATATAAGACCCTTTAAGCTAACATTTCAAACTGTTGGGGGCCCTATGAAATCAATCAATAATTTCAACCAGGACACAATAGCTAAAACTTGTACCACTCAACTCGTGACTCCACCCGAATGTTTGGCCGAATATTTGCTCGATAGTTCACTGAAACTTTCTTCACTGCTTATTAGGCCAGTGAAAACAGCGGTGGCGGTATTACGCCATATTGGAATATGGGAGACATGATTTTTTAATGTTTCGTGTCATAAAATGTTAACTTTTCATTCGATTTTTCTAAAATTTGGAATAAACATGAATAATTTCCATATCTTGGAATTGTTGCAGCAATAACCCACATTTCAAGATTCAACTAGTATTTTTGTGCGTTTTTCCCTTAAAAATGTGGCTTTTAAGTTTTTTGACCATACATTTAAATATGTTTTTCAAAATACTTGCTTTATGAATTCGATCATAAACAACGATCATTTCGGTATTTTAAATCATGATTATATCTTGAGTGGTTCTGGAGAAAAGTGAAGAAAGCCTGCCGATAGAATATGCAATACGTTGTCTATCAAAGTTATTGTTAAGGGAATTAAAAAAAAATTCAGACTTAAGTCAGTTGATCATATATTTAAATTGTGTCCTACAACTAAAACACCTTGGCACTTATATGAATAAATTTAAGCAATTTTCAACAGGTTATTAGGGGAAATAAGATTGTGACAAAGTACTGTATTCATCAAATATGTATTTTTTTACTTTCCTCTGGAACCAGCCATCGTATAGTGATGACTCAAAAGAGAATATTTGTAGTTTTGTAAGCTAATTTTTATGAAAAAGTCATATTATGAGAAATTATATAAATTAGTAAAAATATAAAGATTAAATAAATAAACCAGCGTTTAGAGTAATAATTCTTCCAATTTGTATACTTTTTTGATGATTAAATTACGTTTTCTTGTACTTATGAAAAAATAATCAAAAGCAACACATACTGCCTAAAATTGGTCGAAATTGGATACTATTTATCAGAAAATTTCATAAATAGTATCATACATTTCTATATAAAATTGAGGAAAAATCCAATATGGCAGCAAAAGCTCACTTCACTTGAATTAGGAAACTTGGTACTTGAATGAAGGGACGTTAGATAACATTTTACAGCAACAATATTTCTGCTTGCAATTTTTTTATTTTTATCCTAATTTCTATAGCCTATTTATAAAAAATGGAAAAATTCTGTTTTCGGTAGTCGTGAAACTCACACTACTATAGAATAAGCCAAATATTAAGGAGTCGAGCATTTAGCAGAATTGAAGTAGGAACTGGAACTAGACTTCGGATGTTTTCTTTGCGTAAGTTCCTATTTCGTTGAATACAAAACGAAATTGAAGAACGGCAACGTGTACTGATAAAAGAATTTACATGCCCTGTAATTAAAGATAACCTTACATAATGTTTTACAAATTTAACACAAACCTCAGTTGTTCAAAATCGTAATCCTCAACTTATTGCTAAATGCTTGGAATTGGAATGTATCCAATAAGAATTTTTCTTTTACCGATCGACAGATGATAAGTGCCACGGTTACTGGTAGAATGATTGGCTTCAGAAACGTTTTGTTAATTAAAAGATTCTCATTAGTTTTCACCTAGAAGAAATCTGTTTTGCGCGCTCTTTAATCTATGAGTCAAGAATTAAGGACTTATTTTGAAGAAAATAATGAAGGATTCATTTTAAGCCCACGCAGTTATGGGTTTGTTTTATTTTGTTTATAAAAGCAATGAGTGTTTTAATAAAACTAAATAAGTTTTGAATCCTATGAATAACGCGTATTCAATGCTATTTTATAAACGTTTTATATACAGAAACTGTAGCATTTTAAATAATACCGATGATTATCTTATTTATTGTTTACTATTATCCACGTAAAAACATTGAATGTATTTGAACGTCATTCTACGTAAATGTAAACTAAATAAAAATATATAAAATAAGTTACCCATGTAACTTGTTACCTGGTTAACTTAATGTAGCTCAAGTTGCCCTTAATAGTTCAAGCAGAAGTAAAGCAATTTACTGCTTTGAAAGACAAGTTTGTTTTAAGCAATGTTTTGTTTTTAAATAAGCTACAAATTATAGTTTTGAGTGGTATATGTTTATGATAAAGTATTTTAAATTATTCCATAGAAAAAAATCTCTTACAATAACATCTAAACTTTTAAATAAAGTCCATGAACTCATAAAGTTGGTTACAAATTTATTCGGTTTTTTCCACGCTACAGGTATCGTTAATTAACACGGAATTGGTTTTAGCGGTGTGGAGATTTAAAATCGAGGGAGCTATCTGTTACAGTGGCTTTGACAAATTCGATATTCACGTGCTACGCAACGTGTAAAATGTGGTGATTGAGTTGATTATGTGATTTAGATTAATTGAATTTCGTAATATTACTAAATACCCCCGTAGCAGCAAACCTGTATACCCAGCGAATTTCCAATGCATATAAATTTATCTTAATACCACATAAAGCCACATACCAAGTTTCATCACTATACATTCATAAATAAACGATTTATGACATTTTAATTATTCTCCATAAGAATAACATCGCGGCTGAGTATGCAGGTTTGCTGAAATAAGGAACACTAAAATTGGGTTTTTATACAAATATCAATATAACTCAACTAGGTAAAGCCACCTACCAAGTTCTATTAATTTATGTTGTTAATTAAAGGGGATAACACGTTACTTATTCTCCATAAAAATAACATGGGGCTGAGTATGCAGGTTTGCTGCTACGGGGACTGTAGGCCAAAAACTGGGTTTTTGTGCAAATATCAATAGACCACAATTAAATGAAGCAATATACCAAGTTTCGTCAGGATAAGTTGATAAATAAGCGAGATATACAATTTTTCTTATCCTCCATAAGAATAGCATTGGACAACGTACTGTGTTTAGCACTTTCAATATCTCAGTAACCAATTGACGTAGAGCAATGATTAAAACACCAAATTTTGCGTCTTTTTAAGCCGATTCCAATGGAAAAAAATAAAATTTTACTTTTTCAAAATTTTATGTAAAAAACTCAAAAAAACCATTTTTGGGGTACAAAAGCCCCCCAAAATACCCCTTCGGATAGGCCGATCTGTCTGGTTTTCGAACTTTAAGTCATAAATGCCACTTTACACGTTTGTACCAAATTTCGTCAAAATCGCACCTTTTTTACGAGAGTTATCACTGTTTCACTGGCCTGATGATGACTGGTGTGACTGGTCGAAATTGATAGCCTAGTACCATCTTTTATATATGTTTACCGTCTGTATGTGAATCAGTATATGTGTAAATATATCTTAAGTGTTGTAAGACGTATTTTATTACATCCCGTAAAAAGTATTACCCGAAAATTACTATACATAAATGATTGTTAGATAGTTGGCACTGTTAAATTAGACGCTATGGATTTTTTTACTCTTTTAAAAATAATTAGGCCTTAAACCATTAAACATAGTACAAACGTTTAATAGGAGTAGAAATAGGCCTTGAGATAGAAAATATAAAATATATTTAAAAACAACTAGTCCTGTCTTATCGTTTAAAAAATAAACACTATATTGTCTAACAACAAGTTTCAGAATGGACATATAATTATAAATAATAGTGAGTTAGGAGGAACACAGTTCTTACAATCTCTTAGAAGTAATGTTTCGATTGTAATTACACTCCCTTCCTTTTTTTATCCTTCAGATCACAGAATTAAATTTCAAGGAATGTTAAAATTTGGTTTATTCTATAACCCTCATTGAATGCCAGTTTATTGTAAAGGGTTTGATTAGAAAAATATTAAAGGGTAAATCCCTTGTCGAAATATTGTTTTTATCAAAAACCTTGCTTTTGTTCAAAAACTCACTTTCGTTGCTCTGCCTCTGACACCTGATTGTATGCTCGATGGTGTGGGATTCACGTTCTACCCTCCACTGGCACATCCCAGAATGACAGCGTAGTCTAGTAGCCCCATTTAGGTTTTTATAAACATTGTTATTTTACTTATTAAACAATATTAGACGGAGGTAAAATGACCTAAATACCAGTGTATCAAAGAACATTTAAACCCTTTAAAATTGTTGGTTATCCACCTAACATCTCCTGACAGTAAAAAATGTAAAATTGGCCGTTGATAACGTAGTCTCTTAAGAATGTTGCCACAAAACTATTTTACATATCTTAGATAGAAGTAAAGTTAAGAGTGGATGTGGTAACTTCCTTTTTAGCCACCATATTTAATGTCATAGAGAAATAAATTTAGAGAGTCTTTCATGGCTGTGCCCCTAAAGAAAAAAATAGTTTTATCCTGACTGCATGCTCGTTAGGTCTTACACTTGAGTAAGGGAATATTTACATTTATATATATATATATATATATATATATATATAAGACCTTGTGGGCGTGAGGTGGTGAGATGGTCAGATGGTCATTAGATTGCCTCAATAATTGTGTGCTGAGTAAAAATTATGACTAGATTGAGGAAAATACCACTGTTTAGCTAACAAGGTAATACAGATTTTAAACCTTATTGAATGTCAGGGTGTTCAAGGGTGATAGTAATTTATTGTAATATCGTCAAGTTTCCACTATACGTCCGTGGAGCGTTTGGATGTAAGGGCGAGAAGAGGGCTTTCATTAAAACATTACATTTCGTCACGTTTCTAATTATAAACCCTATTACTAGTTACACTGCTTTCAAGAAAGCTTAAAATGTAAGTCGCCGGTTCATTAAATAGCTTATTTGCAAGACAGCTACGCACTCTTTTCTGTTTGTTTTGTACTCTAGTTCATAGTCAACTGCAATAATTCGTGAAAAATAGGAAAGCGAGGGGGTCTAACCTATTGACGATTAACAAATAAAATACATAATAAACATTATGTGAACTTGCCAAAATTATGTAGCAAAAGTGCCTTGAATATATTATAAAAATAGCTGTTCCCACAGGCTTCGCCCCACAAATAATCGTAATATATAAAAACTGACAGTTGTGTGTGCTGCAGTCTGTGGTTATCCCGTGGAAAAACTACGAATCAAGATCAGCTGTTTGTATTATCATCAGCTCAAACTTAAAGTGAATGTCCATAAGAATAACACAGGATTGGTACTTTGACTCCCCTTGGGTGACTCTCCGGAGCCCAAAGGGGATTTCTTAATACCCTTTCTTAGTGAGCACCTAAGACCCAAGAGGAAGGTATGTTCCAAATTTCATTGCAATCCGTCCTGTGGTTTTTGAGATTTCGTGATGAGTGAGTCAGTGAGTTAATCAGTGGTATTTGGATTTTATATATTTAAGATGAATCATATTTATTAGTTCGTAAAAACTCTGATTTACTTCTACTTACCTTTTTACAGAAACGCTCCTTCAATTAAACATCAGGAATGCTATTTTACAGGGACATTTGTTTTATAATTTAAAATAATAGTAAACCATTAGTATGAAAATAATATTTTTGCAAGATAAATACCAGTTACGACATAGTGTTGAAACTTAAGGATACTAGATACTGTAGGGATAATAATACTGGCTAGTTAAAGACTGCAAGTTTTATTTCCGAACTTATAGCATAAATGTTTATTTAAGGATATAATAAATGTTTATTGCCAAAGACGAAATCATTGAACAGAGTCATCCAATGATAGAATGCGAAATACTCCTTGACTTAACCACTTTATTTCCATATCAAAAGTTATCCTATCAAGATAATTAAATTCCTGTAAGGTGTTTCAACAAAGTATAATATATCTCTCTATGTCATCAGTTATTACGAACTCTATTTCACTGCCCTAGTTCTCGAGAAAGTGTCAACCCCGGAAATATTTTAATGAAAAATTACAACATATTTCAACTAAGAATTTAATTTATATCTACCTTTTATACTACGAATTTCTCATAAAGCTATTAATATAAAATATATTGCCTCTGCCGTATAGTGGAAGGTTTACAACATATTAACTAACACAGAAACAAATAAACAAATAATGTGATAATACATACATAAACATTATTATAAAATAATTGTACCCTTTAAATATTTTTACTAAGCGTCTTAATATAAAAGTATTTTAATAAAAGGAATTAAAAGGGTTCTCTTTTACAATTATTTTAATATCAATAATATTAGTAGCCCTACATTGTGAACATAGTTATCAAATATATAAAAATATAAAGGAGGGTTGATACGTCTGTTCAATTTTCACTTTAAGTACATTGTTTCATTATGGTTTCACTTTACTTGATTAATAAAAAATTACCGAATTAGCAACCTAACACCCTAACACATGACTCTGAGTCCTTATTAGTTATGATTGTATGTTGGGATTTATGATTTTCTGGTACACCCGCAGAAAGGAATCATACTTGAAATAATAAGGTTTATTATAAGATATATATATATATATATATATATATATATATATATATATATATCTATTTATGGATAAAATTTGCACTGGTTGTTTTTATGATACTATGTTAGGGCGACTGAACTATTTAGTGTTTATATTACGTATATATTGCAAAGTATCCGTCATTAAAAACTATATTTGGTATAGTCAAAAAGTAACCTACATCCTACCTGTTAAAAACCATAACTGGTAATCTTCGTTATGCTGAAGTAAGTGACTGCAGGGGTTACTTATATGTAGCACTCGCAACTGTGTACAGACGCTGCGAACTACAAGGTCATTGTGTTTCACGTGTACATTAATCCACAAGGCTCCGGTGACAGCTGCATCACCATACATCTGCATTACTGTCGTAGCGAGATTGATGCAAAGTGGGGCCAGCCGAGTCACAATTCAGGTTCCTGCATTTTCACAACGATCGAACAACATTCTGTGACGGTTGTTGAGTTGAAATTGACTGTGTGGGAGTTAAAGTGTCATCAATCTTCAGTGTATGTGTATTACTTAGTTAACCAGAAGTAATTCATTAATGATGTTTTAAAGATATATATATATATATATATATATATATATATATATACACTGATGTTTAGTTATACATGTTCAATTGAAATGTTATACTCACAACCTATGCACGTTGTAACAAAAAATAAAACTGGGAAAAATGAATTCCTTTTGTAAAAATTACTAATTAGTTTTTAAGATATGATTTCGTCTACGGAACATATACTTGGCCTTCGTTAGTATGATAATTGTATCATTAATCTTTCTTTACGAAGAGGCAATAATTAAAATACCCCCGTTGCAGCAAACCTGCATACTCAGCGAATTTCCAATGAATATATAACATAACACATTAAAAAACTTAACAGGATTCATAAGAAATGTATTCACAAACAAGCGATATTTAAAATATTAATTATTCTCCATAAGAATAACATTGGGGATGAGTACGCAGGTTTGCTCCAACAAGGCACACAAAATTATGGGGTTTTATGCAAATATCAATAGAAGTCATCTTAGTGAAGTCACATACCAAGTTTCATCCATATACATTCATAAAATAAGCGATATATAACATTTTAAACATTTTCCATAAGAATAACATGGGGACCAAGTACCTAGGTTTGCTGCTACAACCATGGTTATGTTTCAGGAGCCATAAGCGAAAAAATGTTTTTTTGTGCTAACAACAATAAGCCACAACCAGATCAAGCCATATACCAAATTTCGCCAGTTTATGTTCATAAATAAACGAGATATGCAATTTTTCTTTTTCTCCATAAGAATAACATTAGACAACGTACTGTGTTTAGCACTTTCAATATCTCGGTAACCAATTGACGTAAAGCAATGATCAAAATACCAAATTGTTTGTTTTTTTTAAGCTGAATTCAATGGTATAAAATAAAATTTGATTTAAATTAAAATTACATGTGAAAACCCCAAAAAACACATTTTTGGGGTACAAAACCCCCCCAAAACCCCCCTTTGGATGGTGCGATTCATCTGGTTTTCGAACTCGTTCAAATAAATGGTACTTTAAACATTTGTACCAAATTTCATTAAGATCGGACCTTTTTTACGAGAGTTATCGTGCTTACGGACACACACATATATATATATATATATATATATATATATATATATATATATATAATTTGAACGAATGGTGTTTTTGACATCTGGGGACCTCAAAATGAAAAGTTATCATGGTCTCGGGCTTAAGTCTTACCATGAGACCTACGGTAATAGCTTCTTCCCTATAGGGGAAATTCGCTAAAAAAAATGCCTGGTTTGAATCATGCTTAATTTTAAATAAAAGTTATGCATAGTTTATCTGAATTCGATAACTGTCCCAAAATTGATACTTTAAATTCTTTTAAAGGTATAAATGTAATCTAACAACTTTTTGACGAAAAGCTGATTTGTTATGTAAAATAAAGTAGAGCATAAAATTAAATGTTTAATTACGCTTTAAAATCAACTGTTTGAATAAAAAAAATCATAAGCACTCTTTTTTTATCAATTAATAATGAAATTCACAGGTAACATCTAAATTAAATTACGTATCATATAATGTTCAAAGATATTGGAGACATTAGAGTCCACATGTTATTTGTAACGTGTGATTATTATCAGGGCACAATCAAAACTTTTTCATTCAATCAGTCATTCAGTATTTCCAAAAGGGCACTGATGCTTTCCAAGTTCCCCACTTTAGTAAAGGACAGTAGCTATAGTTGTAGGTTATGGTTGATACCAACATTCTTGCCACCAACCGCCAAGAGTAGCCTACGGATTTCCAACTGTGTAACTCTAGCCCATGGCATTCCACTAATCTACCCTCTCATAGTTGTCTCGTGATAATTGCGTTTGGAGAAACTCGTCTAAGAGTCAAACAGTCTTACTAAACAATGTTATAATAGCATTAGTCCCATTGAATTTTCATTTCTACTGTTTGTATTCCAGACGAGATCACCCTAAATTTTCCATAAAACAAAATTTTGGAAATGTAATAAATATACCAGCATTTTATGATGTAAAGGTTTTATTCGTTTAACTCTTTCCACCATGAACGTTTCGAGGTTGAAAGGTAATTTTTCCTCGAGCAACATTATAATGCACGGTTGGAACCCGGCTCCCGCCTTAACGACTAAGACCCCAAGATAAATGTGGCACAGCTTCGCTACCTCAGTTTCACTGCGACGATGTGGTGCGTATTGCTCGCCACGGTTGTAGGGGGTACTTGAATGCTTTGTTTCAAAGAATGTTGTAATAAGCTCAAACGCTACAATTTAAATTGTTTTGTAACCCTGCAATCCCAAGTAATTTTCGCGGTGAATAGATAATGTACAAGTATATAAGATGGTTTGGAAATGTAATACATATAGCTGTAAAAAATGTTAAAAAGAATATGGCATGATTTACAAATATAGTAGAGATAATGGTTAATTTATTTGTACATTTTTTAAAGCAACTTCAATAATTACTCTTCTGATTTTTTGTACTAACTGCATAATTTTTTACAATACAGTATTTGATTCACTGAAAAAGCAAATCAATACCTTTAGGCGTGAAAAAATCACTAAACATTAAGTGTATAAAAACAACTAATTTCATAATGTAATTTAAAAAAGTACGATTCTCTTTATTTTACAGATTGGTCCAAGAATGCCGAACATAATATAATATATAATATACTTCATATTATTAATATTGACAACGTTTATTTTCGTACTCTGGGGCCGATACAGAGTCGAGTGTTGAAGGTATAAATGAGCGTACTTTGTCTACTTAAGACAGATGATTTAGATTAATTTAATATAGCTAGTTAATTTTGTCGGAGTAAGAAATTTAAGTACCTCAACACTTTTATTCGAGCTGCAAATCTCCTAGATTATATAATTGTTAATTAGAGAGTTATGTTATTTTATAATTTGATGGATACCCTAGAATTTTTTAATAAATTTGAGAAATGTGAAAACAGATTACTCTCTGCATTAGCTGTCCATATATTTGCTTAATATTAATGGTTTTAAATAAAATTTTAAATAACTGTCAGATACATTATTTTTTATATAAGTACAGAATATGTAAAAGATTAACGAACATTCCCTCTAGCATTGTTTTGTTGTTGATAATTTGGTATACATGAATAACAAAAATAAATTTAACTTTCAGTTAAGTCTATTAACCATTAATTTTGTATTTGAACTCTTTATTCATTTAGGACGTTTAAGTGTCTACAATAATTAGAGTGTTTGGCAAGTTAAGGAAAGTATTAACTATCTTTGGCTATCTCTCTACATTTCTTAACTCAAGCTCATAAACGGAAATACTTGGCAAATAAAAGTTTATTATATGTTAACAAAACTAGCTTTATTTTCAATTGAGTATATTTATTTTAAAACGTTTGAATTTTTAACTAGGAAATTGTAGAAATGAAGTAAAATTTTGTTTAATAATAGTTTTAAAAGTCTTTCTATAATTTACAAATTAAAACTCTCTAAAAACTTTCAAAGTTGGGCTTGCTTATGATCGTTGTGTAGCAAAGCCTACCAATTCCACTTAATTAGATCGCAGATTGGAACACATAATGGTTGTCGGACAATAGTTGGCTTTCATTCGGGCCTGTATCGGTTGTGATTACATCACTGGCTCACAACTGTCATTAATTTCAACAATATAGTGGGAATCTATTGGAAAGGGTAATACGTTGGAAAATGAACGTGTAGCTGACAATGTGTTCGACCTTTTTTAACAGTTCGTAAAAACTTGTGGAAAATGTAAAATAACAAAAGTGCCTTTGTATTCATTTTTCATATAGAATAATTGGCCTTACTTGATTGCTGCAGTCACATAATATAGCTCGTCAGTCTGGCTTAAAGTAGCGATGATTTTGAACTGAAACAGACACAAAATAAATTTACCTAATATTTTGACTCATAATTACTATATTATTCAAGAAGAATAATACAGTGAAATGGTAGATTATAGTTGATATTATTATCAATAGATATTTCGTTAGTACCACTCACAGCTGATGTTGGTAACTAAAGGTTGGCAAGTAAGAAGTATGGACGCGGTTGATGTGGCAAAAATACACCAATGAAACGGGAAATAGTAAACAGGACCAGGTACATCAGAACAGCAAAAACACTAAGGCCCACTATTATACCTGACTATTGCTTTCATGCAACTGATGCTCAGCTTATTAGGGATATGACTAAAAGTCGCTCGGTCAGTTGCACGCCATGAAACCGGTTTGTAGCCAATTAAACTGCCAATTAAGAATCGATTGGTTAGTGATGTAGTATCTGCTGTTTGATCCTATTAGTCACTAGTTTTACGTAAAACTAGCTTTCAATACATCCCATTGTGTAATAGTGGCATGAAAGGTTTAAGCTAGGAGTTTATATAATAATAGTTTCTGTAGTAATCTTCGTCGGTTTAAACATTAATTACTCTTATCTCTGGGGGAAAAATAGATTTTGCTGTATAAGTTTTAAGAAATCAACATTCCCGTTAGTATAAATATTGTTTAGGGATTTAATGTATGCCTGTTGAAATTTTAGTGTTACATATTCTGGCTTTTTCGAATTACTCTTAAGAAAATATGCTATTAAAGTGTATTCGGGTCATTCAAGATGATCAGACTTGGGCTCGAGGCCATAATAACGTACATGTTACATGTTCACAATTATTTCCAAACGTTAATTGCCACTGTTAGTTACACTAATTTAAAATGTTAAAACAGCTTATTTCGTCTTAATTCTATTGTTCAGACACCAGGTAATATCTCCTGAATAGTCGATTTGCGGCCGTGATTTGATGCGCGCCGCGCCGCGGGCTGGGGCCTACAGTAGCACGGCCGGGTGCACAAAATCTCGATCGTTTGACCGATTTAACTAATTTCCCCTTCAAAACGTATTTTGAAGGTATTTTGTGAATAGCTTTTGTTTAGGTTCTTTTATTTTGTAAATTTTCCCTTCATAAACATAAGTACAGGTAAGCCCACAAAGAGAAGCCAATACAATGGTAACACATTTACAAAAATAGAAGAAGTAAAATTCTCGATAGAATCCTCGGCAGATGAAAAAAGCTTTAAAGTATGACCAACAAGAGGTAAATACACCGAGTAGTAATGGAAGAAATAGAGGGAAATATAAAAGTATCCTATTGCAAAAGGATAGAGGAACTAAACGAAGACAGAGAACTCCTTATAGTGGGTTTAAGAGATGTACTACATAGAGGTAAAATAAGGTATTTGATTAAGTTCGAAAATACTCTAGACATTTATGTTTCTAATTATTGGCTCGAAAAGGAGTTACAATCCATCGATTTAAATTACAAAATAAAACTTAAAACAGATAAACTAAAAGCTACTCCAAGGAAAAAAAATATATATATAGGTTAGTGTATTGGGTTTTGTTTGTATAAAGCTTGGTTTTGTAAAATTGTCTTTTTCATAGATAGCAGAATTTGCTGGTATCGTGCAATAGTAAAATTATAGCTAAACGTTCTTTAAACTTTACAATAGGTGTGTAGGTGTGTTAGCTAATTGCTAGATATAAACTAATTTTGGGAAGGTGTTGGGGTATTAAATCTACGGGTTTTTTATTTTTTAAATAGCAGGATTTGTTGGTATTGTGCAATAGTAGAAATATAGCCAAACGTTGTTTAAACTTTACAATAGGCGAACAGTTGGTGTATTGGCCAATTGCTAGATATAAACTAAATTTTGGAGGTGTTGGGGTATTAAAAACAAAAACCTATAGGCTATTAAAAAGATAGTTGAAATTTGGTAGTTGAAAGTATAGTGATGTGTTTTTTTCCTACATGACAAAACTGCATTAAAGGGGAAATAATATACGGTAATTTTAGATATAAAGGAGCTATAACAACTCGAACAGTAAATAAAGGAGTTGGAAATTGGCAGTAATTTACAAAATATCGTTTAAATTAAATTTCATAATTATAGGTTGTATTTACTTATGTAAGCCAGTAATATATTGCAAACAAATCGGACCACAAAAACCATCGTCTTCAGGTTGCGGTAAAATAAACAAACAACATATCGACTCTATTATAGGGTTGATGGAAATAATACATGGTAATTTTAGATATAATAGTTGGGGGCCTACAAAATATCCGAAAACAAATCGGACAATAAATGCATTACCTTAGGACAATATCCAAAGTGCAGGAAAGTCGGACAATAAACAACAAAGTCAGAATTTGGGATTACAGCAAAATAAACAAACAAAAAGACAAAATATTGACTGTATTATAGGAGGTAGTGGAACTATGGTAGTGTGGTCTTGTTACCTATATAAGAGCTATAACATATCTGAAAATAAATCAAATCAGACAATAAATAAAAAAGTTGGAAATTGTTAGTATATTTTTCAAAATATTATTTTAATTTGATCATTATAGTGATTTTGTCAAATGTGGATGGTGTGTACATATACACTAGGCTCTAGAGTAATAGCATATATAAATTTTAAACAAATCAGACCATAAACAAGGAAGTTGGTAATTGGCAGTATTTTCCAAATTTGTTTAATTTGACCGCAATATTGAATTTGTCAAATGTGGATAGTGAGTCAATATACACTAGCCTACAACAATAACATATCCAAATTTCAAACAAATCGGACACTAAATAAAGAAGTTGGCAATTGGCAGTATTTTTCAAAATATTTTTGACCATTATAGTGAATTTGGGAAATGTAGGTGGTGTGTACATATACACTAGCCTAGAATAAATACAAATATAAATTTTAAACAAATCGGACCATAAACACCAAAGTTAGTTTTTAGACTGATTTTGACAATTAATTTTTAAAATATAGGGGACGGATTGGGTTTGGAAAGGCAGGGGTAGAACATTAGTATAGGCCAACAAGGACATTTGTGTAGGGTGGGATCGTGTGTCGGTCCAAAAACTGATCACCATAAGAATAACATGGGGAAAAGTGCCAAAAGTGGCTCCTCTTTGTGGGTTTACCATGACTAACCTATACTTATGCATAAGAATGTGTTCTGGAAGAAATGTTCTATTACATTAAAACCTTACATATAAAAAGTAAAAGTTTGAAATATTTTTGATTTAAATAAGTTATAACATAAAAGATGAAAATTTGTGAAAGTTTGTTAATCGCCCTAAAATTGTAAATATGTAGTGAGTTTATCACTAATGTACACTCGATAATTATAACAGAGAATTTAATGAGGAATGCAAAAATTACCGAGTTGAATTCCTAACCAACGGTGAATAGTGACGGAGTTAAAAAAAAATTAGTAAAAGCTTGCATTTTTTTAATTTGAGGGGGATGGGGAAACACAAGAAGGAAACCAGGGGACTGTGAAAATACTTTTCTGAAGATGTTCTACCACCTACTGAAAATCCAGCTTTATAGGAATTATTTGCAACGTGAAACCTTAATGAACTGGGCCTTGTCGGCGCAGTGGATGTAATAACCGCGAGATGTCCCAGCGATGTTATGGTACGTCGGCGGGGACCACTCCGTGCGGCTCTTTATGCTAGCCGCCTACTGTATAGCGCTAAAAACGCACTATATAAACATCACAGGTCCCTTGCCAATCCAGACATGTTGCATTCGAACTGCGTCAAGTCACTTTAAGCAACCTGCGCCCTACCCTCCTATTACATGTCGTTAGCCGCTAGAGGTTAGGTTTTTCCTAGTTTGACTGTTATAAAACATAAATATGACCAACTAAAAACATCAAATTTCCAGGATATATTAAAACTTTTAATATATTTAAAAACAATGTATATTTATAATAGTAAAGTTAGTGTTTTGCTTTTCTGGAAAAATGTATTTTTCCAATTTACATGCGCCTCACTCTTAACGGCGTATCGGCACGGCGCCCAGGGCCATCATTGCTTAGGCACCAGGTGCCTCTCAGCCCATGGCACCCTAGGCGGTCGCCTAGTTCGCCTATATGGTAGCGCCGGCCCTGGTCATGTCAGCTGGCTTACCACAGGAGATCGAGACACTCGATTGATTAACACATAAATCATCAACATTACATTAATACTAAAACAGAAGATGATGATTCATTGTGATCCAATACCAAAACGTGATGGTGAATCGAGAACAGATTTTATTTTTGCCACCTTGCTCTAACTATTTATGCTCATCTATTTATTGCACAAGTTACACATTAGTTATATTAAAGTAACTTGAAACATCTGTTATCATATTGAAATGGAAAACAATAATGGTTAAAGATCAAACAAAACAAAATTTCCGTCTTCTAAGCAGTCATACACCACCTTTCATTTGCAAGCCCCAGTATACATTACAAGTATCAGTATACATGGCAAGCACCAGTATACATGACAATCACCAGTATACATGAAAAGCATTAGTTTACAAGGCAAGCACCAGTATACATAGCAATCACCAGTATACATGGCAAGCACCAGTACACATGACATGCATCAGTATACATGGCAAACACCAGTATACATAAAAAGCATCAGTTTACATGGCAAGCACCAGTATACATAAAAATCACCAGTATACATGGCTAGCACCAGTATACATGACAAGCAGCAGTACACACGGCAAGCACCAGTATACATGACAAGCACCAGTATACATGGCAAGCACCAGTATACATGGCAAGCACCAGTACACATGACAATCATCAGTATACATGGCTAGCACCAGTATACAAGACAAGCATCAGAGTACATGGCAAGCACCAGTATACATGACAAGCACCAGTATACATGACAAGCACCAGTATATATGACAAGCGCCAGTATACATGACAAGCACCAGTATGCATGGCAAGCACCAGTATACATGGCAAGCTCCAGTATACATGGCGAGCTCCAGTATACATGGAAAGCACCAGTATACAGGACAAGTACCAGTATACATGACTAGCACCAGTATACATGGGTAGCACCAGTATACATGGCAAGTACCAGTATAGATGACAAGGACCAGTATACGTGGCAAGCACCAGAATACATCACAAGCACCAGTATACAGGACAAGCATCAGTATACATGGCAAGCACCAGTATACATGACAAGCACCAGTACACATGACTAGCACCAGTATACATGGTAAACACCAGTATACATGGCAAGGACCATTATACACGTAAGCACCAGTATACAAATAGCTGTAGAATATTTCTTAGGAAAATTACAAAAAAAAATAATTAAACAGATTATAGTAATATAAACTTACTCCTGGTCCTTAAAGGGTAATAACTCCGATTCAACATCCAGTGCATAAAGTGGTCCTCATTAACCGTTAGCTGAGAACGAAGTTAAACAGGGATCCAAGTGTCCCGGGCTAGAAAAAAGTTTAATATTTCACTTAGATCTTAACTTTTGAGGCAACTAGCAAAGACAATCGGGTAGTATCGCTCTCTCTACCTCACTGTTTACGAGACATTATAATCTAGTTACTATCGTAATCTTCAATTCAGGTTCACTTAACTATAACAATCAATCCTACTTATAAGAAACGTATAACTAGAAACAACTGTTACAAATAAGGAATACAGTGCTTAATACAAACCCTAGAACGTATTTTATTTAAACTTTAGAATAGGTCTGATATTATATTGCATTCCGAACATAATATTTTATAAAATAACACATTCCAAACGATTAAAAAAGACGTATTAATATAAAATATGGAGGCAAACTTTCAAAACTATTATATTCCATCAGAAATATAGTTTTATCAAGTGTTCAACATAGCTTCTACTACAAAACAGCATGTTTATTTACTCAACCGATTTAAAACTAAAAAGAGATATATAAGACTTATAAAAACATCTAACAAATCCCGCAAGCATAACTGTTAGCGTCTTAAACTTCGGTTCAAGGGGTCACGGATTCGAATCCTGGGGTGTCCACAAAAATATGAGGGGTTGGAACACTTTCCCTCAAAGCGTGTGTGTGCTCTATTAACGAGAAATTACATTTCCCTAGAAAGAAAAGTAAATGAGTTACTCAATTAATGATCAACATTATCACCTGAACCCCGTTTAAGTCAATTCTAACGATCTAGGTTTGATATATAATACGTTTATTTTGGTATTTTTGTTTACTTATTGCTAAAAGAAAATGAAAAGTAAGAGTACCGGTAGTCGTCTCACATGGACAGTTACTTCAAAGTGGGCTACTATGCTTCAAAGTTGGCAATTACTTTTAATGTGAACTTTACAAGTAGTTCTTGTTATTTAAGAAATTATTGCGGATATTTTCCACCACTGATTAGTAAACATAAAGTGAACATAAAGTAAACATAAAGCTATGGGAAATGTCCGCAATCACTTCATAAATAACATGAACTCAACATCACCAAAAATACATTTTAAACAAATAAGTACTTCTTATTATGGTGCATATTGAACTAGCAATCATAATGCAGACCTACGTCACAATTTGTGTAATAACTCTTCTAGGAAAATAAACAAATAAATCCGTCTTTCTTAATATTTAAAATTACTTTTTATTATTGCTTTTTACATTTATCACCTCAGATTCAATACTCTTATGAGTTTTTTTCTAATTCATAATTGAATTAGATCTTATACAGACTAGCAGTGACGCATACCTTAGGCAAAATTTACTACAAATAAAATAACAAATAATCAACGTAGCTTCTTACTCTGCACAAATTATAGCATGTGCTAAGGAAGTAAATTTGTTGAAACTTGAATAGATATATGGTATGAATGCTACATTGCTTACGGTCGCCATCATAATCCCAAATGAAATTTGTTGGAAAGGAGAGAAAAATATTGTTAATAATAACTTTGATTCAATTCGAAACTTTGCTAGCACACAATAAATCGTGCAATACATTATTTTCACTGTAACCAAACTTGAATTAACGATATATTTTCTAATAGTAATTATATATTTCGAGAAAAAGTAGGGAAATTATTCTCTCCAAAATCTATTAAAATGCCGTGTTAGTTTCCCAGACTTGTTTTATTGAAATGTTGTTATAAAAAGTTTAATAAACTGATTTTAATTTCCTAAATCAATCAAGAAAGGTCCTAGTAGGGATTTCGGGGGAACATCTTCCTGTATGAGAACAAAGTTAACGAAATAACGCCGACTGTTTCCCTATGCAGGAGGCCAACGATTTCTTTACGCTGTTATTCTCGTAATACGAGATACAAGTAGGTGGAGCAATGCATTTCTTATAAGCAATCTTATCACCGCTACAAGCCGAGTTGCTAATGGAACATAGAGGGAGTTGATTATTCCCTGAATATTTGTTGCGTTTATTTAATCCCATTAAAATTCCGTAGGAAGCGGCGCTGTATCAACTAACATATATATTCAAATTCATAATCTACATTTATGCTTTGTTTAAATGGCGTAAATTTAAACCGTTGTCGTGTATTACTTATAGTGACTAACGCAGTATTTTGGTATTCGGTGTATTAATTTACTCGGTAACAATATCTTTACTGTCATTGTAACAGGTCAAAAACAAATTCTTACAGTTTAAATATATTTATTATTAAGTAGGTAATATTCTTAGTTTAAATATATATAGTCTATAGCAAGTAGGTCAAAGTCAATGGCAACTTTTTACGTTTTAATGAGGAAAGGTACAAGCTATGGTCTTGTTACTCTCCAACAACGACCTTTCTGTTAGAAAACATAATCAATTAATGTCCAAATGTCAAATAGCAGCTGACCAGTTTCGAAATTGCCTAACATTTTCAAACTTTAGCTCTGAATTAATCAGAAAAAACTTGAATATCTCTACCCACTACGAGTTTCATTGTATATAGTGTACCATAAGAAAAATTTAGATTTATTAAAAAAAATTGTTTGATCAAATATGCATTTTCTCTCAAAATACCATTACAGTATAACTGTTTTTGTTACAGACTCATACCCACTCAGAGGCTATTAATCTTCGTGGGGGTTATTTCTTAAGGTAAATGTATACATGTTGTAATTATAAATGGAAATAAAGATTTGTTTTAGTTCGATTTTTGATTTTATTTTGATACCCTGTGAATAGCTCAAATTTGTGTTGTATAGTGGCACATATTTATATAAGTCTAATATATATACAGCCGCATGTGTAACTCACTGACTGACTGACTGACTGAGGTATACGAATTCTAGACCACTTCTAGAAGAGCTAGAATCCTGAAATTTGGCATGTATGTAGCTTGTACCTTGTAACCCCCAGGAAAATTCCAAAAATTTACAATTTTTTTATTTTAACCTCCTCAAAAAAATTCAAAATGGAGGAAATTTTGAACATGTCCAAAATAGTGCCTTTTTATTTGAACTGTAGCGGCCGAACGGTTGGTCCTATCGAGAAACGGAGACCACCACGTGCCACGGATGTTTGATGATCTACAACTTTGGTTCTATGACTTTTTGTCGTATCTCGTCTCCATCACCCTTAGGTAGCGCTAGATTTTTCAAATTTCGGCATATTTTCGAAATATTTTGGCCGTTTTTTATTTCCTATCACGTTAATATACTTGATGGAGGCCTAATATTGGGCACGCAGTATGTCTACATCACACTTAAAAAATAGCAGCAGAAATATGACCAGTTTTTATTAATTAAACCTGTCGAAAAATGAAAAACTCTAAATATCATTAGATATGACAGTTTTCTTAGTATAAGTAGTGGCGTATTGGGGGTTCTGTGCCAATTTATATTATTGGACATACACGTGACACCAATAATAATTGAGCTAGAGGCGTGAGTTTTGGCATGCATGTGCCTTCCACCTTTTCTTTCCAAATCCTACTATTTTTAGTTTGAACTATCTAAATAAAATAAATAATTGTGAATACAAAAATCAAAATGTAGTATTTTTGTATTTAAGCTCTAGCGGCCGAACGGGTTGTCCTATTGAAAAACGAAGACCACCATGTGCCACGGATTTCAGACGAACTACAACTTTAGTCCTATGACATTTTGCCGTATCTCACCCCTTTCACCCTTAGATAGCGCTAGATTTTTTAAATTTAAACTTTTTTCACAAATTTGTTTGTGGTTTTAATGGTTTGTCGCTCTAATATAGAACTTAGAGGCCTAATACTTATCACACAGTATTCCTACATTACAATTAGTACCAATAAATACTCCCACGCCCAGATTAAGTATCTTAAACACCCAAAAAATCAAAGTTTTGAGATCTTGTAGACTTTTTGTGTTTTTCGGGTACATTTTCTATGTTGCGCACTGTCGAGGGTATAGTCCCATATACATCATGTCATATTTGTTGCAGAAGGCTTTTAGTTACCCAAAGTCATCGTATTTCAGGTTGTTAACGGTGGTCGTATCCCTTATAAGGTTCAAAATACGCCTTTTAAAGGCTACATTATACATCAGTTAAGGGTATAATTTACGACGGGGACCTGGGGGCGAAGCCCCCCACAGGGGTCTGGGGGCGGAGCTCCCAGCGAGCGAAGCGAGTCTAATATATATACAGCCGCATGTGTAACACACCCAGACATATGAATTCTAGACCACTTCCAGACGATCTAGAAACTTGAAATTTGGCATGCAGGTAGCTTGTACCTAGAAACCCCGAGGAAAATTGCCAAAAGTTACAGTTTTAAATTTTAAAACCACTAATTTTTATGTGGAAAATTGGAAATTTTAACATTGGGCTTATGGAGTTTCAAATAAAAACAAAAGAAATAATAACATCTGTAAAAAATTATCCAGTAAACTGTCAATGTAACTTTCACATGGAAAAGTGTAAACAAATGATAGGTCCAATGAAAAAATATGCCATCTAGATTGG
This sequence comes from Allygus modestus, assembly GCA_963675035.1. Taxonomy (NCBI): domain Eukaryota; kingdom Metazoa; phylum Arthropoda; class Insecta; order Hemiptera; family Cicadellidae; genus Allygus; species Allygus modestus. The sequence continues at coordinate 142,610,822 of OY776112.1, read as the reverse complement.
CTATTTCCCAAATGAATCAAAATAGTATACTATATAAAAATACTTGAGAGGGGCATTGAGTTATAATAACAAACTGGAGCGACCCCTAACGGAGGTCTGGGGGCGGAGCCCCCAGCGAGCAAAGCGAGTAATACTATATAACCAGATGGTTTTATTCTTATTAATGATTATAACTTATTCCATTACCTATAACTAAATTAAAACCCATACATCTTTCCCTTAATTTAAACATAACATTAATTTAGAACAAAATCGTTTGAAAAAAATGTTCATTTAAATCAAAATAGAGTGGAATGTTCATGCGGGAAATTGTTGAATGTAACGGTCAGAACTGTTTCCCTTCGTCATTAATGGCTGTGGAATTTTCACTTTGTGCCTAGTCTAGACCTGTTCAAGATCCCATGGTGGTTGCCCACCTGTGAAGAAGACCGGGCAATAGTAAATACAACTTTCTGTATATATGTTTTACTTCACCAACGAGTGCAATTTGTTATAATGTTTTAAATTTATATTCTAAAATGAAGTTAAAATAAATTTTGTATTGATAATATCATAATTTAAACCAGGAAAATACATGAGCTTGAGGTAATATTTTGACATTCCCGATTGTAATGATGGCATTATTAATAACAAATACCAGTTACAACTTCGTTTGAGGATATCTTGTATATTAATACGCTAAGCCGATTTGTGTTAAGAGACTCCTCCGTTATTTCTGAACCAATTTTAACGATTGGGGTACCAAAATATTTATCCTGATTTGTGTATGTGCATAAAGCTTTTAATTTTTAAATATTTTTAATCTGAAGGGCACGGGCCGCCCTCAAAGTTCGTATTTTGCCTATGACATTAACATGAGTAATTATTTTATTTGAATTGCAGCAGTTAATAAATTATGGACAGGTTATTAGCAATACCATATGTTAAAGGTAAGGAATATATTTATTATCTATATAAATAAAACAAATATTTTTCTTCGTCGCTTTGTAGAGTGAAATGTTGTATGCAACGGAGATATTAAAATTGTTGTTAAAATTTGTTTATCCGTCTGTCTGTTTATAATAGTCCGTGGTATTAACAACACGTATCGCCAAAATATATCAGTACTGTAAGCCAGTTTACAATTTTGCACAGTTCTTATATATTTCGTCGGTGTACGTTCATAAATGAGCGAGATATAAAATTGTTCTTACTGTCCATACGAATATCATTGGACAACGTGCTGTGTTTAGCACTTATATCTCAATATCTCTGGAAGCAATTAGTTTTTTAAACTAAATCCAATGATGAAAACCAAAATGAGGCTTTTTCAAAGATTATATGTAAATAATTCAAAAAATCCATTGTACGTTGTCAAGAAGTAAAATTTTGAAAAAATACATTTTCATCGCAATCAGTCCTAAACCGTTGGTTGGAGTTCAATTAATATAATGAGATGTTATGTTGTATATCTAATCAGCTTTATGGAAATGTATAAACATATCGAACTAAAATTATTATTTATGAAGATACGAGCATTTTAATAAAACTATATAATTTCTTACAGCGGCCATATTGATGACGTCATAACAGGAAGTTCATGAGCTCTGATCTAGTGTATCACGGTGGTTTTCTGATCATTATTACTTACATAAGAACTGTGCAAAATCTCAAATTAGTATCCAGCACAGAAATATTGGTACACTAACTCCACTGACTGTAAGCCATACAACGCAGTCTGTGGCTGCCAACACGATTCACAAAACAAAACTGTACTGAATTAAATAAAATATTTTGTCCATTTTATTGTGATGAAGGGGACCTATTGGCTGTTTAAAATCATAGGACGCAATTAGGGTTATGCCCCTATGTGTATGTTACTCCAAATTTCACTACAAAATGTAACATATTAGTTCTAATGAGCATTTAGTCAGCCAGTTATACTTTATCACAGAGAGAAGGAAAAACGTCTGCTTTACTGCTCTACAAATTTATACTTAAGCATATTAAATAAATGCATTACAATGAATTATTGGGTACATAACACATAAGCTCTTGGTAGCGATGCAGGAACATGGTATTTAAAGCTCAGTTTGTCTAGGTAGTCATTGTGATTAGAACACTGAATATTTTATGTGTTTTTAAGTCCACCAACAATAATTCAAACAAACTAAGGAGTTATTGAGCATATGTTTGTCAGAAGATATGTCCATTCCATAAAATAATAGTTATGGATTCTCGTTCAATGAGGCTCGGCCTCTAACGACCTTCAACATTTCCATGTTAATTATATACTTACTAGACCGATTGAGCATATATTTTGTAGAAAGACTCAAACAATGCAGTACTATAAAAGAAAGAAAGACTCAGGCAATGCACTATAATCAGAAATAGACATTATTTCCATCCCGTATGTCCTTTGGGACTTATCTGCTCTGTCGGCCTTTAAAATTGTTATTTAATCATCACTGACGTTAATAGTTAACTGGACCGATTGAGCATACATTTGTTAGGAGGAATGCATCAGAATAAAAACTTTGCGTACTCCTAAACCGAAAATTTTTACTTTAGGGCTCTCCAAATGTTGGAATTACAATCTAATTTATTGGTTAATAAATGTGGTCTAATCAGGCCTCATCCATGGAAAAATATACTATAGTATAGAAAGATATTTAAAAAAACTAACATTGGAGTTATAAAATAAGGTTACTTTACCTCCGTCTTCAGCTTTAGAACAATCCAAATGGACGACCGCGGTTCCGGAAGTCAAAATACTTTCATCATCAGGTTGAATTCAATTACATAAGTTCACATTGAGTCGGGATCACCTACCGGCCGGTACGCATCAGTGCACTTTTTTAGATGTTTTTTCGTTCGTACTGTAGTGTGTGTTTTGTGTATATTTTAATTTTTGACGACAGACAATGCGAAATTTTGTATTAAAAAAACAACTTTTTGATTAATTGAATTCAACATGATGATGGAAGTATTTTGACTTCCGAAACCGTGGTCGTCCATTTGGATTGGTTTAAAGCTGAAGACGGGGGTAAAGTAACCTTATTTTATTGTTTATCAGCTTTGGAGTCTATTCAACAATGAATAAATTGGGGTTATGGTTAAGATTTGTAAATAAGACAAAAGAATCACAACAGATGTTCAAAAGCAACCATTAAAATGTAAAAATAACACTCAATTGGTAAAGTATCATATGATTTTTGATAGAATAGTGATTAAAATCAATATATACTTAACTATAAACATACATCATTAGGTTATGTATACATTCTAAGAACCATTCAAACTGAAGATTGGATACAAAACGGACATGTTCAAAATTAAATGAAACGAGCAAATAAACAAAGCAAATATGCTCGCCTGGGAGAAGAACCGTGAATATAAGTACTCTAGGCATTTTTAACAAACTGGCTGGCTTTTCGAGCAAAGCTCGGTCCCCCAAGGTTTTTAACAAATGTAAATAGCTTCTCGATCATAACATTGTACTGTGATTGCAAGAGAAGCCGCGGCGGGCCACTAGTAAATTTAAATTATCAAAACAAATTATACTCGTTCGTAGTTGAAGCATATACAGAAAGTCACATTTGCTATGTCTTAACCTAATAATTATTTAATATTATAACCATACTATAAGCAATTTGGTATAGTTTTAAATTACATTTTAATAGTAAATCTGGTAGTGTACGATTTTTTCAGTTGAAATGGAAATACAAATAAGTATATCAAACTTCGGAGAATCCAGTAGATGAGTCGCATTGCCTGAGGGAGTTCGGGGGTCATGAAAATCCCAATCCTCAGTGGCTATGTAAGTGAGAATTGCACTTATAGCAAGTAGCCAACCGCAATACAATTCTGGACAGGTTTTTTCTCCGTTCCCTGCAAATAATCTTAAAGATTGTCTTAAAAAAATAAGGCTATACTTTAGCTGAGTTAAAGGAGAACATGAATTTTATTCAGAGGTATGTTGGCTATAATTATACATTGATTTGTTTTTAAATCTGAAAAAGGTTACTAATCGCTAATCACTATTTACTCTAAAACCATATAAGAAAATAATTATAAATCAGAATAAATAAAATAAGCCTAAATGGCTATTCGTAAGTTGTAAATAGCTGCGACTCCACTCCACCATTCCCAGTCTATGGATTTTGGATGGAGTCCACTTCACCGTTCATTGTCTATGGATTGTAGCTGGAGTCCACTCCACCATTCCTTAGTAGTGGTGAAATGGCGGGGAGAAGCCACTTCCGGCGCTTTTTTCCCATGTTATTCTTATGGGGAGCCGTTTTTGCGCCGACGCCAGCTCCCGTCTTACACAAGTTTCCTTGTTAGCCTGTACTAATGTCCAACCCTTGCCTATATTAAATATATTTTCCCAATCCCCATCCCTCCTCTATATTTTTAAAAATTAATTTTCAAATTCAGGCTAAAAAACTATCTTTAGTGTTTATGGTCCGATTTGTTTAAAACTTGGATATGTTATTGTCGTAGGCAAGTGTTTTAATAAATTCCACTTACATTTCCCAAATTCACTATAACGGTCAAATTAAAAAATATTTTTTGAAAAATACTATAGTGCCAATTGCCACCTTCTTTATTAACTGTCCAATTTGTCTTCAATTTGGATATGTTATTGTCCTAGGCAAGTTGTTTAATAAATTCCACTTACATATCCCAAATTCACTATAACGGTCAAATTAAAAATTATTTTTGAAAAATACTGCCAATTGCCAACTTCTTTATTTACTGTCCGATTTATTTAAAATTTGGATATGCTATTGACCTAGGCAAGTGTTTTAATAAATTCCACTTACATATCCCAAATTCACTATTAGGGTCAAATTAAAAAATATTTTAGAAAAATACTGCCAATTGCCAACTTCTTTATTTACTGTCCGATTTGTTTAAAATTTAGATATGTTATTGTCCTAGGCAAGTGTTTTAATAAATTCCACTTACATTTCCCAAATTCACTATTACGGACAAATTAAAAAATATTTTTGAAAAATACTGCCAATTGCCAACTTCTTTATTTACTGTCTGATTTGTTTAAAATTTAGATATGTTATTGTTATAGGCAAGTGTTTTAATAAATTAGCCTTACATTTCCCAAATTCACTATTACAGTCAATTTAAAAAATATTTTTGAAAAATACTGCCAATTGCCAACTTCTTTATTTACTGTCCGATTTGTTTAAAATTTGGATATGTTATTGTTGTAGGCTAGTGTATATGCACCATCCACATTTTACAAATATTACAGTCAAATTAAAAAATATTTTTGAAAAATACTGCCAATTGCCAACTTCTTTATTTACTGTCCGATTTGTTTAAAATTTGGATATGTTATTGTTGTAGGCAAGTGTATATGCACCATCCACATTTTACAAATATTGCGGTTAAATTTTAAAAAATTTGGAAAAATACTGCCAATTGGCAACTTCTTTATTTATGGTCTGATTTGTTTAAAATTTAAATATGTAATTATTCTAGGCTAGTGTATATGTACCATCCACATTTGACAAATTAACCATAATGGTCAAATTTAAAAAATATTTTGAAAAATATACTAACAATTTCAAACTTCTTTATTTACTGTCTGATTTATTTTCGGATATGTTATAGCTCTTATATAGGTAACAAGACCACACTACCACACGTTCCACTACCCCCTATAATACGGTATTTAGTCTTTTTTGTTTGTTTATTTTGCTGTAATCCCAAAACTGACTTTGCTGTTTATTGTCCGATTTGCCTACACTTTGGATATTGTCCTAAGCATTTATTGTCTGATTTATTTTTGGATATGTTATAGCCCCCAACTATTATATCTAAAATTACAATATTATTTCCACCTATAATACAGTTGATGTGTTGTTTGTTTTGCCGCAACCTAAAAACTAACATTGGTATTTGTGTTTTTACAAAACTATATTTTGTAAATTACTACCAATAACTCCTTTATTTACTTTTCGACTTGTTATATCCCCTTATATCTAAATTTACCGTATATTTTTCCCCTTTTAGTGCTGTTTTGTCGTAACCAAACTTTGGATATGACTGCAATATATTACTGGCCATTGCATAAGTAAATACCCCATTTCCAAATTCACTATTACGGTTGGATTAAAAAAAATAAATACAAGCTTATTATATACATCCAGCTGATAAGTAATATATATCTACAAAATATTTATGGTCAGAACTGCCTAAATTTTGGATATGTTTTAAGCCAATGCGATAACAAAAATAAATTTTTAAAACCCAAAACAACTAAACACAAAACACTAATCTTTCTTTGTGCTTGTTTGGAGTAGTCTTTATTTTATCCAACTTAATTTTAATTTTGTAGTTAAAATCAAACTTCCCACATTCTAGCTCCCTTTCCAGCCAGTGGTTGGAGACATAAAGGTTACGAATATTTTCAAACTGTACAATATATCTTTTTCTACCCCTATGTTGGACTTGTTTAATAGCGCTTATTAATAATTCCGCACCATATTCCAAATCCTCCAGTCTACTACATTCTTTAAATTTAACATTGCCTTTAATATCTTGCATCTCTATGTCTTCTTGTCCAACATCATCCCACTCATTGTTACGGAAACTTAGTTTTTCTATTTTTGGAAAGGAATTGCCATAAAATGTTGCGGTTCCGTTAGTGTTAAAGCTTGCAAGTGGCTCGTTGGTAGGTAGATAAATAATGTCCAAATCACCACTGTATGGCAACACGCTATAACCTTGCCTATTCTTATTTATCTCTATAAATACAGTTTTACAAACACCTTTAACATAGTATACACCCCTCCGTCCATCCTTTTCTGCCAACACTCCCACAAACTTGTTGTTTACTACAAACGCATACACTATATAATGTCCATAATGCTCTAGATCCTCCCAACGTCGCAGGAAGTAATCTTTTAATTTATCCTCTCTTTCCCTTCTTTCTTGTTCTTTAGCCAACTGTGCTTTGTATTCCTCTGCAACAGTATTTTCCACATATTCCAATTTACGCTTATTACTGTCAATGTCTTCTAATTCCAATTTCCTCTTTTTGGAACAACTCTCTAAAAAAGGCTTGGAAAGTGGCTCTATTTCTTTAATAGTGTATGGGTACAGTTTATTGGTCCGGCTTCTTAAAACGTAGGGAGTAAGGTTAGGACTTTCCACTAAGCCTAATTCTTCTAAATTGATGTGTTTAGGTATAGTGGAGAAAGGTGTATTTGATTTTGTAAAACATGTGCCCCCAGATTTGATGTAACACTTATGCTTTACACTTATGGCATCAGGAAACTCCTCTATTTTCTCTACATAGTTAGTTGGTAAACAGTTAAAGCTAAATGCAGATAGAGCATACTTTATTAACTTTTCCCTTTGTGTACTATCTTTTGGCAGTTTTAGTTGTACTCCAGTTATCTTCTTCGTATTACTATTACCCCAATATGCGTATTGTAATAAATCGTTAAACACTAAACAACAACTGTTTTGTAATTGATTGGCAACTTTCACCCACATCTTATGCAGAGGTACAGCATAGAATGGAGCATTTTGAAAGTACCGTTTGTTGTCTTCTATTAGACTTAAACAATCTCTTAAGGGTTCAAACCCTTTACCAAAACCTCTACAATAGTTATAGATTGTTGCCTCTAACCTTGTTATTCCATTCTCTCTAGCTAGTTTAGACGAGAACGTTTCTTTTAGTCTCGCATCTGGACAGTTTACAAAGTTTATTATATGGTTTCCTATACTTTTAATTACTCCGGGGCTTGTAATCTGGCATATAAATTTATTATATATTTTTACCCTGCTATTTACATTAAACCATGTTAAACAGTCTTTACTAACATTATCTACAATAACATTATATCCATTCTTGTACGCCCCTTGGTAGCAAAAGTTAAAGTTTTCTGTAAGATATTGGCACATTTCCTCTTTATTAAATATTCCAGCCAAATCTAGTGTTATATCGAAATCCATAAGATAGTACATTTCTATTTCCAGATCTTGCAGTATCTTTGGAAGATCTTCCAACAAATCCTTAATTTTAACATTTGCAAGCTCTATTTTATAGGGAATTGCTATAGGATCATCATACTTTTGTTTAATTTGGTCAATATCTTTCTTTATTATTTGTAACACACCCTCGCTTTGGACCCCAGAGGACCTCTCCAAGGAGAATGGTAGTTTGGCCACAACACCATGTCGAGCTAAAGAGAACTTTTTAAATATTCCTCGTAAGTAGCTATTAAACGAGCCACATATTTCCTTCTTAACTTTAAATTTATTCCGAACGTCCCCATCACAATCCGTAACATTGGTTATCTTAACTAACATTATGTTATCACAAAACGCATCCGTTATAGATGTTAAGTTATTTAATTTTGGTTCGCCCTCGCAATAGTTTATATTACCTATGTCTGTAAGAAGGTTATTATTACGTAGATTTTCTAATAAAAACCATATACCGAATCTTTCGTTAGTAGGTTTAATACAATTTCCCAATAAATGGCTAACAGAGTACATTTCTTTTATACAAAAAAGTAGCGGAAACATGTAAACAGGACAGATTACACTATAGATATATATGTGTTGTAAATATATGGATATTGTATATAAACATAGGCGAGCGGTAAGTGTAACATGTACGTGGACACCCATATGCAAATATGAATACCCACTATTAATATAATTCCAAATTCGACTAAATAAGTTTATAGTCTCAATATAATTAACATATTAACATTAGTACCCAAATTGTCGAAATTCTATAATTCTATTCTTAGTCCTTGTATTAGGTTTTGTACTATTAAACCCTACATTCTTATCCTGTGCAGTAGAGTAATATATGTATTTAATACAGATACGCACATTCTACAAAACCTGTACATCTGTTGTATAAGCAGCAGAATAGACGTCTCACCCATTGTGTTGTTGTAAAGTAAAACATAAATGTAAATTGTGCTGGATACAACCGGCCAGATATTAGACAGGAAATGTGTTGGAAGTGTATTGCCAAATAGTAAGACAAATCACATAGTGCAGCGTGTAATCAATCCATTACTATTTAGACAAAGGTCAGTATTGGTACAACATCCGATATATTAGCCAAACCCACAATCAAACTTGGAAAACAAAGAGTAAAAAATTAATATTATAGTAACAGAAATAGTAAGAGTATAAGGACATAGTAATATTTAAAGTTTATAAAACAACACAAATGCAGAGACACAATAACACACTCCAACACATTACGACACAGGCACAGATACTGGTTTACAGCCATTTTACACAACTTTACAGGTTCTGTCAACTGACACAAAAAATAGTTTGTAAATTGTGTAAGAAATATATGTAATATAAACAAATTTAACACAATCATAACATTTTGAGGACACAATGTTTGGACTGGGTTTGGCTAATATATCGGATGTTGTACCAATACTGACCTTTGTCTAAATAGTAATGGATTGATTACACGCTGCACTATGTGATTTGTCTTACTATTTGGCAATACACTTCCAACACATTTCCTGTCTAATATCTGGCCGGTTGTATCCAGCACAATTTACATTTATGTTTTACTTTACAACAACACAATGGGTGAGACGTCTATTCTGCTGCTTATACAACAGATGTACAGGTTTTGTAGAATGTGCGTATCTGTATTAAATACATATATTACTCTACTGCACAGGATAAGAATGTAGGGTTTAATAGTACAAAACCTAATACAAGGACTAAGAATAGAATTATAGAATTTCGACAATTTGGGTACTAATGTTAATATGTTAATTATATTGAGACTATAAACTTATTTAGTCGAATTTGGAATTATATTAATAGTGGGTATTCATATTTGCATATGGGTGTCCACGTACATGTTACACTTACCGCTCGCCTATGTTTATATACAATATCCATATATTTACAACACATATATATCTATAGTGTAATCTGTCCTGTTTACATGTTTCCGCTACTTTTTTGTATAAAAGAAATGTACTCTGTTAGCCATTTATTGGGAAATTGTATTAAACCTACTAACGAAAGATTCGGTATATGGTTTTTATTAGAAAATCTACGTAATAATAACCTTCTTACAGACATAGGTAATATAAACTATTGCGAGGGCGAACCAAAATTAAATAACTTAACATCTATAACGGATGCGTTTTGTGATAACATAATGTTAGTTAAGATAACCAATGTTACGGATTGTGATGGGGACGTTCGGAATAAATTTAAAGTTAAGAAGGAAATATGTGGCTCGTTTAATAGCTACTTACGAGGAATATTTAAAAAGTTCTCTTTAGCTCGACATGGTGTTGTGGCCAAACTACCATTCTCCTTGGAGAGGTCCTCTGGGGTCCAAAGCGAGGGTGTGTTACAAATAATAAAGAAAGATATTGACCAAATTAAACAAAAGTATGATGATCCTATAGCAATTCCCTATAAAATAGAGCTTGCAAATGTTAAAATTAAGGATTTGTTGGAAGATCTTCCAAAGATACTGCAAGATCTGGAAATAGAAATGTACTATCTTATGGATTTCGATATAACACTAGATTTGGCTGGAATATTTAATAAAGAGGAAATGTGCCAATATCTTACAGAAAACTTTAACTTTTGCTACCAAGGGGCGTACAAGAATGGATATAATGTTATTGTAGATAATGTTAGTAAAGACTGTTTAACATGGTTTAATGTAAATAGCAGGGTAAAAATATATAATAAATTTATATGCCAGATTACAAGCCCTGGAGTAATTAAAAGTATAGGAAACCATATAATAAACTTTGTAAACTGTCCAGATGCGAGACTAAAAGAAACGTTCTCGTCTAAACTAGCTAGAGAGAATGGAATAACAAGGTTAGAGGCAACAATCTATAACTATTGTAGAGGTTTTGGTAAAGGGTTTGAACCCTTAAGAGATTGTTTAAGTCTAATAGAAGACAACAAACGGTACTTTCAAAATGCTCCATTCTATGCTGTACCTCTGCATAAGATGTGGGTGAAAGTTGCCAATCAATTACAAAACAGTTGTTGTTTAGTGTTTAACGATTTATTACAATACGCATATTGGGGTAATAGTAATACGAAGAAGATAACTGGAGTACAACTAAAACTGCCAAAAGATAGTACACAAAGGGAAAAGTTAATAAAGTATGCTCTATCTGCATTTAGCTTTAACTGTTTACCAACTAACTATGTAGAGGTAATAGAGAAGTTTCCTGATGCCATAAGTGTAAAGCATAAGTGTTACATCAAATCTGGGGGCACATGTTTTACAAAATCAAATACACCTTTCTCCACTATACCTAAACACATCAATTTAGAAGAATTAGGCTTAGTGGAAAGTCTTAACCTTACTCCCTACGTTTTAAGAAGCCGGACCAATAAACTGTACCCATACACTATTAAAGAGATAGAGCCACTTTCCAAGCCTTTCTTAGAGAGTTGTTCCAAAAAGAGGAAATTGGAATTAGAAGACATCGACAGTAATAAGCGTAAATTGGAATATGTGGAAAATACTGTTGCAGAGGAATACAAAGCACAGTTGGCTAAAGAACAAGAAAGAAGGGAAAGAGAGGATAAATTAAAAGATTACTTCCTGCGACGTTGGGAGGATCTAGAGCATTATGGACATTATATAGTGTATGCGTTTGTAGTAAACAACAAGTTTGTGGGAGTGTTGGCAGAAAAGGATGGGAGGAGGGGTGTATACTATGTTAAAGGTGTCTGTAAAACTGTATTTATAGAGATAAATAAGAATAGGCAAGGTTATAGCGTGTTGCCATACAGTGGTGATTTGGACATTATTTATCTACCTACCAACGAGCCACTTGCAAGCTTTAACACTAACGGAACCGCAACATTTTATGGCAATTCCTTTCCAAAAATAGAAAACCTAAGTTTCCGTAACAATGAGTGGGATGATGTTGGACAAGAAGACATAGAGATGCAAGATATTAAAGTCAATGTTAAATTTAAAGAATGTAGTAGACTGGAGGATTTGGAATATGGTGCGGAATTATTAATAAGCGCTATTAAACAAGTCCAACATAGGGGTAGAAAAAGATATATTGTACAGTTTGAAAATATTCGTAACCTTTATGTCTCCAACCACTGGCTGGAAAGGGAGCTAGAATGTGGGAAGTTTGATTTTAACTACAAAATTAAAATTAAGTTGGATAAAATAAAGACTACTCCAAACAAGCACAAAGAAAGATTAGTGTTTTGTGTTTAGTTGTTTTGGGTTTTAAAAATTTATTTTTGTTATCGCATTGGCTTAAAACATATCCAAAATTTAGGCAGTTCTGACCATAAATATTTTGTAGATATATATTACTTATCAGCTGGATGTATATAATAAGCTTGTATTTATTTTTTTAATCCAACCGTAATAGTGAATTTGGAAATGGGGTATTTACTTATGCAATGGCCAGTAATATATTGCAGTCATATCCAAAGTTTGGTTACGACAAAACAGCACTAAAAGGTAAATAATATACGGTAAATTTAGATATAAGGGGATATAACAAGTTGAAAAGTAAATAAAGGAGTTATTGGTAGTAATTTACAAAATATAGGTTTGTAAAAACACAAATACCAATGTTAGTTTTTAGGTTGCGGCAAAACAAACAACACATCAACTGTATTATAGGTGGAAATAATATTGTAATTTTAGATATAATAGTTGGGGGCTATAACATATCCAAAAATAAATCAGACAATAAATTCTTAGGACAATATCCAAAGTGTAGGCAAATCGGACAATAAACAGCAAAGTCAGTTTTGGGATTACAGCAAAATAAACAAACAAAAAAGACAAAATACTGTATTATAGGGGGTAGTGGAACGTGTGGTAGTGTGGTCTTGTTACCTATATAAGAGCTATAACATATCCGAAAATAAATCAGACAGTAAATAAAGAAGTTTGAAATTGTTAGTATATTTTTCAAAATATTTTTTAAATTTGACCATTAATTTGTCAAATGTGGATGGTACATATACACTAGCCTAGAATAATGACATATATAAATTTTAAACAAATCAGACCATAAATAAAGAAGTTGCCAATTGGCAGTATTTTTCCAAATTGTTTTAAATTTAACCGCAATATTTGTAAAATGTGGATGGTGCATATACATTAGCCTACAACAATAACATATCCAAATTTTAAACAAATCGGACAGTAAATAAAGAAGTTGGCAATTGGCAGTATTTTTCAAAAATATTTTTTTATTTGACTGTAATAGTGAATTTGAGAAATGTAAGTGGAATTTATTAAAACACTTGCCTAGGACAATAACATATCTAAATTTTAAACAAATCGGACAGTAAATAAAGAAGTTGGCAATTGGCAGTATTTTTCAAAAATATTTTTTAATTTGACCGTAATAGTGAATTTGGGATATGTAAGTGGAATTTATTAAAACACTTGCCTGGGTCAATAGCATATCCAAATTTTAAATAAATCGGACAGTAAATAAAGAAGTTGGCAATTGGCAGTATTTTTCAAAAATAATTTTTAATTTGACCGTAATAGTGAATTTGGGATATGTAAGTGGAATTTATTAAACAACTTGCCTAGGACAATAACATATCCAAATTGAAGACAAATTGGACAGTTAATAAAGAAGGTGGCAATTGGCACTATAGTATTTTTCAAAAAATATTTTTTAATTTGACCGTTATAGTGAATTTGGGAAATGTAAGTGGAATTTATTAAAACACTTGCCTACGACAATAACATATCCAAGTTTTAAACAAATCGGACCATAAACACTAAAGATAGTTTTTTAGCCTGAATTTGAAAATTAATTTTTAAAAATATAGAGGAGGGATGGGGATTGGGAAAATATATTTAATATTGGCAAGGGTTGGACATTAGTACAGGCTAACAAGGAAACTTGTGTAAGGCGGGAGCTGGCGTCGGCGCAAAAACGGCTTCCCATAAGAATAACATGGGAAAAAAGCGCCGGAAGTGGCTTCTCCCCGCCATTTCACCACTACTTTCCTTGTTCAGAACAGGGGTGGAGCTCACATTACCATTCACTTGGCCTTTTCCATAGATCGTGGCTGGGTCCACTCCCCCTTCCTTGCCCATGGGGATGGAGGATACAGTCCACCTTCTCATTCCTTTTTCATTGGTCATGTATGGAGGCCACTTCACCGTTTACTGTGACTCCCTCCCTTCCTTAACTATGGATCGCAGATGGAGTCCACTTTACCGATCCTTGTCCCTGGATCGTGGATGGAGTCCACTTTACCGATCCTTGTCCCTGGATCGTGGGTAGAGCCCAATTCACCGTCCTTATCCATGGCTCGTTGATGGGAGTTCACTTTACCGTTCCTTTTCTATGGATCGTGGATGGAGTCCACTTTACCGATCCTTGTCCCTGGATCGTGGGTAGAGTCCAATTCACCGTCCTTATCCATGGATCGTTGATGGGAGTCCACTTTACCGATCCTTGTCCCTGGATCGTGGGTAGAGTCCAATTCACCGTCCTTATCCATGGATCGTTGATGGGAGTCCACTTTACCGTTCCTTTTCTATGGATCGTGGATGGAGTCCACTTTACCGATCCTTGTCCCTGGATCGTGGGTAGAGTCCAATTCACTGTTCCTTATCCATAGATCGTGCAAGAAGTCCACTTTACCGTTTCTTGTCCATGGCTCGTGGATACAGTTCAATTCACCGTCCTTATCCATTGATCGTTGATGGGAGTACACTTTACCGTTCCTTTTCTATGGATCGTGGATGGAGTCCACTTCGCCGTTCCTTGTCTATGGATCTTGGATGGGTGATCTTTATACTCTGGACATTCCTAATAGAACATTTTTGTACGGTTTCAATCCTTGTCTTTATAAAAAAAACAAATTCCTTATTTAAAATAATACTAGTTATTCTAGTGATACTATTGAGTAGTAGATAATTTCTTTGTTTTCAAAGCTATTTATTTACTACTACACTTACAACACCGTAGAAAAAGGATTGCAAAAAAAAAATGGATTCCGTTAAAATATCAGCATGTCAGCAATATTTACAACTCTAGACTGCAGTAAATAAAAGCTTACGATACAAATCGTAGATCGCAAAACAACTTATTGCAACAAAAGTGAACAACATTAAAGATGTCTTTGTAGGAGGTTGCATGCATGCAAAAATTCCTTTGTAATATAAAATATTTAATTTATAATGAGAATTCTATGTGAGTTGGCACATCTTGAATCTGCATACTTTCAGTATATTTATAAAAGTATAACGTTTATTTCTAAAAACAAAACAATCCAAAATTATTAATTCAGTTATTTTATTAATTTAATTATTAGTAGATTCTTTAAAAAAGCTCGGTTTCTAATAATCTTACTACACCGTAGAAAAAGGATTGCCAAAGAAAATGGATTCCGTTAAAAAATGAGAATGTCAGCAATATTCACAACTCTAGACTGCAGTAAAAAGAAAAAGCTTTCAATACAAATCGTAGGTCGTAAAACATCTCCTCGCATCAAAAGTGAACAACATTAAAGACGTCTTTGTAAAAGGTTACATGCATGCAAAAATTCCTTTGTCATATAACATATTTAATACATAATGCAAATTCTATGTGAGTTGGCACATCTTGAATCTGCATACTTTAAGTAGATTTATAAAAGTAAAATGTTTATTTCTAAAAACAAAACAATCCAAACTATTTCATTTAGTTATTTTATTAATTCAATTATTAGTAGTTTCTTGAAAAAAGCTCGGTTTCTAATAATTGGTTGCTACTAGGATTCATAACATATATATAATTTATAATTTATAATTTTATATATTTATAATCTAACCATAAATGCACTAGAATTATTTAGGTTGCAAATCTTTGAAATGAGTGTGCGTAAATTATAAGCTCTATACTAATGTACAGGGTCAAAGATAGTATTCAGAGTTACATTACGAAATTATCATCAGTTTATTTCAGTTAGTAACAGAGAATTACTAGCAGCGTTTTCACAGTTATAGATCGGATTATTAAATACAAGATTCCATAAAATGGATGCAAATAAAGACGATATTATAATGCATTGCATATTTCTGTTTATGTCTTCTGCAAAAGGTTCATAATTGAAATTAAACTTTTTACATGTTTAATCCTAAATAAATATAACTTCAAGTGACCAGTTTATTCTCAAAAAGTGACCGAATGCAACTTTTTATAAAATTTTTACCTTGCATTCTAATAATATATCATAATACTTGTTGATGTCATTTAGTTTTATTTTATTTCACTATAAATGATTAGTAATTTCAACTTAATTAGTTCAATTTTAAGAATAGTACCCGGTTATAAATTAAACTGCATTTACTGAATCGAACCAATAACAAGGATCATGGTTTTGTAACTCAGGGTTGGCTAAGGTGCGAGTTTGATTACCCAAATACATAGCTGTATTACAGGCATGGTTAGGAAACCTAGGCTTAAATCGATTTCATTTTGTACCTGTAATAGCATGTTTTATATTTGTTCAATTATTTATTAGTCTTTGCAGGGCCAACAAGAATTCTTGCTGGCTTTGAGCCTTTGTACAATAGTTACTAAACTTATAAATTGTTTTTACAGATTTTACTATTCAACCCTTTAAACATTCAAAAAGTATCAATTCAATAATTTTGTATAGCTGTTTTAGATGCACCTTAGCAATAGCTTTAAATTGATTTATTTATCGATAACATTATTAATTCACAATTTCATGATCGACTAACCTCTGCATTAGCAATAAAAACGTTCATTTTACATGTGTGTCAATTGATTCTTTGTGGTTTAAAAATAACTAAGGATGTTTCGTGTTCGTTGAGCACATAATCTTCAGTAGGTGAATGTCATGAGTTTCGACGAGCACGAACTAGCTGTAGTTATTTTTAAATTGCAAAACATAAATCGAGGCAGATGAAAAATAAACCTCTTTATTTATTAGTTTTCATTAGAAATCCACATGTTTTACGTCTAAGGCCCTACTTATTATATGATGCTCTTCTTGTCTATTACAATAAATTGCATCCCTCTCTACTAGTACAAGAATTTATTTTATAGAAAAAATAAAATTATTTTAGTGAGTTAAAGAAAATTCAAAAAGTAATTTAAGCCAGTTAAGTATTATTATGCAGTCTTGCAAAAGAAAGTTGACTTGCTGGTTTAATACATCATGTCACCTACAGGAGCAGAGAACACTTAGGATACTTGGTGCAGAAACTTCGCTTAATACTTAAACCGAAGGATATCTTGGAGGCGTACAAGGCCAAAGACAAACATACTCGGCTAAAGTAAGCCTACTTATATTCAAAACGTTAATATTTTAGACATTCCCCGTTGAAACCCGTTGAAGAGACCGATTAGCTACCGCTATCCAAAACATTAAATAACAAACGAAAGGTATTACAAAATAATAAAAGTTAGTTTTACAATGTTTTAATTTCTACTATCAAATTTAGTATGTAGACGGTTAAGTTTTTGTAAATTTGTGCAAAGGAAAATATTGGTATAGCAATGTTAGTAATTAAGTTTCCTAAATCATGGAAAGTGATCCTAGAAACAGTCTCATTTATCACTATTTTATTGAAAAACTTATAAAACATAGCTGGAGTTGCAATTGTATTCAAGTTAAAGTACATTCAAGTTCAAGTTCAAAACCTCTTTATTCTTCAAACGAATTTACACTAATGAATAAATATAATTTTTATCCCAATGCGCTATAAACAGTGCGTGCGGGAGCTCAGTTGGTGTGTAACAGTCCATTACTTAGTAATGTTATTTGTAATAAATAACGTTCTTTTTTCAATAATTCAATAAACTTTAGTGTTTTTATAATAATTCAGTATTTAATAACTCAGGGTTGGTGGGTCATTTTACGACAGTTGTAAGAAAAATGTAAGTATTGCTATTCACAATTAATTATATTAACCTACATTTAAACCGTCTCTTATTAAGATTACAAATTGAAAACCGACTGGATCGAACTATAAAGGATTTTCAGCTTTGTTGATGGACTAGACAGTCAAATTTGACGGGCTTTTAACGAAATGTATAGGTTATAAACATTAACAGAGTGTACCAAAAATCTGTAGATTTGTTAAATTTTTATTACAGTATATTTCACTAAGCAGGGCAACAACTCTTCAAACTATTCAAATTCTTCACTTTATATATTTACTGCTGAAGCCTAGTGTAATGGGTAGAACATACACGTATAAATACATATTATGACATATTTTAAGTGTATGAATGAATTTTGTTATTTGGATGGGTTAATTAACATGTTAATGATTTTAGTGTTTTACTTTTTGACATGAAAAGCAAGCAAGCAAGTTATTTTCCATAATACTTTGGTTTGTTCAAGCTCTAAGGCTTGTTGTAATTAGAGTTCCAAGTTTCCGAGGGTGGAAATTAAGTTAAATATTTCAGCCAAATAGCTGAACTTGGAGGTTAACAATGCAGTCCAAGACGAACGAAACAGAGGAGTCAGTTACACCTTTAATCTAAGAAGCTTTTTTATAAAAATCTAAAACGGGAGTGAACGCAGGCAATTTTTTGAAGGATTTTAACTGTATTTGCAGGACCTTGAAATGACAAGGTGAAAATGAAAAACTATTTGAAATAAATAAAACAACCCTAAAGAAAACGATTTTGTGTATTTACAATTTAAAAAAATAATTAAAATACATTTCTGAAGGTAAAAATGTTGAATAAAGCTATATACCATATAATTTCACGAAAATACAAATCGGAATGACTAGAACCATTTGTGATAACAAGTCATGATACTAATATTATAAATGTGAAAGTATGGATGTTTGTGCGTAACTCTGAAGCTCCATCTCGAGAAAACTACTGGACCGATTGAGCTGGAATTTTGCAGGAATAGGGCCAATTACCAGAGATGGACATGGGCCTATTTTTATTTTGAAACTCCACTAGGGCTATGCTTCACGGGGGTTCAAAGTTCCCATGTATTACTTATGGGCATTCATTTTTGTTTGAGCTGATGAAAATACAAACAACTGATCTTGATTCGTAGTAGTTCCACAGGCTAACCACAGAATGCAGCACACAAAACTATCAAAGTTTTTATAAATAATTCGCGGGGCGAAGCCTGCGGGTATAACAGCTAGTTGATAAATAAAAGAATTTTCAAGTTATTATCATGTACATTTTTGGAAACTCACTAATATTAGCTTATAATACCAACCGAACCTAAGATATGGATATCTTGCCTTTATCATTTTAATCAGAAAAGGTATTACTGTATTTTAATATACCTCTAGATCCTTTCTCATAAAAAAAGATCAAAAAGATTTTCATGTGCGTTGTTAACATTTATAAATTTACAACTTTTGTAAAGGTATATCATGGATAAAAGTGTCCTTCAAATATATGTTTGGTTTCCAGCTCTTATTCCTTGAATACTATTTTATGTTTATGTTGTGATATATAGTGTAAATAGCAGTTATGGTAACATCTCTGGATGTGTTTCAACTGCCCGCAATACTACAAAAACAACACAGTAGACTAAATATAGTCGAAATGTTGTTGAAATAGGAGAGTAAAACGTGATTGGAATGCTTAAAATATTAAAAGAGTAAACTTTATGGCCAGTAAAAATTATAGCTTTTGCCTTATACTTCCACAATAAAATATTTTAGAACCACAATTGCCAATGAGCTTTTCATAAAACGCCAAGGACATTATGAAAGATTATCTTTATCACGAGTGGTTTGATTTTACTGCACCTTCCTTTAAGATTATTAAAGTTTTATTTTCAAATTAAATATAACCAATACAGATATATAAAGATTATTATTATTGTTGTCATTATAAATTTTGTGTTGAATAGGATCTTATTCCATTATAATACATATACTAACATTGAACGATGGAATAAGTGACATAATATGGTGAGTACAAGTAGACAAATTTCCAGTAATAAATTTGTTAATCTCTTTCAGAAGTGATATATAAAAAAATCAATGCAGTTTGAGCTTAGTCATTCATACTATTGGTTTGAATGGATAGAGGGATACTCCTCTCAGGACCAGAACAGTAGGCAGAAACAGGTTGCAGGTTCGTTGTCCTACAAGCAGAAATATATAACTACAATATTTTCAATACAAAATATAAAGTAAAAATTACATCTTATGGAAGTATTCAACAAAGTAAGGGGATATCTGTTACAGTACGGAACAAATTAATAGGTCATATAAGGAGTCCAATTAGCTTACCACATTAATTTGATCTTCTTAATAAGAAAAATCGATGACAGGAGCGAAATACCGAGTTGGTCCATGACTATTGAACGAAATAATTAAATTTAGTACCCCGCACACTTATGGCCGTTAAAAAGATGAATAAGCATATTCCATTATTTAATTACACAAATTACACCTAAAACCTGTGGAGTCTGTCCCTTACCGTCGGCTTGCGTGATCGTGACCTTTTGTTCTGACAGGCCTGTCCAAATTATTTTAATGTTTTCTCGTTTATTAAATGTTCGTGTCGCATACGTGTGAATGTGTTTTGTGTTTTTTAATGTTTATGACGAAGCCAAATGGTCGATAACTTCATTATAAATGAGCAGCTGAATTTGGCGTATTGACGCCGAGACATGTCCTGAATATGATTAACACATTTTGCGGTGTTTGACGGAATACGTAAGTAATTTACTCTTAAAATATTACGCCTACTTGTATTTATCCATAGTATATTATGAGTTCAGAATGACACAAGTGCTTTGTGATGAGTTGAACTTTAAACATAGGTCGGGATGAAGTGGAGTTATTTGTGAGGAACGTGTTACAGATGAGCGGTTCGTGACTCTCCCACAATCCCCTCATCGACTACATCTTAGGCTGGTAAGCCAGAGTTTAGAGAAATAGTATTTTTTATTTTTCAAATTAGAGTTTATACTAAGCTAGAGCCAACATTAAATATGTTTTGTTGTTGTTGTTGTTGTTACTATAAATATTTATTAAAATTGCGTATTCTAAGATGAAATTGTTTTTATAAAATTAACATGTATTCAAAATAATAATATATTAATGACAGCAGCATTATAAATAAGTCTAATTAATTCGATCGTAAAGTAAAGAAACAAATTCTTTATTTGTTAAAGTTTAAATACGTATTAAATGTAACATATTTTACACTTTTCACATAGCAAGCAATAAAATAAATAAATACTATAATTTTAAATCACCATAAACTAAAACGGTGCTAATAACCTTAGTTGCAACGAAACTTTCATAACAATAAAATATCATTTACAATTAATCTGCAGCTTTGGGAATGTTTCATAAATAAAGTCAGTTATTATGTTCATAATTTTGCAGAATTTAGGAAGGTGTCAAGCTCTAACTAGTTCTAATGAAATATTGGAGTCGAAGACGAATTTAATTAACAGAACCTTATTTTTATTATATCTCGTAAAATATTATCATTGCCTTTCTAGATTAACACAATGAGCACCTCTTTTCCAGAATTATTATCTAAACCTAATTGTTAACGATGGAGTATAATAAGAAAGCAAGTGTAAAATGCGCAGAAATTTTTAAAATATAAATATTTATTCATGAGTATTATGAACGTTACTAATAGTTTTTTAATATACAGACGGTTGCATATACAGGGTGTTTAGAAAGGGTCATTACAAACTATGGGTCTGGTAGTACTTATCAATTAGAACAAAAAATGTGATATAAACATAGGTCGAAACATTTTACGTTTAGTTGCTAGCCCCCATTTTGTATTTTTAACAAACAAACAAAATATCTCGTGAACTATTTATGCAACAGAAACTAAACTTTGCACTTACTTCAAATAACCAAGGAAGCAAATAATAAAAATAATTATTAAGTTGTCTTAAATATTTTCAAAATGGCACCCGTTTTAATATTGTAAAGTCAAATAACAAACAAACCATTAACTTTATAAAAATATTACACTGCACAAAAAAGATATAAATTGTTATCAAAAATCTAATGACACTTTATTCAATGCAATCCGTAAACGCATCAGCGAGAAAATGCCCTTTTAAGGTTTGCTTGCACAAGTCGGGGACAACAATGAGCGCCCAAATCACTGCTTCTTGTCCATGATTTATGCAAGAAAACCTTAAAAGTGCATTTTCTTGCTGATGCGTTGACGGATTGCGTTGAATAAAGTGTCATTAGATTTGTGATAAGGATGTTTATCTTTTTTGTATCTTTTAAATCTTTTATTAAATTAATGGTTTGTTTGTTATTTGACTTTAAAATATTAAAATGGGCGCCATTTTAAAAATATTTAAGACAACTTAATAATATTCTAATATTATTTTTCTTTTGTTATTTAAAGTACGTGTAAAGTTTAGTTTCTGTTGCTTAAATATTTCACGAGATTTTTGTTGTTGTTAAAAATACAAAATGGCGGCTGGCAGCTGAACGGAAAATATTTCGACCTATGTTTATATCAAACCTTTTGTTCAAATTGATAAGTTATAACAGCCCCTGAAGTTTAGTAACCCTTTCTGAACACTCTGTTTAACTGAATAGCCCCCGGTTTCACCCGGAATATAACAGTTGCAGTGGTTAAGATTTGCATTGGCGTCTTAATATATATTAGGAAAATATTTGGATTAAGTAACATCCGATTTTGTTATCATCTTGTGAAATGAACCGAATGACCAAAAGAAACATTGGTATGTAAGACTATCCATGGAATGGAGCCCTATGGTAAAATATGTATTTTAACCCTTTCTTTTAATATTTTCTATGGAATCAGTTTACCAAATTTCATCCCTAGAGCACATTCGTGGGAGGCTAGAGAACTATAAATAAACAATGCAACGCTTACATTTTTATATAGTAATACTTTATTTACTTTTCTATGTCTAATTAATATAACAAAATAATTTTCCATTATTTATTATA
Source organism: Allygus modestus (assembly GCA_963675035.1). NCBI lineage: Eukaryota > Metazoa > Arthropoda > Insecta > Hemiptera > Cicadellidae > Allygus > Allygus modestus. The sequence goes on along the minus strand of OY776112.1, from coordinate 142,587,883 downwards.
TTTCAATAGAATATGTTATTACACGTAGAATTTAGTGATTCAATTGTAATTAAGTGTTATTAATCTTAAGTATTCTAAGAATCCTAGCATTCAAAATGAATTCCAGCAATCAACATAGCAAACTGAACCAAAAATATTGATGCCGAAAATATTGTTAGTTTTAATACTGTTAACTATTCCGAAAATAGAGATGGAAAGTAATGTAAAATTCTTCTGAATCGTATAAAGGTATAAATTATTTTCATTATTTTGATGAAGCAGGACCTTTCGGTTGCAGATATGCACACTAAGATTCCAAATTTTCTTTATTTGGTAATTAAATCTGAAATAGACATAAAAATACTTTTTATCAGGTGCTATTTAACAAGCCTATTTCATTCAGTTAAAAATGCAGTTCCAGAAGATGGGATGTTTCAATAATAATATAAATATTATCTGACAAACACGTTTAATATTATTACTCCTTTTTTGTAAGCCCATTAAGACGATGCGTGAAATTTAAAATGCCTTGAAATGTATAACATGGACATATAGCTATCTAGGATAACGTCAGTAATAATTAGGCTGATGAGTCAAGTGAATGAAATTGGTAACTACTTTCACTCAGTGTAATTAAATGGGAAATGTTGTTGCTATTTAAACAAATTCACATTACCAATCTATTATAAATCTTAAGGTCTGTTCATATTTAAGAAATATACTGTCGTATTTAAAACATTCAAGTAACTACAAGTGCATTTATGATATTCTGTATTCTATTCATGTTATTTTATCTATCTAAATTTCCTGCCAGATGTCAGAGCCTTTTCTATTCCAACTTAGTTCAAAATCATGCTGCGAGTGTCATGCTAAAATTGCGTTTTATAAGTGAGTAATTCAGTAGTGTGGAAAGGGGACTTTTGGCTCACTTGATTTATGGCTTCCGGTCACATGACCGGAAGCGCTGCGTCATGAAAGACGTCATCTGAGGCTGAGCCAGTGACGTAGGCGGTTTCGTGACGTAATGAGTGAAAGGTCAAAGTTCAAGGTCACGGGGAGGTAATTTTAAAAAAGTACTACCTCGCACGCGTAAAATCCGATTGTGATTCGATAGTTAATCGATAAGAAATATCGAATGAAAACAATCGAATGAAGCAATCGAATGATACGAGTGCGAGGTAGTACTATTACAAATATTACTTTACTTTATTTACAATAATTCATGTTTACAATAGTTCCCCGTTGTTCGTTGTCATCGATGTTGTTGATCCGGACGAGTTGCGGCCATCACTTCGCTTTCTGATGAAAGACGGTAGATATTTCGATTCCTGCGCAGAGTCCATGTTGTTTTTTGATGCGTAAAGTTCCAAAGATAAATCGTAACCGGACACAATGAGAAGTCTTAACTCTTCATTAAAAACCTCGAGGTCTTGGAAAGTCGCCAGATGAATAGAGTCATAATGAATACACCTAATTTTGATGGACATTTTAACAGAGAGCTCGAAGTACACTGGTCAAGAGCCGGAGGTGTACTGACTATTCGCTAGCTAGCGTTTTGGTATCAAACAAAATGGTGGGGGTAAAAGTGTGGTGGGGCGGAGCAGATGGCGGACGGCAGATGGCAGGCGGCAGGTGGCAGCTGGTGCGAGGCAGATGGTTGCTACTACATTCGCCGCCACAGTAATGCAATCCTTCGGCGTAATTCTTGTATTTTATCTTGTCGGTTCATTTGATACGTTTTACATCTACATATGCAATAGCTGAAACACTTGCACTTACGACAAGCTTTCCCGTCAACTTGATCGCCTGGTATTTTAAAACATTGTAACTCGCAACAATATGTCTTCAAATTGTTATCGAAAAATAAATTGTTCATAGGTGGCACCGACATGTTAGCTGCAGCGTGTGTTAGACAAGACTGAGACTAACTTCACTGCTCCCTCTCTTTTATACCTCTGCATAAGTTAACCCTGAATGAAAGTTCAAGGTCACCCATTTGAATTTTTAAAAAAAAGCAACACAGCAGTATATAAAATAATATACTGCTGTGTTGCTGTTTTTCTTTTTTTTCTTTTTTCTTTTTTTCTTTTCTTTATTAAAACAAACATCTTACAATACAATAAGCTTAAGTCTAACATTAATGACTAGAAATACAAACAGAGAAATACAAACAGAGACATTATGTACAAATATGCGTGATGTGCAGAGTGAGTTCCGTAGAGTTGTTGCCGCTTACACCGTGTGATACCAAATACAACGTCCCCGGTTGAATATCTCGCAAATCTTCATTTTGTAGCAGTTGAACAAATCGTTTTGGAAGAAATACTTGAAACTTCGGCTCATCTCCTGGAGTGAAAGGTCCTTCGCTCAATGAAACTAGAATTGCTTCTCCATGTGTGGTTTCCACTTTCTTGATGTTATAAATAATGTAGTGTTTTTGTTCTTTTAGTTCTGAACACTTTTTAGTTAGCAGAAGGTCGGATTTTGAATGAGTGTTGAATTGATCAACCAGTGTTTGTAGAAACTGTTGTGATGCCATCTTCGTCAGTGGTGGTTGTGGTGTCTTCTGTGATGTTGCCTCTTCGGAGTCTCGAATAATACTCGTGCTGGAGCGGTGCTGTCTCCTCGTATTTATAGGCCCCGCTACCCCCACCACATTTCTGTTCTCCGCTACCCCCACCACATTCCTGCGTTTGTTTCAAGTAAGCAGCCAAACGATATGCGTTGTACAATGCACAGTTTGTTTGGCCGTGTTTAAGATCTTTTGCAGCGACGCAAATATTACCGAGATTAATGTTAAAGTCTTTACTGATAGTTATATCGAAAACATCACCGTGCGTGTACTTTTGTATCCAGTTCTTTTTTTCTAATCCTCTTGTGTATATATGTGAATATTGTTTGCAAAAGTTAAACATAATACTGTGCAGATTACTGTAGCTTATAAATCCTTCATACCAATGTATGTGATGAAAGTAGTTTGTTATCCATTTGTTTGTACTTTTTGCTTTGGTGTTAAGTTTGTTAAAAGAAAAAGGAGCTTCAAACGTGAATGGGTAGGCTACAAATGTAAGCAAGTCTAAAATTACTAACTCCTTGATAATAAACCTATCATCATTATTTCGAAATGCTTGAAATTCTATTACACAAGGCTTTACACTCACTTCTTCATCCCCTCCGCTCATCATGGCACCTAGCGATCAACTAAACTGTTTTCCACACCACGGTAGGTTAAATACCAGGCCGTACAGTTGCAGGCGCGTTGGTGTATATTTAACGTGGGCACCGTCCCCAATAGGCCTACCCCACGTGTGTTCTTCTTTACTAAGTCAAACTTTAGTCTTTTTTAACTTCTTCTTCTTGTGTTTCGTTTTCTTCTTCTTCTTGTTTCTCCGTTTCTTCTTCTTCCTGTATTGTTTCTTCTGTAGCTTCTGTAGCGATTTCTACAAGTGGTTCAAAATCCTTTAACTTTCTCCACATGCAAACTTCATGAGGTATTCTATTAAAAATAGATGTATCCACAGGTCCGTACACGATGGTGCTATCAGGTTGTTTTTCCAAAGTATCGACCAAATATTCTTTAATAATAGCGCTTGCAAATACCAACTGTCTCATGTACCTTGTAATAGGTTCTGTTGCGTAGTTTAAAACGTAGAATTCTTCACGTGACAGTAGAATCTTATTTTCATGTTGAGTCAAGACTCTAATTCGCACTTGTAGTTGTCCGCGATGTTTAACAATATCGATTTCATTGTCACAATCCAAAAGTCGAATATGTGTTTTCCTTCCACACAAACTGTTAGTTAAATAACATTCTATTAAATGTACATGTTTCAAAAATGACTCCCAAGCATTTTGCGAAAATAAAACCTTTTTTGTTCCATGGTGTAGTATTACTGTAGGGGAATAATCCAATGACTTCATCAATCCAACTGATCTACTTTTACTGATGCATGCTGAGATGGGGTAAAAGATTCGCAAAAAAACTTCAGTTAAAATGTGAGGAGGAATATTTTCTTCAACTTTCTTCTTCCTCTTTGGCACTACCTTTGATGGGTCTGCATTACTTTCCTCCTCTCTATCTCTTTTACCAAACTTTAAAAATGCAGTTATTCCCTTGATGATTTCTGCTTCACTAGTATTATCACGTTCCAATAACGGTGCTACCTCTGCATCACCTTGTACAACAGATGGAGAACTCATTTTGTAGAAGATGTTACCCATGCGACGATAGACGATCAACTGAAGACCTGCATTGTTGCTCCGCTATTTATAGGTTAGCGACAGTGGCGGTGCCGGTGGTGGTACAACGATTTACAATACTGTCTTTACAATACCGGTCAACGGTGTGTATGTAACAATTTTATCGTGCAAAATTAAACAATACGCAGATGTATTCGCAGGTACGTTTTCTTGAAATTCCATTTCTATTTTTATATCAACACTAGACGATTTTACAGATTCATTTTGTTTGGAACAATCAATTACAACAATCGGAGCTTTCGATTCAAACTGAACGGGAGATAGTAGAGGTGTATTTGTTTTGCCGTAATATGAATTTTGGAACCTAGCGTACATGTCGTATAAAACACTGTATCTTTTCTTATCAAAAGAAATATTAAAATTGTCGTAGGGAAAGAATTGTGAATTCAGGAACACTTTACAGTTTGTTAATTTACAATGGTCAAATTCACCAGCATTTTCAGTTATTATACTTTTCTTCTTCGTTTGTAATCCAAATATTACATATCTCGCTTTTTCCAAATGAGTAGAAGTTTTTACAGTCCATGTATGCCGTTGTGTTGTAGGTAAAACGGGGTATTCATGAAACTCCCAGCTTCTGAATGGCATTACAATGTCTCGATCTGATTTTAACTTTCTTAATAATGTAATCCTGTGTTCATCATTTAGTCGCACATGTGGTACTCTCCAAACAATCTTGTCTAATGTTAATTTCCAGTCTAAATTGGCATCAGTTGTTCCAGTAGCTGCTTTAATAATATCTTTATCGTTTGATGATCTTAATAAAACTAGTTCTTGTTTTACATTTATTATTATTCTTCTGTAGTCTTCAGCAAATCCTAGGAGTAATCTTAAAGGTACGTAGAAATCAAAGTTTCCCGAAGAGTCAGGAGCGATTGTACTTTTGTCTGGTGCAACCCATCCTGCAACAGCTAACAGATTCTTCTCATTTGGTGTTAAAGACGCTAATCCTTTCAATGTACTGGAAATTCCAACCTTTTTTGTTGAATCAACTGTAACTCCTGAAATTTCATATCTAATCTCGTCAAACAAAAATGCCATAGGATTATTTATGAACGGAACAGTGGTTCCAGCAGTACCATAATTTTTTGTTACTTTTCCTTCAATATATAAATAACTTTCGCATGGAAGAGTATAAATGTCTTGTTGTTGTATAGGAATCCTAATTTCATCGTTATTGTTTAATTTGGACGAAGCGTAAGGGTTGTGCGTGTGATATTCCTTTTCCCATAAGGTCTCGTCGAATGTTGGACCCTGCGCTATATCCAGTATATCCATTGTTAATGACCTTTAATCCCATTTCTTCTAGAAAACGAATGTTGTCACTTGTTAATCCTTCTACAGCTGATGAGCTACTGACCTCTTTGCTGGTTGGCTCTCTCTTTTTAAATGATAACCCCATTGTCTAAGCGGATGATTTTATATGTATTCTTACAGTAATAGCTTCTCCTCTAAAGTCAATAAGGTTTCCGTCTTGATCCACTATGTTCAGCACGATGTCTGAAATGAAACTGGTGTTTAACGGTAGGTACACAAGGTTTTGAGGCTTTTCTACTATCTTGAAACCCGGTGCAACTGATGGGTAGAATGTGTGTAATATATGACGATTTTCTCCATCTCTGTAGGATCCTTGTATAATGTTACATGTAATATCTATGCTGTTAACTTTGATGATCGTCACAGTTTTATTCCCAGAATGAGTTTTATTAGGTTCTAATACTTTTGTTTCCTTAGAAAACCCCAATAAACTACCAATTGAATGTTCTTGACTAAAATCAATATAATACTTAGACGTAATTTCGGCTTTCATTGTATTGTTATTGCCTTTTATCGTTATATTTTCTTTTCCCATATGTTTTTGTATAACTTCATTTATATTATCAATTTCATAAGCTCCTGTTGGTAAACTGAATTCTTCCAAAGCTGAATACTTTCCTTTATCATCTTTTGTCTTGTAATAATGTATTTTGTTATTAATTCCTTCACTAACGTTTGGAATAGAGTTATATGTTGTTAAATCCAATAATGCGGCTTCCCATAGTCTTCCTTTTTGCAAACGTAGCGCTGGAAACAGAATACTGCGCAAAGTACATGAGTTACCGGTTAATGACACTGTATACGAAGACATCTTAAAGTTGACTAACACTTTTAGCTAAAAAGTCTAAACATAAATGACCGCAAATGGATGTATCATCAGGTTGTTTTCTTGTATGATTGTAAAAAACATTTTCTGCCGCACGAAAGTATTGTTGAAGTTCTTTCGGTGGTGGAAGGTCTCCAAAACTGACGAAATAATAAATGGTTTTACCAAGTTTCTTGTAACACACCCAATGAGTGCCTAATCCTTCACTATTATCCAAATTTACAATACCAGTCTCATTTTTCCACATTTTAACCGGTAATTCATCTTTCATAAATACTCCTCTAAAAAATGGGATTTTCAAACAAGAAGCATATGTAATCAGTTCTTCATTAGTCAATTCTTTGTTTTTAATTATTAATTGCTCTTTCTTATTTAATACACACGATACGGTCTTAGGTATAATCCTCCTCCCTTTTTTATCATTGACCATATTGTTGGTTTCTTTTTAGCTTTACCACTGGTAGATCGACGTTTTCTTCTGATATTACCTCCTTGTTTCTTAGCGGGTTTTTTCCCACGCCTTCTTCTCTTTCCTCCTCCAAACGCAGTTTTTGCTTTCATTGCTGCTGTTACTGCTAAAGACGCTGCTTTTTCACCAATACTCGCGTCACTAGATTTAACTCTTTGCCAAGCTTTCTCAGCAAGTGCTTTATCCGCTATTGATCTATTTTTAGTATCACCAAATTTGGAATACGCTATATCGTGCTGTTTACAAGCCTGATCGAGCTTATTTATTCCAGGATCTCCTCTAGCAAGGCGTTTCTCTAATTTGGTTCCAGGACCACAATATTGATATCCTCCAGGTAAATGTAATTCCACAGGTAATAAATCAATCGCCTTGTTAACTATAGCTCCAACCGGTTTACTCAATAGAGAAAATGCTGTTGATGCTATTCCCCTTCCTCTCTGTAATCTCTCTCGATTATGACTGATGCGTTTAACCCTCGACATGACTATTTATAGCAAAACCTACAATCAGTAGGTGCACTCTATAAATGTTTTACAATGAATGTAATATCAGTTTTGGTTTCTTGTATTATATACTGTTTAAAATCCATTTATTATATAGAAATGGATTTATTAATTAAATGTAGACATATTAAATAAAAGTAGTAAAAATAGAAATAAGGTGTAATTGAAGATGTTCCACATGTTTCTCCGCTGGTGATGGTATCGTTGTCTTCGGTAAAATGAATAAACTTTAAATAGTTGGCATGTTCCCTTAGAAACTTGCCACTTAATCGTTGGTAATTGAATAACACATCCCAGTCTAGTTTATCTTTAAAATTGTCAATGTAATTCTCAGAGAGATTTTGATATTTACTTATTACTTCCCAACAGTTATTAAAATTTGTGTCATCTCTACGAGGAAGTCTTCTGAAAACTGTTGTCTTTGTAAAATATGGATCCAGTTAACTCTGTGAAAATAAATTCTTAACATAGTCATTGTAAAGAGGTAGTGTATGGAAAGTTGTTCCCAATCCATATATCTATCAAACCGTTGAACAAAACCATCTGTCAACACTCCTTGGGGAAATCTCGGCTCTTGAGATATTAAACTCCACGCAGTAATATTGGATTCCATCATCCTCTCTGTATCGTCTCTCGAATATGACTGATGCTTTATCCCTTATCATGGGTATTTTAAATTCTTTTTTCTCTTATGTAATCTTCATTGTTTTCTGTTGGTTCATTAATCACATTCACTTTATCCTCCTTTCCTAATGTCTTGACTTTAGAAGGCTCAGACGGTTTATTTCGTTGATTAGGTTTCTCTGGATTGTGTATATTTTTCCAGTCTAAATAATTGTGACTGTCAACATCTGAAGCTGCATCTCTTCCTGAAGCCCGATGGATATAATGGAATAGAGCTGCACCAAACCTTTCCAAATGTTTTTCATATTCCGTAGTCCATTTCTTGTGTACAATATCAAACATTTTCTTATTTACAGCGTCTCCATCCTGCTCACAATCACCTACGTTTGATAATTTTAATTTTTTTAAATCATAGCTTGTATCAGTTTTATTCCTTTTGTAAATCGTTAACAATTTTAGAGTAGCTAAATTTACTGCTTCACCATCATAAATGGGATATTGTATATCGCTTAACCTTTTACCGGAAAACCCCCAATGATCTTCGTGTACAGTTGGGGTTCTTTTTTTCATGTACTGTACCGTAACCGCATCAGACGACATAAGCGGATCACCAACATTTTGAATTACTTTTCCTTCAAAATTATAGTTTCCGTCAGGTGTTAACGGAAACCCAGCTCTTTTTTCACTATATCCAGATTTTACTCCAAACTCGGAATACCGTCCAAACTTGTCCACACTCATGATGTAACTGAATCGCTATCGTTTAGGTTCTTATTATATATACGTCTACTGAACAATTATTCCTTGTTTTCGCAGTTCATCAACCAAAGCTACCCATTCGTTTTCTAAACCAGTGTGCCCGGCTTCCATAGCTTCATGTAATAACCTCATTCGATCAACTAACTTATTTATATCGTTGTAATATATTATATTAGTTTTATACAAATTTTTCAATAATCCCCTTCCAGATGTGGTAGGATCAGTTGTTTTTCTCTTTTTATGCAAAACATTTAATTCAGCAGAAGATAAAGCTCTTCTTTTAATTTGAGCTTTTTTTGATTTCGAGGGGAAAAGACTAGATATAATACTTGTATATTTTATTGACCGATTTCTATGAATAGGTAGGTCTTTGGAATACTTCTTTCTATGTGCATTTGTATACTCTAATATATTTTTAAACAATTGTAAATCCCTTTTAGTATATTTACCAGGATTATTTTTAAAGATGAGTTAAAACAAACCTTTAGTACCTTTATATTTCTTATCTCCAATAACTATATCATCATTTTCGTTTATATCTAACTTGCTATCTCCAATCATTAATCCTTTATCCTCTATTCTAGCTCCATAGGTATGATAATTTCGATTAGCATGTGCGGCGTGTAACATTTTTAACGTATATGTTCTTCCAAGTGTTCCTTTAAACATAATATCCGTGCCTAATTTGCTTAAGTTGGATGGGTTAATATCCTCTTCTTCTGCTCTTGTATCTTCTACACTTGTATCTTCTGTACTTGTATCTTCTGCAATGTCCTTTTCCTTTAAATCCTCTATATCTCCGCTTTCTTCATACTCGTCACTTTCTTCAGATGTTTGTAACTGGCCAAAACTTTCATCATTTTGAAATTCTTCTTCATATTTGGAAATTGGTAGAATTTTGTCCCCTTCGAAGCGAATTGAAGGTTTTTCCATATTTTGTGCTAATCGCTTTAAAGGTTCAGTAACAGGTTTGAATGTTGTTTCTAAAAATTGCTCTCTTTCATTTATACCTGATTTTAAAGCTCGGTTTTTTTGTCTAATAGAATCACTAAGTGATTTTATTTACTTTAATAGCTTTTCCTGGTTAACCATCTTCACACCTTGACGACTTGTACAGTAATACCGCTAATCAGTGTATTAAAACGAATTTATCAAAACCTATTCTATAACGACCATCTTTTATAGCTTGATCTTTCATAATAACCAAAAATCCATACTTTTCCGCCCATGCTTTTCCGCAAAGCTCTTTAAACTTTTCAAATGGCATATCCGCATTCACATGATCGTTATATATATGTTTAGGTTAGTATCATCTTGTTTGAATACAATTAGAATATTTGCATTATCTCTGATAAGTTGTTTTGGGATTTTGCTATAAGTTTGTCCTATATATATGCTGTCGATGTTATTATGTCTTCCCATGGCAAAGTAGTTTCTAATAGTATCCTGATTTTCACAAGATACATCGTCAAATATAAATACAGAATACGGTTTCGCTTCGTTTGGTTGCATAATGCTATCACTAGCGTTAAATTTGTAAAAATTAACATCAGACACATCAGATAGGATTTTATCCAGCAATTGATACTTTGGTTGATGTAGAGACTTTGAAAAAATATATAGGTTATTAAACCTTAATCCCTGCGGATTAGTGATCAAATTAAAAACAACATTGGTCTTTCCACAGTTTGAGGGGCCACTTACTATACATCGAACAGTGTTTGGAAGTAAACCACCGTGTTTACCATTGTTGATTTTAACGTTATCCACAGTTAAATCATCTATGTTATTAATATTGAATCGATCTTTATGGTGAATAATCTCCATCCTGCTCAAAGGTTAACGATGAAATGAGTTGCTTGTATTAAACCAAGTCCTTTATAGGTATCCATGAATCCTCAGTTTTGTTAAACCCTAACCACCGCACTTTAACTGCGTCCTTTTTTCTTTGTAACACTTTTTCAACAAGATATACATCACCTACTGTTGACTTTAACATTTCATGTCCATAAAACGCACCTTGCAACAAATCTCCTTTGTTATCTTTTAGGATATACGTTTCAGGTACAGTCGGTTGCACTTTATACACTGTAAAAACTTCATTCGTCCAATTGGGAAGGTATTTCTTGGTAAACACTCCCTTATATTTACTAATCCGTACTTTATCACTTACATTAAATTTTCTTGGCTGCATTTTTTCTACTTTAGGCTTTGTATTTTCCTTTATGCGTTTTAATACATCTTTTGCATTTCTTCTATTTACTTTGTTAGGTTTCATACCAATAGTTCTATGAAACCTGTTGTTATAATCATTTATTAATTGTGGTAAAACATCATACCATACGTAAGAACCTCTTTTTGAAAATTGTTTATACAGTGCTCCTTTTAAGGTTCTATTGAATCTTTCTACAATAGCTGCTTTTTTCTCTGAATTTGTAGAATAATGATTTATTTTATATTTATTCATTAACTGTGCAAAGTTTGTATTAAAGTATTCTGTTCCATCATCAGTTTGTAAATGTTTAATTTTGTTTTTATCTCTTTTTATGGCTATTTCCATGGCTTCTGTTACGCTTTTACCAGTCTTGTCCTTTAGAGGCAAAGCGTCTGCAACTTTTGTAAAACAATTAATAATTGTGAGTATATATTTAAATCCTTTGTTTATTCTGCTATGCGGTCGCATTTCAATTAAATCCGCTTGATATAGATCATTTATCCCTTTTATAACAGTATTTCTTCTTGTAAACTTTATTCTTGCAGGTTTGTGTAGTTCATTAATAATCTTTTCCTTAAGAACTGACATGATGGTTTCACGAAGGCAGCTGATATGGTATTAAACATTCTATGGTATAAATCTGCTTATATATATATATATATACATATAGTTCAAGGTCATTCAAAACTTGTGTAAAAAAGGGGAAACACAGCTTAACATTGCTGTGTTTCCCCTTTTTTTTACGGAAAGGAAAAGGATAAAGGATCTAGGACGATGAAAAGGTTACTCGTCAATAGGGTTGAGGGAGTAGTGGCCGAATGGCAATGTGTTGATTTTGTCTGGAAGGGTTTGTCTTTTGTCGTCATTACAGGATAGCGCCTTTTTAACTTCAGTCACGCTGTACAGCTGATGGTTAAAACTTCTGATGGTGTTGAATTTAGCTGTAATGATGTTATCCTCAAATAAGCATTGCTTGTAGTGTTCAAAATGCACTTTCTTCTTTAAATATAAACTCTTCACACCTTTAGCTTTCTTAATATAGCTATTGTTCTTTTCTTCTTCTTCTTTTTCATTATAGAGTTTCAAAGAATATAGTTTAGACATCAGTGCAACAATCTCTTCAAGTAGAACACCATTAGCCTCATCCTTGAATTTGCCTAGTACTTTTTTGTGTCTGCCATTGTCGTAGTTTGGATGATCTTTTGGATAATCGGAGAAATCAAAGTCGTTCTTGTAAATAAATGTACGTAAGTCTTTATACATGTCCAATGTTACTATGCGATATATGAAAGCGTCAGTGTCCATATATGTAATAGATATATTTTCTCTTCCGTAGAACGCCACCATTTTGTTGTAGTGAAAGTCGTACATGTGTGTTTTTGAGATGTCCAAGATTGACATGCCTATATACAAAGGACGATCCATCTTCACACTCGTCTTCTTCATGGACACTGCTACAAGTTTTTCATTAATAATTATAGATGTTCCAAAATTTGGCTGCTGTACTAGTTTCTGTAATTTTTTTGCGTCGGTAACAAGTTTAACATTTTTATGTCTTCTTTTGTTTTCCAATGTTTTTCCAAATATCGCATTATTCATTAATTTAAAGAAATCTTTTTGAAAGTCTGATGTAGCTGCTGCTCTTCTGATGGTATTTGAATCAATGTAGGGTTTCAACCAGCATGATTGAGAAAATTCCAAAACTCTATTAATTTTTGTTAGACGTAGTCCTAATTCGATAGCTTGTTGAACCACCCAAAAGTGAGCCACGTAGAGTTGTTTATTATTTAATGTCATCATTAATTTGGGGTGTTTTCCAATTGGTGAAATTTCTGTTTTAGCAAGAAGTGGAAGGTCATAATGAAGATCATGTAAATTTTCTGGGTATTCAAAATCGCAATCCAAAATATATCCAGTGTCACCATGTTTCGGAATTTGTAAAATATCGCCAATAGAGTCGGGATTAATCCATTTAAAGTTATCAAAAGGAAGTGGGTTTGACATTGCCCATCCGTACAGGTTATTTGCATCGAAATATCCTAAATAGGTTGACGGTTTGGTTTCGTCGTAATCGGGAAGGTATTTGTTGTTGGCTTTGACATGTCTGGTAACACTTTGGGTCAATCCGCCTCTTACTCCAGCTTCAACCATTAAAACCATGTCAATATCTGTTAAAAGTTGGAGTTTGCATTTTGTTTCTTTTAACATGGCTTGCCAAGCTAATCCTGGTAAAGTATACGAATGTAGAGGGTCCAAACCGTATGCAGCAAAACAGGTGTTTCGGAATTCTTCCATTACATCACAAAGAAGAGTTACATCTAGTTTGACATAAAAGTCCGAGTAATCTCCTAAGGTCTTCATATCTAACTCGTTCCATACTCGACGTGCGTGTTGATAGTCCTCAAGTGATATTTCCGAATCATTAAGTTTGTTTTTGAAGTGTTCTGGTGGAGGTAGTGATGTTTCATCAAATCTATGCAGTCCATCGATGTAGTCATAGGGGAAGACTCCTTTTCGAAGAACCAAATCCATTTTACTATTGGGTACAATTTTGCTTGTTTCTATCAAATCTGTTCTTCTTAGATTTTCAGATAATTTCATGAGGCTTGAAGGCATAAATCTAAATGAATCAACAAACCTTAATTTAATTTTACCCACCTTTTTTGAAAAGCTTATAAATTTTTCCATTGTAGTAGCCAAAACGTCTATTGCTCCATTATCTCTTCCTAGTTCGGGGATTATGAAGTGTGAATCATAACCACTCAGATTGTGCAGAACTACTGGGATGAAATATGGTAGTTTGTAGTTCAAGTTGCAAGCGTTACAGGCTGCACCTCTGTACGCTCCCGTAAGATGATCGTGGTCACGAACTTTAACGTTATCCAGTGTAAAGGTGTTATTACACAGATAACACGTTGTTGTTGAATCATAATGTTGAAGCTCTCCTTCTTCCATAGGTGACATGGGTACCTTTGTTCTATAAAGTTCTTCTACCTTTGCAGCTATGTCATACAGATCATCGACAAAGTATTTGGCTGCTTCATCACCGCGATAAATCTTTGGAGAAGATGATAGTCCATATTTTTGAAGATGGTCTTCAGTCAACGTGGATTAAATTAGTATGCAATAACTGTTTGGTGAATGAAGTTGGTATTTGCTTCTTCTTGTAACGTCCTCTTCTTGTTGTTCAAGCGGATGTAAAGAAGACTCGAAATCAGCGTAAACAGCAACAGGTACACGGTATTGTTGTATTACTTTGTCAAATTTTATCTGCGCTCTGCTGGAATGTGGCAATTTAATTCTAACCTCATAGTTTCCATTACATAACCTTTGATGTTCTACTAACCATTCTGAACCTCCCCTTCTTAATGGTTTGCCTACATGACAAAAACATCTTTTACAAATGGTTTTCTCTCCGTGTTTTTTTGATATTTGTTTAGATACAAGAGCTCCAAAGTTTCTTATGTAGACATAGTGGGATATGTCCCCTTTAGTGATCAATAGCAAATCCGTATGATCTCTGCGCTCAATAGGTGTTATGCGCAAGGGGTACGCATTGTTTGACGAATCTAAGCCGAAAATGTTGACAGAAGCTGAAGGATTTTGCTTTTCAAATTTTGAAATGTCTGTTATAGCAACAGGGTAAGTCATCCCTTGAAAATTATATCTATGTTGTACTTCTTCATATTTGCGGCTTGGTCTTATCGGATTGTCTGTTACATATTTGACCAACATGGCATATTTAAAACATTCAGTATCTTGATTTTGTACGTTGACGCAGGATAAGGTATTTCTAATCTTTGTTGGTAGAGGGATGTAGCTACTTCCTCGAATTCCATAGCCGTGTTTGTGTACTCTTAAGTCTAGCCCTGTGATGCTTAACAAACTCCATCCAGAGCCTCTTCCTTCATGTTCTTGTATTTTTGTCATTAGCTCTTCAAAACATTCAGATACGATTGAATCAATATCTGACGAAAACATAATAGTTCGGTTTTTTGTTAAGAACCCTCTCGGTGAAGTTTCATTTTGAATGTTTGTAAATAAAGTATCCAGTAATAGTCCAAATTTAATAAAATTTAATCTTTTTAATTCATTTTTCAGAGTTTTGCTAACCAATCCTTTTGCGTTATTTAAAAATTCTTCAAGTTTCAATTTTGTATTGTCAATTTTAAAGTGGGTTACAACATTACCCGGAAGTGCTCGGGCGTGTAGTTCCACATTTACTGATGGTCCAGGTGCATAATGAATGACACTTGGTCTTGAAACTTCATTTTCTTCTTTTTCTTCATTTTTTTCTTTTTCTTCGTTGTGTTCTTCTTCATTTTGTTCTTCTTGATGTTTTGCTAATTGTTGGTCGATTGAATCTAATTCTTCTTCATTTGGTTCTTCTGTATTTGTATTGGTGTTATGTTTCAATTCTTTATGAATGGTTAAAAGCCATTCATCTCTGAAAGAAGCTTTACAAATATCGCAGCGATTCATAATGTAGGCGTGCTCTTCACAAGGGTCAACGCAATAATGAAAAAACACTGCAAATGCACCTCTATTTATACCCTAGAAAAAGTGGTGGGGGTACGTTTTAGGTTAAGTTTAAGTTTGTAGCTGGAGGCTACAAAATTCTGTATTTGGGTCAAGGACATTAAGCATATTTGCCAAAACGGGGAATAGAGCAGTAAATGATTTCATTTTAAACCATAAACTGATCTATTCCCCGCTTTGTATTTAACAAGGACAATTTTCTAGCTACAGGAAAATTTAATATATTTTAAACTGGTAAATATTTTCTGTCTTGTAACTGGGTCAAGGTTATACAACGATATTACCAAAACGGGGAATAGAGCAGTAAGTAGTTCTCACTTTGACTACAAACTGATCTATTCCCCGCTCTGTATTTAAAGTTTGACAGTTGAATAGAAAAAAACAAAACTTAATCAGACTCATTTGATGAATCGGAATCAGTTGTATCAGAAGCATCGGAAAGAAATAGTCGTCGACGAATATGATATACCCCTCGTGCGCTATCTAAAAATAACCCATCCAAACTACTACTACTAGTGGTTGGAGTTTCATCATGTATTTCTTCAGAACAGAGAAGATGCAGATAGATTCTATAGGTTTCAGATTCCACGTCACTTAACGGTTCAATTTGTTCCATATATCCTGCTTCAAGATCATCACTGTCCATATCACTTAATAATTCAAGATCTTCCATTGCATCCATATTACTTAATAATTCAACATCTCCCAATTCGTCTTCATTTTCATCCTCACTTTCAATCACAATATGTTTTATATTTCCCACAATTGATTTTGCAGAAGGAAATATATTATCCTTTGGTGACATAGCTGCTATATATCCTAGTGCTAACACAAGTAGCAGAATGAGATAAGCACTGATGAAAAACCTCTTTTATACCCCCCGATTTAAGTGGTGGGGGTAATTAGTGATAGGGATGGGGTATTATTGTAACAATATATGAACAATTTAATACTAACAGAGTATAAAGTTTTGTAAGTGGGTCAAGGCCACCTTAAACTATTACCAGAACGGGGAATAGAGCAGTAAGTGATTCTCACTTTGACCACAAACTGATCTATTCCCCGTTCTGTCTTCCGCTGTTCAGTATTTCCAAAGACTCTTAGTTAGTTGAAGAAAGTTTTTCAATTTCTATTGCTAGCAATTCTTCAGGCAGTTGAAATGAAGTATTTTGTGACAACATTTCCAACATTTCAATGTATTTTATGGCGTGTGTTATAATAGAAAGTCTTGAAGGTTTTGGTTCAAGAAAAGGTACTTTTGTTCGTAATAAATTATAGGCTTCATTCAATATTGCAATCCTTCTTCTCTCTCTAGCACACCTTCTTTTCTCTCTATCATTCTCCTCCTTGCCTTTAGCATCTAAGTTAGACGATCCTCCTGGGCTATCCATAGTTGAATAATAACTATACCCTGAAGCCGACTGCCTTATATCTGTTTACCCCCACCCTTTTACCCCCACCCTTTTACAATGAATATAGCTGGTTCGATGTCTTGTTCGGGAAAAGTCGCTAACTTAACGTGTAGTGTAATAAAGACACAAGACAAACCCCTATTGCAATAATCGGTAAATTTCTCTCTTCAAAAGGATTGGTGATGACCTCTAGCCTATGTGACCCTAGTTTTATTGTAGGAAATAAATATATCTTCCAATATCTTACCAAAAAAAATTTTCTAAGTCCCGAAACCCGCGCCTATCTAGGTCAAGGTCGTTTTAAGATTATAAAAAAAAGTGTGGACAACCTATTTACCTTCTGCAGCATGCTACAGAATTTAAATAGGTTGTCCACACTTTTTTTTTTAAATTTGGAAAAGAAACAAATATTTACTTAAATTTGGAAGATAGGTTTTTGAACTTTGATTTTACGGTAATGATTTCCACACAGTGACTCCCTTTTCGTTTCGAATTAAATAGTCTCGTCTGGTAGGGTTTTCAGGGTGGAACATACCCTTAGGTAATGCTAAATAGAACAGTTGGTCTGCGCATTTTAGAATCACCTTTAGAAAACCTTTCTTTTTAACAAAAAAGTAACGTTCGTTTTTACGAAGCCTATTAATTCGAAGTTTTTTGGGGTTCACTGTTGATATTGGTGAAGATCGAGAAACGCTAGTCTTATGTTTCAGTTTTAAATGATACCCGCATATTTCCTCATTTGAAACACAAGACCTGTGACAGCGTTCACCTTTCTTCGGACCTTTTTTGAAGATATATATACATTGACATTTTAACTGTTTTAAATTCTCAGAAGGAGATTGCGGGTTATTAAAAATTACAGACGGACGTGTAGAAGAGCCTGATGTAGAAGGTGGGTTCTCATCTCTGATTGGCTTCGGCTCCAGTGGAAGAATGTCTGCCAGCGCCTGCTGCAGAATGGAAGGAGCTGGTGAAGCCAGAGATGAAGTAAGTGGTAATTGTCCAACCTTCCTCGGCGATGTAGATAATTTGGAAGAACTTGAACTAGCCGGAGAAGGTGGGCGAGAAGTAGCCGGAGAGGATGAAGAAGATGACGATGAAGACGATGAAGAAGACGAAGACGATGAAGAAGATGAAGAAGCAGACGGGGGAGCAACAGGGTTTGCTTGAAGTGGTGGCGATACGTCAAGAGCTGGCATCGAACGTGGTGCTGGCTCCGCAGGAACAACGCATGCCAGCATCAACGCCTGCCGAAGGATGGAAGGAGCTGGCGGAGCAGATGGAGAATGTTCAACCTTCCTCGGTGAAGATTGTTTCCTACGGCTGGACATGTCGGAAACTGAACTGCGCTCGGAAAGTGTAAGCAGCAGAATGATTTTACCACTGGTGGAAGCCCTCCTATATACCCGTTTTACGAGGGGGGGGGTTGTTGTTAGTGATAGGGAAGGGGTATTATTGTAAGAGTAAATGTTTTTACCAAACAATAATTTTCTCTAAGTCCCGAAGTGGGTCAAGGTCATCTGAACATGTTGCCAAAACGGGGAATAGAGCAGTAAGTGATTCTCACTTGGACCACAAACTGCTCTATTCCCCGCTCTGTATTAGGAGAAGAGGACTAGTTTAAAGCTCGCAATTATAGGCAATAAACCTGATAACGGAACACTAACCTCTCCCCCGAAAAATTATTCACCCAACAAACAAACGATATGGTCAGTTTACAACAGTCGCGCACTCTGAAACCGCAAGGACGTTCATCACTGTGTAGGCGCCAGAGTACTACGAACCGAAGTACAATAAAACCTGACCAAGGTCCCTTTAAGTTTATTTCCCCGAAGATGTATCCCCCCAAGATAAGCAAAATGGTCAGTTAACAACAGTCGCGCACTCTGAAACCACAAGGACGTTCATCACTGTGTAGGCGTCAGAGTTTTGCGAACCAAAGTACAATAATACCTGACCAAGGTCCCCTTAAGTTTATTTCCCCGAAGATGTATCCCCCAAGATAAGCAATATGGCCAGTTTACAACAGTCGCGTACTCTGAAACCGCAAGGACGTTCATCACTGTGTAGGCGCCAGAGTACTACGAACCGAAGTACAATAATTACCTGACCAAGGTCCCCTTAAATTTAACCAAAAATAAGCAAACTGACTGAATCTGTTTCTCGTGAGTAAGGGTTAAGATAGGTAAAGTCATCCGGTTTGCGCGCCGTAATGACTTAAGGTCGGTTTTCGTGCCATACCTTTTTGTAAGGGGTTAGGAAAGGTGTTTATTTGAGAAACATAATCCCCCCTGAGATATTTAAAGACATAAGGTCGGTTTTCGTGCCATACCTTTTTGAATGGGAGCGTGAAAGAAAAGTACATATTTCATTAGTAAATAAAAACACTTCAAAGACACTTTAAAACCAACACCAAACTAACTACAGTTAAACTAACTACATTTACTAGCAGCAAACTACAAGCGTTATTCTAACATGCTTAATAATAAACAGACATGCCTTAAGCTAAGGTAGCATCTCTAATATACAGTGGTACCAACTCTATACTAGAGATACTATTGCGGACAGCGCGGGCAAACAGCTAGCTAGGCTGTCGGCCTGCGACTGCGAACCCTCTGCGGGCTTCTCCCGCTTTTATAGGAATATATCATGGGTAGGGGGGGGGGCAAGGACTTCGACAGTAGTTTGTTACAACACTGTATCACATACTCTGAATTGCTCCAAGTCCGGTAACTGGGTCAAGGACACGTTAAAATATTTTGTAAAATAGCAAAGGTGTTACCTTTGCTATTTTACTTTGGAAGCAAGCTGTACTACGTTTAAACAAGGGAGACTATTATCCGTTTTACATAAAACTCCTTGCACGATCTTTTGATAAAATGGAAAAGATTAATGCCGGAGGGCGATTCCCATTCCACCAAAATACAATGCATATCATTTCTATGCAACGGTCTCAGCTCTATTTTTACTTTTAATTTAATGCCTCGGAACTCATAAGTAAGGATGGACAGAAAGGCTTCTGAAATAGCAAGCTCGGAAGGAACAAGCCAAGTGTTTACACCTACAGCTTCCATAGCGATATGATGATTTTTACCACGCTGTTGCAGTATATAAAACATTTCCCCCTCCAGTTTTTATTTTTAATACAACATTTTTGTGTCAACCTTGTCCGCATGAAATATCTCTAAGTCCACATTTCTTCCAATATTTGATCAAACGACGGTTTTTCTAAGTCCCGTCAGTAGGTCAAGGTCATCTGACATAATGCCAAAGCGGGGAATAGAGCACAACATACTGCTCTATTCCCCGCTCTGTATTAGGGAAGGGGACAAAAGACAACAAACAAGAGACTGATTTTAAACAAGAGACTGATTTTAACGTTTCTCATGGGTGAGATAGGTGGTGTCAACCGGTTTGCATGGCCGTATTGATCTTATTGACAAGGCCGGTTTTCAGGGCCGAACCTTATTGTCAGGGGGTTAGGAAAAGGATGAGAAACAAGATACATTACTTTGAAAATAAAGACTTTACCAGCAACTATGTAAAAGAAACAAATTAATCAGTTAACGTTATTTTTACAAAAACAGCCGAGGTCGGTTTTGCAAAGGTCAACAGTATCACTGAAACCCGGTGGGACGTAGACCCAAACACCCGGCGTCAGGCTGCTGCGAACCCAAGTTTTGACCAAGGTTGTTGAGGGACCTGTAGGGCCGGGAGTACATATGTTATTAGTAAATAAAACACTTCAAACCAATACCAAACACTAACATATATATTAGACTAACTACATTACCTAGCAGCAAACTACAAGCGTTATCTAACATGCTTAAACAAACTAACTAAACATGCAAGGGCGCGGATCTCTTAATTGCGCGTCGGGCCCAACGCACACTTAACAGACCTACGCTGCAGCAGGCACTGCAACCCAGTGGGACGTTCATCGCAACGGGCGGCAGGCTACTGCGAAGAGACGCTCGAAATCTCGGGTTATATAGACGGAGAATGGGAAATCGGGATATTAAGGGGAAAGCGGGATAAGGGATAACCCTGCTTCGTTGCGGGATTTTATCCCGCACTTCCAAGAACATTTTTCCCTCGACCTTGACCTTGACCTTGAACATGACCCAAATGGGGGGGGGTGCTCGAGGGGGGGGGGTGCTGCTCGAGGGGTGGGGGTGCTCGGGGGGGGGGGGTGCTCATGCTCGGGGAAGGGGGGGGGATTGACGTAACCGGTTCTAAACCAGTCCTCAGCTTTCTACCCATTTATGGATAGGGCAAGGTTTCACTTTACGACCTGCTTCACTCTGTCTGCCACCTCATTCCAGCTTTGGTTTGCAACCAGTACACACGTGCTCTATCCAACTCTATCTTATCCATTTTCTCTTCCATCCTATTTACACCATGTCTTCTCCTCTGACTCCCGAAAAACTCCAGCGCTTAAAGGAATCTTTGAAGAGGTCGACGGAAAGAAGGAGCGGGTTTAAGAGACCTTCAACTTTGAAGTCTCTCAAACGGAATCTCCGTGGCCATCCGCTGTATTTTGAACAACGACCCTCGACTCAGCCTCGGCCTTCTACATCGGCTCAGCCTCGGCCTTCTACATCGGCGGCTCAACCTTCGTCTCCAACACTGACTGTCGATGAGGTGATGCAAAGGACAAGGGTGATGGGGCTGAACGACTTGGTGACGCCGTTTGAAGTCTCCAAGGTCGAGTTTCGAAATCTGAAGCGGATGACGGAGTATAAATATGTGGCAACCAACGGGGACCACGTGTTCCTGTTTCAACACACCATCCACTACATCGAGGTGCGTCTGCCGCAGTCTCTCCCACCGCCACCTCCTCTGATACCTGATACACAGGAGTTATTCTTAACCAGAAAAGATGGGAGGGTAAAGTGGGTTTTGAAGAATAAAGTTTGAACTGATCCTTATCCCGACCATCCCTATCCCGACCAACCTTCAGCACGCAAACGGTCCTTTTCAGGACCACCCTAAGCATTTCAAGTTAGGGACTTGGCCTGTACATAGGCAGGAGATTTTGTTTGCAGCCCACTTTGTGAAAATTTCTAAGTCCCAAAGTCCTTGGACTTGACCTTGACCTTGAACATGACCCATGTTGGAGGGGGGGGTACAAAGTTTTTCCAAAGTATGTCATGTGGGTACTCAAATTACGCGAATTGATCAGACGAACAAGGAGGTGCAAACAGAATTTTGATCCGGCCAAGGGTATAGTAGCAGAAGCGAAAAAACTACAAAGTTTGTCCAAAGTATGTCATGTGGGTACTCAAATTACGCGAATTGATCAGACAAACAAGATGGTGCAAACAGAATTCAGATCCGACCAACGGTATAGCAGAAATAGCGAAAAAAACCAATGTTTTCAAGGTTACATACTAATAGCTTCTTTATTATTGGGTTAAAGTATAGCGAGTGGGTACTCAAATTACGCGGGTTAATCAGACGAACAAGATGGTGCAAACATAATTCAGATCTGACCAAACGGTATAGCAGAAATAGCGAAAAAACCAATGTTTTCAAGGTTACATACTAATAACTTCTTTATTATTGGGTTAAAGTATAGCGAGTGGGTACTCAAATTACGCGGGTTAATCAGACGAACAAGATGGTGCGAATAGAATTCAGATCGGACTGAGTTTAGGGAAGAAATAGCGCGAAAACAACACTTTCAAGGCCTGACATAAATAAATACTTTGTTTATGGATTAAACTACGACAAGTTATTTATAGTTTAAAGTATACCAAGGTAACGTTGTGGTGCGGGTAGGTCAGGTGGGTAACATACACGCTAGCGCTATATCATTATACTTTCAGCTCTTGCAGGATTAACATCTACCTATAGAGTTTATGTTATTCTAAAGATGTCACCGTTTTACAGAAATATGACGAAGGTGTCCTTCGACAGTCCGCCTGCCACCACCTTCTACTTCTCCGACTGTGAAGATAGAAGGTCTACGCTGTTAGTGGATTGTGAACGATTTCGCCGTAGAATACTCCAGGCTGAAACATTCTTAGCAAGTTGTCTGCTACGCAAGATGCATCATATGAGTACATGCAATAAATTAGATCACAGTGACTGTTATGATTGCGTAAAAACAGTGTCGAGCAAGAATTGTTAATGTTTTCAGTTACGGAGCTCCGATCCTCACAGAGTCAGAGCTAGACCCTAACTAATGCATGTCCCGTAGTTATTGTGCGATGTGAAACCTTGGTGGGGGAAACTGGTGTGGTGGGGGGTAAAGGCGAGTGTCTATCCTACATGCTTGTATCACTTCAGTATACCTGCGGCTCTTGCATAGTTCACATGGATTCGCAAATACAAGGCACTACTGTTTCTTCCACATGTTCTTCTTTTAATATTGAGCAAGCTGACAATACAAATGATGAAATACAAGTACATGAAGTTTCTAGCACAATATCTTCTGATGCAGAAGCAATAATGGCATCCCTAATAGGGTTTGACTAATGATGGTGGATGTAGTAGCAACCATCTGCCTCGCACCAGCTGCCACCTGCCGCCTGCCATCTGCCGTCCGCCATCTGCTCCGCCCCACCACACTTTTACCCCCACCATTTTGTTTGATACCAAAACGCTAGCTAGCGAATAGTCAGTACACCTCCGGCTCTTGACCAGTGTACTTCGAGCTCTCTGTTAAAATGTCCATCAAAATTAGGTGTATTCATTATGACTCTATTCATCTGGCGACTTTCCAAGACCTCGAGGTTTTTAATGAAGAGTTAAGACTTCTCATTGTGTCCGGTTACGATTTATCTTTGGAACTTTACGCATCAAAAAACAACATGGACTCTGCGCAGGAATCGAAATATCTACCGTCTTTCATCAGAAAGCGAAGTGATGGCCGCAACTCGTCCGGATCAACAACATCGATGACAACGAACAACGGGGAACTATTGTAAACATGAATTATTGTAAATAAAGTAAAGTAATATTTGTAATAGTACTACCTCGCACTCGTATCATTCGATTGCTTCATTCGATTGTTTTCATTCGATATTTCTTATCGATTAACTATCGAATCACAATCGGATTTTACGCGTGCGAGGTAGTACTTTTTTAAAATTACCTCCCCGTGACCTTGAACTTTGACCTTTCACTCATTACGTCACGAAACCGCCTACGTCACTGGCTCAGCCTCAGATGACGTCTTTCATGACGCAGCGCTTCCGGTCACGTGACCGGAAGCCATAAATCAAGTGAGCCAAAAGTCCCCTTTCCACACTACTTAATTCGCTCATGGTTTAATATTTAAAATGTTTGAAATGTTGCTTTTATATTTAATTTTGAAATATTATCATCCAAAAACGTTAAATAAAGCATAAAAAATCATTGCAATGAAATCCAATCATTTCATCGTTAAAGGCTATTGTAATAGCTGGTGGCCACTAGCTTCTAAGAGGTTTTGTTTTTTATTTCAACCTAGCGAGCTGCCCCGATGTTACTGATTAAAACATCAAACTTTCTTTTGTTCTTGGTGTTTTTTTCATTATTTGCAGACGACTTGTTCAAATATACATCTTGAGGCCAAACATATCTACGGCCTTTTGGTTCTTGTTTATTTAAGATATTTCTATGGTTGGTAGGCCTCAACCTATCTGCAGGCGTCAATCTACTTGAGGCATCTGTTGACGGATTACTCTTAGAACCTTTTGCCATACTACAAACTTGGTCAAATTATCCTGAGGCCTTCTGAAGTTTCTTCCTCCATCTTTACTTACGGAATATTTCCCATTTTTCTAGAAATGAATAACAATTAGGGCTTATTACCTCAAAGCCTTATTTATGTTATTTTGCCCAATTGTGAATGTTTCTGATTAAGATGATTTCCCCCGATTGAAGTCATGCACATAGAGGTCACATAGATGTGCTATCATACTAAATTACTTTACTACTCTACCAAAAGAACCACCACTTTAATGATAGGTTAAATTTAAACTTTTAATTTAATAACAATAATATATAGTATTTCCAATCACAATAATTAAGTACGGTTAGAAATTGTTTTATAAACCGATATAAAGCACCTTTTAGGCCATTTAACTCGTTTTTAAAATGTCGTCCGATTCAGTCTTAGCCTTGTAGTGTTATAGGTCAAAGTAATCGTATAATTCTTGGGTCTGGAAAGAGTACGTACAAAACAATTTCCTGTCTCCTTTTTACCTTGTTTTAACCCAAATTTATATAAATGATATCTAAATTGGAGTTTAGGATGATGTTTATAGAATTATAATATACTCTGTATTTTTGAAGTTTAGACGTTATCATTAAAGTTAGATTAGTGTGGTTCACATCCACGTTTTGAATACTTAACAAAAATACTGTCCATAATGTCTGCTAGTTGGTGGTATTACTGGATGTATCTCGTATTTCCAGAATACTAGAATGTTGCAATTATTTACTTTGCATTAAGTTTAATGATATCAATGACGCCATCCATCACTTTTGGATTTGGCATCTACTGTGAAACTTGAAAACAGGATTTGAATAGAATAGTAACAAAAAAAAAGGGTTTTACGCACGTTGTAAAAATTAAACTGGAATATTTATGCCCGTGGACATTTTAAACATTTGCGTATTTTACTACTATTCTCCATACAAAAATTACTGTCTGAATTCAATATGGTATTTAAGCTTGGTGATAGCCACATTTATTATAAAAGGAACAGAAATGCAATTGTCATTACCTCCTACAAACTGGACTAAGTTTAAAAACATATGGTTCCGATTTATTTTAGAATGAAATACATTTACAAAACAAATCGTATATATTAACGTCAGTTGGTTTAAATAAACCTTTTGTAACTTTTTTCTTGGCAAGACCGGTCGTTTGTCCAGCAATCGGCACAGAGTTGAGCTGGTGATTGGCTCTTATCAGAAAGGTCAATTACCGCTGTGTATTTTACAACTCGGCAACAGTGATAACAAAGCCCAATAAAACAAAATAATATATATACGAGGGTTTGGTGCGACTTCCATTCAAATAATCTTATCCCCTTAAATAATGATAAATCCCCTTAATATAATGATAATCCCCTTAAATAATGATAAATAATGATAATAATAAATCCCCTTAAATAATGCACTCCTGATACTAGAGTTAATTTTATTTTAGGCTATATAGACGTATTAATTTACGAAATAAACATGAATTTAAAAAATCCATAAGTAACAAACTCTTCTGTAATATCGTCTGTTTCCGTAAAGAGGTGAACTAGTTGTACCATAGATTAAGCATACCCCTAAGGAGTATGCTTAATCTATGGTTGTACATAAACGCTATCGTTAGAAAAGAAACAAAACATATTGACAAACAAATAATCGTCAAACACTAAAACATAATACTAGAAAGCTAAATTAGTTCTAAAATAGGAATCAGACAGTTTTTTATTGTTTATTTGTATTCATGTTTTTGATCTCTCTAAGAGATTTATGTAAATATATTATTGAAAAATAAAATTATAAAAATAAGTACATTAAAATTAAATTAGTGTACATAAAAGTAAATTTTATTTGTACATTTTTTAT
The DNA here is from genome assembly GCA_963675035.1 of Allygus modestus. Lineage (NCBI taxonomy): Eukaryota > Metazoa > Arthropoda > Insecta > Hemiptera > Cicadellidae > Allygus > Allygus modestus. The sequence goes on along the minus strand of OY776112.1, from coordinate 142,561,419 downwards.
CTTAAAATTAAATTGAATCATAAAATTGTTCGTATATATATTGTTTGTTAACTCTACATATGGATTTACAGACAAATACTCACACACAAAAAAGAGCACGCTTGGGAGTTTGTCTCCTACATTAACCACCATAGTAATATATCTATCTCATTTATAATTATTAACGGAAAAATAAATTAAAGCCTAAAAACAGAAAGTGGATATTTACCAATTATTGTCTATAGCCCACGTTTTCATTTGGAAGTAAAAAAAACCGTGCCTAAAACCTTAATAATAAACTAAGCTACATGGTTTTCCAGTAAACGTTATTTTCGTATTTTCATGCATTATTAAAAACCAATTCCACGAGTGTAAAAAAGGATGAAGTCTCTCAGTGTCCAACCGAGCGATGTCTGTGCAATTCTTTTAGTTCGAACCCTTAAACGACCAAGCATGGGAAAGTAGTTTATTTTTTATTTTGTATTCATTGACTAACAATATACACCTATCGGAAAGATCTAACCTATATTTTATAACATTTGCGTTGAATCGCTTAATCTTAAAATCAATTTGTTAACAAAACCTGTATGTAAAATCGCGCTATGGTTTGTAAAAAATTGCTCACCTTTTAGAATATGAACTTTTTAACAATGAAGTTTAACCTAAGAAAGTTTGGGAAATACTTATACAGAGCACAAAGAAAATATATGTTTAAACTCAAAAACGAGTTAATATTTTGGGTCCATTCTTCAGTCTTTTTGGAGACTTCTTCAGGTTTAGGAGCAGGCATTTTATAATTCTGCTGTGCTTAACTTATTCAGGAGAGGTAACTGTGTGTCCCATCTTTTTACAATGTAATTCCTAATCACAGTGATTTTACTTTTTAAATATCAGTATAGTTCACCCTAACCAGCTATTTTCATCTGATGTAGTACAGAACGATACAATTTAGCAGCAATCCACTATTAGAGTGTTGTTTATTTTTAGAACAATATTTAGCTTCACCTCATCAACAATCACTGTATTAATGTCTTCGTTATTAGTTTGAAATTTAATTTGTACTTTGCTAATAATAATTTATTCATACGTTTTAATTTTTCCGATAGTTATGCAATAATAAAACTACCAATAGTTTTGCAACATAAGATTCTTCCGAGAGGATGTAGGTGTCGGCGGTGATAAAGACTGTACAAGTTTTAATTACCCCTGCTGTTGGGTCAGGGAGTGGTAAATTAATTACAGGCCGAAAAGTTTCAGAAGGGAAAGTTTAAGTATTTACAGCTTTATCATTTTCACTCCAGCGTTAACGATTCTCATGAAGTTTTATTCCGTTTACAGCATTTTTTTATAACATATTGTTTGTCCAAATTTTACATATATATAAACTTAGAGTTGGATTAACTGTCCCTTTTAGCGAATTTCCCCTATAGGGAAGAAGCTATTACCGTAGGTCTCATGGTAATACTTAAGCCCGAGACCATGATAACTTTTTGTTTTGAGGTCCCCAGATGCCAAAAACACTATTCGTTCAAATTTATATATATATATATATATATATATATATATATATATATATCTATATATGTGTCCGTTAACACGATAACTTGAGTAAAAAAAGTCAGATTTTTATGAAATTTGGCTCAAACGTGTAAAATGACACTCATGACTTTAAAGTTCGAAAACCAGAAAAATCGGACCATGGGAAGGGGGGTTTATGGGGGTTTTAAATTTTCCAACAACCAGTTTTTTGTATTTTTCACCCAAAAATTTTTAAAAAACTTAATTTTGGTTTCGACCATGTTATAGAGCTTAAAAAAACAAATAATATAGTATTTTGAATTATTAACCTAGGTTAAGTTGTTGCGGAGAAAATCCAAAAAACAAAATCATAAAATCTCCCATGTTAATCTTATGGGAAAAATGTTTTTGGTTTTTCCTCAGATTATTTTAATGTAAACTTCACATTTGCTTTTACCAATCTGTTCATTTCCACAAAACAATCATTTTGGTGTTTAAATTGTGATTCTACGCCCAACCGTTGCAGAGATATTCAAAGTGCTAAACACAGTACGTTGTCCAATGTTATCCTTATGGAGAATAAATAAAATTTGATATCTCGATTATTTATGAATGTATGTTGATGAAATTTGGTACGTGGCTTCACGTAGTACTGGTATATTGATATTTGCACAAAAATTTATTTTTTATTGATTATTCCCGTAGCAGCAAACCTGCTTACTCAGCCCCCATGTTATTCTTATGGAGAATAAGTAAACTGTAATGACTCCCTTAATTATGAACATAAATGAATAAAACTTGGTATGTAGCTTCACTTGGTTGAGTTATATTGATAATTATATAAAAACCCATTTTTTTGTTCCTTGTTGCAGCAAACCTGCTTTCTCAGCCCCCATGTTATTCTTATGGAGAATAACTAGAATGTTATAAAGCGCTTATTTATGATTGAATATTGATGGAACTTGGTATGTGGTTTCTCCTAGTTAAATTCTATTTATATTTGCATAAAAACCAATTGTTTGTGTTCCTTGTTTCAGCAAACCTACGTACTCATTACCAATGTTATTCTTATGGAGAATAATTAACATCGCTTATGTGTGAAGATATTTTTATGAAACTTGGTATGCGGCTTTATGTGGTATTAAGACAAATTTTATGCATTGGAAATTCGCTGAGTATGCAGGTTTGCCGCGACGGGGGTATTGTAAACATATCAAAGCCACAAAAAAGCTTATTAACTGCGTTATTAAACATTTTAATCTAAAAGTATTAAATTTAAATTTATTATAGAGCAAATTATCTAGTGAAAACGTGGAGTTAAGAGATATTTAAGGTAGTGCACGAGTGTCTTATTGCAGTGAAAGGAAATAACACCTTATTGCATGCACTGAGTATGCATATTTTTATGTAGTTAAAACACGTTCACCCATTGGTCACTAGCTCATTGTTTGGTTCGCTAAGTACTTAATCCTCTAATCAAATTAATTTTATTGCACAGCTACAATTCCAAGTGTCATCCCAAAATGAATAGCGTATTAGTGAATTTCCTTTGGAAAGTGAACTATTAGCATGACCCGCACGGTGAAACTTAAGCCCGGGACCACCATAGAAGTTCCTAACGTGACCCCCTGAACACGTTTTGGGGGGTCGTTCAAAATGTTATATATATATATGTGTGTTTGCACTCTAGTGGTCGCATTTTTTGTCCGATTTACTTCAAATCTGGTAGGGACGTTCCTTTCTGTAATCAATTGGACAGGTTTGTTGGGCAAAACAATCGGAAAACTCTAAACCCTTTTTTGGGGATTAATCTTTCAAATTTCGAGTTTTAGGGCCGTAAAAGGTTCACAAAAGCCTCGGATGTAAAATTAATGCATGTAAAAAGATGGGAATTAGTAAGGCGAAAGTTGTGAGTCTTCTCTCGTCATTCTGGCATACATATTTACCAAGTTATTAAAGAAAATGTGTTTCAACTAAACACAGTACGTCGTCTTATGGGGGGTTTTACACTAGAAAAACCTGTTATTCCTTTGCTAGAGTACTTTTATCATCCCCAGCAACTCACGCCTACTTTCAAGCCTGTCTGGGTCTTCTCCTAACATTATAATGCGCAAAATTGTATGCCCAGCTTTGCAGGTAAATTAAACCAGGAGCATCAGAACTGCCAAAAAATCAATGTTTTCAGATTTCAATAAAATTGGAATAAATGTATGCTTTTACACTGATTTTGAGTTTTAAAAGTTTTTATGTGGAAATTCACTTCCCTCACGTCAGCGTGCTGCGTGCGATCTCGTTCTTATCTTTAATGGTGACCTTTTCAAAAACGGATATTTTCTTTTATTAAAATAAATCCCATTCCCGGTTATAATCTATTTCCTCTAATGCACGAAATAAGGTAGCGTTAATATCAACTACCAAAGATAACCGACACTACAAAATGAATGGTGCTGTTTCATAGTTATTTTTACCCAGATTCCGAAATACTTTTGATTCCTATCATGTGACTATTGAAATTGTTTAATTAAATTAAGCAAAACATTCCCATTATGATGTTGTTATTCAGAAAGTTTTTGGAACAATGGTCATTGTTAATATATCACGTACTATTTCGATTGCTTGAAGTAAAAAATTCTAAGTAAGATTGGTGATGTTCTTTCAATTGTTTAATATATTTTAATTACAAAAATATTGTAGGGGAATAGAGTGGTTGTGGTTTAGCTCATTCTCTGAGACTAATTTAAGTCTGGATTACAAACACAATCTGAAATTGCTAAGCTGATATTAATACCTCCATTAAGTAAATGCCCCACATTTCTCCATAAAGCCAAACAAGCACGTTGCTAAGGCCAATTAAAAGCAACAGCGAACATTAGACGCCATAGTTTATTTGGGATTTTACTTATAAGTTAAAAGTTTATCTTCATAAAACATTATATTTAATTTTTGTTTAAACACATTCAAAAACTTTATTACTTCCTCCGTTTACATGGAGAAAGTATTGCTCTTGTAAAAAAATTATAAATTAAGTCACCTGTGGAAATATTCATTTTGGTATACCCCCCAAAAGTGGGTTTTGAGTTAATATATGGATTTGTTTGTACCTAAAAACCAGACCTATGACCCGACTTTGATAAAATTAGATATCTAATCCACGGCAGCCCATAAAAATAATGTTTAGAAACAAATGATTATGTAATCCCTCCATTAAAGGGATTTAGTTTAACACCCAAACCAGGTAGATGTTAGAATTTTTTGAATATTAGCTGCTTTAACAAAATATTTTAACAATTTACGAGTCAAAAATATAGTTATTTAAACTTTTATGCTTGTAGTTGCTATGTATAAACAACATGTAGTCATTAATGCGGCTGAAAACAACATGGGGCGGTGCTGTGTGAGGGCTAAGACCGAAAATATGAGGCGTCGCTGCTGTGACAGAAGAAAGCTTTTCACAGGCAATCAACTGACAAAACAAACAGCCAACGACTTTAATATCTCGCGTCATCTCTCCACTATTGTCTGTAGATGGTTGGGGTGAAAATAATTCTATTGCTTCAAGAAATATCTTTGTAATCAGGAAAATATATTTTTGAATTAGAAAGTTTAGGAAGATTTAGGAATACATTCAGGCATCGAGTAATTTATTTATTTATTTTTAATTATCAGGTAGCATTTGGCTAATACTACTGGTTGAAAAGATGGCATTTGTTATACCAATATGATATGAATAATCGACCACTGCAATTTGTTCATAATGGAATAACAGCCTGGGTATTTATTAGCTGAATGATATACCTCATCCAAGATATGATGCTTCGGAACAAAAGTGAATAAATAATTTTTGAAAACTTTTTGTGGAGCTACCTTAAAGCTCAGGATCTTTTAAACGGAATATTTTGTTAACAGAATCAGCATTCTAATAAACTTACTTTTATACATTAGAAAACCACTCAGAAACGTTTTCAAGAAAAAATTATTTATGAAATTAATATTTTAAGTTTACAATTTTTTAGCGCCTAGTTCATACACAGCTTCTAGAAAATCTATTATCTTTATCGTTAAGTATTCATTTGTGTATAAAACACACGAAACCAAATTATTTTAAAAGATTATACTTTTTAAATAACAAATTTTACCAAGATTTATGTATAAGTACACGAATTAATAAAAAACAATACAGCGTTTATTTAAACATATTTATAATATAAAATGGTAATATAAAAATAATTTGACAAACAATTCGTTGTTAGAGTAATAATGTTGTTGGGTCATCCATTTATTAGACGACACTAAGTCGTGCCGGGATCTGGCGCTTATCGGCCGGTTAATGTCCTGTGGAAGTTTTACAACTCGGCAATGTTGTTACAACATCCCAGTTACAACATCCCATTTTTATTCAAATACCTGAACGAAAAACCAATTAAACACTTTAAAGTAAATGCTTGAAATAATCTAACCATGTTATTTTCTAGTTTTCCTGTTAAATTTATGAAAATTAATAAATACTTTAAAACTTCTGTAGTATATCCATTTGTGTTTGAAACGAAAGCTATTTCACCACATAAATGATGATATATTATGTTAATTGTTTATTATTTAAATTAAATTGTTAGGTGATGCCTAACTTTATCGAAAACATTGGACCACTTTGGTCTGAGTTGTGAGTTAGGTGTTTCTTCTGTCGTTTGTTGGCCCAATATTACTTTATTCTTTCAGATCGTACTCTTTTCCTTAAGCTTTCTCACCACTCCTTGAGTAGTATCTGCTTGTTATCTTGTATTGGTAGTGCGGTGTTTGTCTTGGTAGTATCTTTAGTGTGTCTGACTTGTTATAATAGGGTTTCTTTTAATAGTTAGGATTGTATAATTTATGCTCAATAAATGAACACTTTTCATATTTATAACAAATTGAAATATTTATTACTTAATTTATAACAAATCTAAGCCTATTAACTCATTACTCATTACTCTCCACTCATTAGGAGTAAGCTCAAAATATTAAAACATATTGGGTAACAATCCTTGCTAAATCAGCCATTGTGGCTCAACGAATTTGGGCCGTTTCATTAGTATTTTGATTAGATAGGCGCTTCGTAATATATACGTAAATAAGAGAAAAAAAGATTTGTTATGCTCACTAATACAAAGCTTACTATTCACTAAGGAAAGATTTAACTATGTGAAAAGCGGAGTTTAATAAATATTTAAGCTGAAATGGTGAAGGAAAAACCTACTTAAAATAAAATAGCTTCTTCCCTATAGGGGAAATTCGCTAATAAAAAACAAACTCATTAAATTTGAGCTATAACATATTTGCTTTTCTCGTTTCTTTGTTTACTTAGGCTACTCTGGCGGGGCATGTATTATTCTAAAACAAATTATTTATGGACATAGTCCATGTATTATATTAAAACAAACGTTTTGTCAGAACCAATATTTTATTGAAAACCACTTAACGGTGCAGAGTATTTATGTTCAATGCAGCTTTAAGGTTTTACGAGATATGAAACGTGGTTTAAGTTTATGTATTGAATAATGCCTTGTAGCAGATGCTGATGATAAGGGAGAATGCCGCTTAATGTTATAAGGGGGTACTCAAACTCAATTGCAATAAAAGAGGAGCTGGGACAAGAAGATTATTTGGATTACAACGTAATTTCGAATGAATGTTGTAAAATATAAAGTAGCGTAAGGTTTCCTGTGAATGAGACGATCTCTAAATTTAATTTTACCACTTATTACATTTTTAATTATTAGTATAATTATTTTATTTATATTTAACTCCAGTTGTACTTTTATTGAGTTAGAGAACGTGTTGGCTTACTATATCACAATTCATCTCCATTTCACATTCATTAGGTTTAACTTTTACCTTGCAATCGAAAACTTTTCCTCTATAAATCAATATTGAAATTCAATGGGGGTTATAATAATTTTGTTTACAAACATTATAATTTTATTATTAAACAACAACTTAAAAAAGGAGAAAAAGGAAATGTGGAGTTTGTAGATGAGTAGGAGAGTAGATGGGTAGAGTAACCAAGTCCATATCACATGTTCAGGTTCCAAAAAGGTATTGTTGAGTTTCACATGACGCAGATGTTCTGCCCTAATTCTTCTACATACATTTCTTGAGCACTCTCAGCATTTCTGCGTAACTCAGCTGAATTTACATACAGTGAAGCTACAAATTTATAAAATACCCTCGTAACAGCAAACCTGTGTCCTCAGCAAATTTCCAATGCATAATATATATTTTAATACCACTTAAAGCCGCATACCAAGTTTCATAAAAATATATTCACAAATAAGCCATATATACAATTTGAATTATTCTCCATAAAAATGAAGTGCTAGGGAATGAGTGCGCAGGTTTGCTGCAGCAAGGAAAACATATGGATTTTCATGTAAATATCAATATTACTCCACTAGGTGAAGCCGCATAGCAAGTTTCGTCAATACACATTCATAAATAAGCGATTTCCCGTAGCATTTTAATTATTCTCCATAAGAATAACATGGGGGATGAGTACGTAGGTTTGCTGAAACAAGGAACACAAAAATGGGTTTTTATGTAAATAACAATATAACTCAACAAGGTGAAGCCTCATACCAAGTTGTATTAATTTATGTTAATAATTAAGGGATACATTACATTTTACTTATTCTCCATAAGAAAAACATGGGGGTGATTACGCAGGTTTGTTACTACGGGAATTATTGGTAAACATTTCTTTTTTTAGAAATAACAATATCCCACAACCATATGAAGCCGTACACCAAGTATCGTTAGTATACATGCATAAATAAGCGAGATATAATTTTGTTCTCATTCTCCATAAGAATAGCATTGGACAACGTACTGTGTTTAGCACTTTCAATATCTCTGTAACCAATTGACGTAGATAAATGATAAAAACACCAAATTGTGGGTTTTTTAAGTTGAATCCAACGGTGAAAATTTAAATTTGACTTTTTAAAAAATTACGTGTAAAAACTTCATAAAACCCATTTTTGGGGTACAAAACGCCCCAAAAATACCACTTCGGATGGGTCGATCTGTCTGGTTTCTCAAACTTAAAAGTCATAAATGTTGCTTTACACGTTTGTACCAAATTTTATCAAAATCGGACCTTTTTTACGATAGTTATCGCAACCACGAACATATATATATATATATATATATATATATATATATATATATATATATATATATAGAATAAGTTTATGTAAATAATTAGGCTATTTATTTAATATAACCAAAGACTTACTAAAACCTTATATATATATATATAGATAGATAGATAGATATGTCCGTGGGTGCGATAACTCTCGTAAAAAAGGTCCGATTTTGATAAAATTTGGTACAAACGTGTAAAGCAACATTTATGACTTTTAAGTTTGAAAATCAGACAGATCGCCCCATCCGAAGTGGTATTTTTGGGGGGTTTTGTACCCCAAAAATGGGTTTTTTGAAGTTTTACACGTAATATTTCAAAAAGTAAAATTTAAGTTTACACCATTGGATTCAGCTTAAAAAAACACAAAATTTGGTGTTTTGATCATTTGATATATATATATATATATATATATATATATATATATATATATATACATATATATATATATATACATATATATATATATATATACATACAGTTTCGAACGAATGGTGTTTTTGGGATCTGGGACCTCAAAACGAAAAGTTATCATGGTCCCGGGCCTAGGTCTTGCCATGGTGACTACGGTAATAGCTTCTTCCCTGTAGGGGAAATTCGCTAAAAAAAGTATAGGAAAATGTAAAAATACAAAATAAAATGAACTAATATGTTAACTACTAAACACCAGTATTAATTGTGGTTAGTAAATAAGTGCAAACAAATGTCATCGAATTATAATTCAAGTGGCTTACAGGGGCTATAACCATAGATTAAGCATACTCCTTAGGAGATATTGCATGGGCAGGTTGTCAGACGAAGACGGGTGAACAGTGGCGTGCTCCTGCGGGATTTTCTAGTACTAGCATAGAATTAGTGCCGACGGCATCAGCGCAGTGGCACAGCTCGTGGCCACGTGAGGAACCAACGATCCGCGGGCTAGGAGGGGATGCGACATCCGTGTGCGAGAGAGAGCGGGAGTACTTGTGCGATAGAGAGAGAGGGAGTGAGAAAGATAGGCGCCGCCGACGCGACACTGCCGTAGTGCCGTGGCTCGCTCGCACTCGCAGGGCGTCCGCCAGCCACCAGCCACAGTGCCTTCGTGCCTTCCTTTCGTCAAATCGTAAAGCGGCTTCTTCCTTGATAAATGTTCTACGTTTGCTTGTGAAAATACTCTTACAGTTATAATTACAAATTAGTGTAATAGGTGTATAGTATGTATAACCGATATTTCATTACCAATGATTCAGTGAATTCATAACATACAATATTTCCTTATTAAAATCCCACTTAATTCTTTTTCATAATTTATTATTTTTTTCCTTTTAATTTCGTCGGGGTGGAGAGTAAATCATCATGGACACTCAAAAATCCGTATTCGAGAGTATTGCCGGACTTTTACCGGCTAAAAGAACTCCGCGAAAAATTTAAAATTATTAAAATAAATAAAGTAATTTCTGTGATTTGAGTAATTAACTTTGAAAACCTTTATTAAGTTCAAATAAAATTTATGTTCTTTTTGAAAAAAATTGAGAAACATTAAGAAATTATACAGGTTTGAAACACCTACGAAACGGCCAGTCCGATTTTAACGAGAGACCTATCAAATGAACGGAAATATTGTCAAATTTTATATTACGGAGTTTCAAATCTTTCCATTGCTTTTTTAAATTTATATAAGGAAAAACAGTGTAAAATATCGGTGTTTTTTTACAATGTGTGAGTAAATCTCAAATTTAAACGATTATTACAAAATATCAAGTAAACGTATCTGCTTAAAATTTTTATGGCGTATATAGGCCTAAGGGTTATTTACAAACACTTTTGTCACGTTTCATGAAAGGAATTCATGACTACCTATATAATAAAAATAAACTTAATTTTAATCAGGCAAATATGTGTAATTCAAAAAATATATACAGGGTGTCACAAAAAAGCGTGGTGTGATTCGCAGAATTTGATTCCACATATGAAAATAAGTCAAAATTATCTACAATTGGTTCAATTTCAGTGCTACGTCTGTTCGGCAGCATCATCTCGACTTGTCGTCTGATTGATGCGTCGTCAGTCAGATTCATATGCCTTCTGTAATACTACTACAGAGAGTTCACAGGAATTTCGGTGAAAATTCGTTAATTTAGTTTTAAAACGTCTTTTTCGGCCATTCTTGTTCATGCGGCTCGGTTGTCGTTCCCCAGGGAGGTAAAAACCATGGAGAGCTCGTCAAATGGACAGAAAACGGTCCGCGCATTGTCAGGCTAGACCCAAAGTGCAGGACACGGCAAATCTGAGTAATCCCGAGCGGTGAGCCCGTTGTCGTTTACACGCTCCTATACCTCTTAATAATAATACAACTACAATGAAACTTATATATTTCTTTTCTGCATGAATGTCCGCATCTAACGGTATCAATATATTTTAGTTTAAAATTATGTGTAATTTGTAATAATTAAAATATTAGAAGGTTGTAAGAACATGACATAAAAAGTCAGTAAGCGAGAAAGTTTTTTATTCCTGAGGTAAAATTAAACTTCTAGCAAGAAAGTTGTAGCTAATTAGTTGATCTTCAAAATTTATTCGAAAAAATTTTCGATAGAGCTTCTAGTTTCTTCAATAATCCGATATAAATTACGGCTATGTTCAGTTCTACGCGCGCCGCCGTCGTCGTCGACCACGGCCTCACGCCGTACTACCACATCAGAATAATCGCTTCTCATTTTACTTAGATTTTTATAAAAAGTAATTATATAAATATATATTTGACTCCATATTATATTGAGGTTATTGTTACTTAACACAGCTTTCAATTATGATAAAAAAAACATTTATCGAGATCTTATCTGAATCATGATTAAAAATTACATATTAAATATTATAAATGAATATGTAATTAAATTAAATGAAAAATAATATGAGACTTATTTGTTGTACATAGTAAAATGTTATGCAAGAATAAACATATTTGTTTTGTTATAACGTGGTTGTGAAGCAAAAATTCCTTACTAAATACTTTATTTGTCCATTTTCTAAGTTAAAATACAGGAGTCATAACCTCGATATGTATTGGATTTTATCTAAACATAATTTTGCCTTTTATTTAAACCCTTCTCCCTTTAAAATTTGTATCACTTAAAAATTTTTCCTTCTAGTTCTAGCAGTTATTTATTACATCGTTAAATTAGATTGTATTTAAATTTTACATGTTTTCAGGTTTATCATTCTTAATTTTATGGTCACATTTTATGATTTTAATTGTGAACATTGAAATAGAAGAGAATCAACATCTGTTTACAGAAACTTAAGAAATACCTCCCTAACAACTATTCAAATAGACTTATAATTTGATTTTGTGTGAATAAATAAGGAATAGATCGGAGAAATGAAATACAAAGTCGTAAGTAAATATGTGAAGCTAAATATTTAATCGAAATTATGAATGAACTTATGGTTTTACGTCGAAACTCAGAACTAAGCCTCTACATCAGCCAATACTGTAATAACCAATCGCATAAAAATCATATTGGCGTTAAAAGTTGAGGAACATGTCAAGGAACTCGAATACGAAAGATACTTAATTTTGAATAAACTTTTCTACCAAAGCTATAAATGCGATGGTATGGAATCAAATTTGTTGTGTCAAAATTCAAAACTAAGCCTCTTTAAAAGCCGTACAATTGTTATTATATAGTTATTTTCACGAAAAGAGTTGACTCATGTATCGAGTAAATAAAATATGGGAGTCATTGAGTCGTTAATTAATTAATTTCGATGAAAATCCAGGTTGAGTACGTGAAAATCGAGATTTGTATGCTAATATTGGAACTTGCACGTGTTTTTACGTCATAATTAGAGGTTAAATACATTTTAATTTAGTACCAAAAGATAAAGAATTTATTCAGTAATTCGATTCCAAAAACCATTTTACTATAAAAAAATCCCTTGCGCCGTAAACCTCATTTAACTGAGGACGCGTCGCCAATAACCCATAAGACGCTGTACTGAGCGCTGCGGCTGCGACCGCCGAATCCTACACTTTGAGATGTGACCTTGAGCCCAGCCGTACCGAATTTTGGTCTATCCCGACTATGGGCTAGAGCATGGTCTATCCCGACATGTTTTCTACCTCGCTGTCGTTCCCAGTCAATAAGACAAGTTTTGGTTGTCATTTTCAGACAATAAAACACGTTGCCGATCGTCATTTCGGGCCATTAAATGCAAGTAAATTCCTGTTTTTGATCCATCCGATGCGGAAAAATAGGTGTTCTTTGGTGATAGATCGGGGTCGAATCGCCGACTGTATTCGTAAAAAATACGTTCCGGTTGTCGTTCGGGCTTATAAAACGGAATCCGGCTTTATTTTTCGTTGGGGAAGTGTGGTCCGATTGTCAATTTTTATGATAAATCACGGTTAGATTGTGATTTTTGGCATATATTGAAGCTCAGTCGTCATTTTCGGTCAATAAACAAGTTGCGACCATCGATTTCGGACTTTAAAATGCTAGGAAAACGGTTGTTTTCGGCAAATAGAATGAAGTGGAATTGCCTATTTTGTTTAAACAATTTTTTTTCTGTAAAACGCAGACTTTTTCGGCCGATAAAATGCGGCCCTTAAATTTTTTGAGGTCAATGTTTTTGCCCTACAAATCGCAAAAGGGGTTTGTCGGTCAATTGCTTTTTTCGGGTGCTAAAACAAGGCTATATTGCTATTTCCGTGGATAATATGCGGCTCGCTTGCCACTTGAGGCCAATAAAACTTGGTCCATTCCATTATACTTAAAAAATTCACTCATTTTGGTGTTTTTGACCACCAAGTTGTGGCAAAATTTATGTTTTTACCGATAAAACACGGCCAAATATCTGATTTTGCCCGGTAAAATGCGTTTCGGACTTCGCTTTTGTATATAAAACACGACCCGGCTTTGTTTTTTACCAAGAAAATGCGGTCCGATTGCCGTTTTTTAGCGATTAAGTACATTTCCGGCATTAAATAAGGTTGGTACTCAATTTTCAGCCGATAACAAACTTTGCGGTCGTATTTTGGCTAGCAATTTTGCTGTAAAATTTCCGATAACATTATCGATTTTGGTTGATAACACACACCCGATCGGTAAATTTTTCTAATAACACAGTTTGACCGTTTTCAGGCTAAAAAATGTGGTCCGATTGACGTTTTAGACGGCTAAATTAGAATATATTGCTATTTTAGGCCAATAATATGTATCTCTGGTGTCTTTTAAAATCACCGTATCTCGGCTGATAAAATTTGTTTCGATGTTAGTCTCGGTAAAATCTTTGTTTTCGACGATAACATACTTTGATACTTCCGCTGGCGGTTGGCCTTTGAATTACGGTTTGAGTATAAACTATTGCGGTATTTTTGCCCGATAAACTACGTTCATTGGTCGTTTTTGGTCTAAAAGTTACGGCGACCATGAAATGCGGTCAAATTGTCATTTTTATCCGAAATAACAGATACAATTTCTGATTTTGGTCCATGAATTCTATACAGTCGTCTTTTTAGGCCGATAACGCACAATTTGGTCAATAAAACGCGTTCGGCTATTTTTTACGGCCAATAAAATTATTGATATGGAATTTTTAACAAATTTCCGGGGATTGAATACCGGCCCCCCACCCCTGAGCCTGAAGAGTATTCCATACCCCCCAAAATCCCCGGCATTTCCCCCCCCAACGTGACTCCCTGCATCCGCCCCTGATAAATGGTAAAGACTTCTTGACATTTCTGGACCACAACTAATTTATGCTTATTCCTTATAAGGAATGAAGCAGGAAACAGTGAACAACAATGCGGACATAATTAAGGAACAGTGAATTTAGATCTGAGATTTATTATCTGAGATTATTAAGATTTCATAAATTTTTGACTTTCATAAATCACAGTGATTTCACAACCACTTTGGACTCGGTACTTGCTTTGAAAAAAAAAAAACAGCATCCATTATTAAAATATGTTGCAACTACCAAAGTTTAAATTTATGGTTCGCAAAATATAAAAAATATAAAAAATAAATTAAATTTATTGGGAAAAACTCAAAAACAATTAATATAATCATTAATCAGATTTAAAAGGCAAGGTCGAACATATTCTTTCTCAGTCTTCACCTGATAATAACTAGCGTATAATAATATAACATTGTAATGTGAATGGGTCATGACATTCCTATGAAAATCGAAAGACGCTTGTGGCAGTTTCAGGCAGTACACCACCTCGGCGAGGCGCCTCGGCCGTTGGCGGTGGCGGGACGTGGTAACGGGCTTCGGTCGGTGCACTCAGCGGAATGTGTGTGTTGGGGGTTGGGAGATGGGAGATTTAAGAGGGGTTAGCGGAGGGGCTGTTAGGATAGGCGCGCGGCCGAAGGGGGAGAGGGGAAGGGGAGCGACAGCACCGCCGCAGCGTAGACGTTCCGAACTAGCTCCGCCGTCGCCTTGGACGTACAAGCAGACCGTGTACGCTTGTCCCATTACGATGGGTGATCTCCTAAGGAGTATTCTTAATCTATGCTATAACCCAATAACAAATGGTTTTTGTGTAAGAGGATACTCAAAGCTGATCATTTTGCTTATTGATAAAAACACTGTAGTGATATTTCCTTAAGAAAACCATTGAATCTTTGAAATCCAGTGGGGCGTAATTTTTGACATTTCTGATATTTTTTCCACCGTTGCGACGCGTCGGTGTCGTTGGCCCTCAAGCTTTAAAATGAATCGTCATAACCCATTTTAACTTCTTCCTAGCTCGAGATATTTCGTGGGAACCGATTCGCTTACGGAATTAAATATATAGATTAATGAAAATATAGTTTAAATTACATTAATGGCTTTATTCGATACTAGCTGACGTACCCGTTCTTCGCACAGGTTTTCTTTACCCGTTCTTTAGTCAATGCAATTTGCATTTTAGTTAGCCTGAAACAGCTGTTCTTGCTTCTGCTCGAAATGGAAGCTGTCAAATGGAAGTGTCCTCAGCTGTTCGCATTACAGTTTCTGAATGTTTACTTTCTTCTGAAATGTAAACATTGAAACTTAGGACGTTCACGGGGCGTAGCCCGAGGGAATTTTAAGGAGGTGAATAGGCCTATATGTTGTATGGTTTCAAGATCTACCTTTATGTAAAGTTTCAGCCTAGTCGGTTCAGTAGTTTTTGCGATCACCTGGAACATCAGACAGACAGACAGACACCATCTCTTCTTTATAATATTATAGATAATGGCTTCAACATAGACGATGATGAAGTTAAACAAGCCAACATAAGTTATTAAATATAAATTTACATCTTGACAGTATATTTTGTAGTTTGTGGGGATCCCACTGCTAGCAATTACCTTTAGTACAACCACTCGATCGCCATCGGAATCTAACACTTCTTGATACATATAAATAGACCATGTCATACAAGTTGATGTTTCATAGAAAACATTGATCCCCTATAATCGATCATGTCGCTATAACATCACTGGAACAGTACAGGCTGGACATACGGCTATATATAACAATTTTGCCAAGCAGATGCAACAAGCGCCAATATTCATTACGTAATTTCGCTCTTTTGTTTTCAAAATCTTGTTCGGAGCACTTAGCGAACAACTTGATTTATGATGCGTCAGAGAGAACGAGGTATTGCGGTAGCTACCCTTGCCGCCTGATTAATTTACCTTAAAACTTATTTTACCGAATAAAACCCCACATTGTCGATGGTTTTGTCATTTAACATTAAATAAATTTGGTTATACCTAATATTATAATTATTTTAAACTCAAAACGTATTTTGGATAAGTTATTTTTTTATTTATAATATTAGAAAACCGTATTCCAGAAATTTGTGTTAAGACACACCACTTAAAAATGGAGAGGTCTGTTGTAGTGGTTAGCACGTAACTTTTAACTGAAAGGTTCAGGTTCAATCCCCAATAATATACCAATACCATACCGTTACCAATTACAGATAACTAAATGATAATGTCACGGCTCGTTGGGTCAGAACTCACCTGTATAAGAAACTAAAATCGGAAAGGTCTCTGATGCAGGGATATATTTATGTATGATAAAAAATGCTGTCCACTTAAAGCTATACGTTCAGTAAATAAACCACATTAAATCACGGGATAAACACTTTCACATATTCTATATTTGTCAAACAGACGATAAACTCATAACTCACGCCACAGCGGTGGTATATGTTTAGCTGTTGCTACTGTATGTCTCAGATTGCTGATTAAATTACAAATGACAGGGATCAAGGTTAAGGGTTAAGGTTAAGGTAAAGTTAAAGGTTATAGTTGAGGTTAAGGTTAAGGGGATCTTATATTATTATAGTTCTTAAATATTATAAATTTGCTAAGAAAAGAATCTATAAAAAGAGACATACAAAATTTTGTATTGTAAAACTTTTCAGTGAATATAATCTCGTTCTGATAACACTGAAACATACAAAACCGGTTGTTTACGTCACATAAAAGTTATAAATCATAAATTAGTTAATGTATTGCTGTAATTTATAAACTATTTTGTCTTAAATTTATTGGCAAGCATCCAACAGAAAAATCTACAAATTAAGTTGTTACTTTACTTAATTTTAAACAGTTTTTATACTTCAAAACACTATTGCCAATCTGAAACATTTTTTACGCTTCAAAATGGTGTATTAAGTGAAAAATGGATGATATCGAAACAACATAGAATTGTTATTGCATATGATATAGTATAGAACAACAAAGCATACTAGAATGTACGATTGGAGCTCCAGTTTAACGCAATAACTATGACATTTGATACGTTTGCAGCGGTCTTCCTGAGATACGTGAAGATTGCTTATAAGAAATGCATAGTTTCACTAATATTATTTGCGCAGCCTTTGTTCCATACGTGAAGAACCAAATGGATCAAAATTATATAAACTTGAGTTACAAATGATTGCTCAAAGAAAACTGACTTAACACTGACTGTAAAATGGATTTACAGTTTTATATTTTTGTTTAAGAAAATCTTAGCTATATGTGAATAATTTAATTCTGATAATAAGTTTACGATCCCTTTATTATAAACAATCGTCATAATAACCTTAAAATGAGTCGTTAATAATACCCTTATTATTGCATTTCATATATTAATGTTATCCAAGAGATTTTAATATTAGTTTTAGATTACGTTCGCGCATAACCAACAAATGAAAATATTTGTTAGGTAATATATATTTAAATATTTATCATACAGCTGAGTATATGTGTTACCGTTTGACCTAAAACAACCAGTTTACGTAAATCTTCCACAAGTGTTTGACTAAATAACTTTAAAGAGCATTAGTTAAATTTAGCACGTGAACAATAACGACGTTGACAAAGTAATTCTAAAGACAAAGCAGCAATTCAAACGAGATACTAATAACTTTTTAACTAAGTCAAAAATTTGTCCTAGAATATTTTTAAGATTTATAAATACCATCTCAATTTTAAAACCCTGCCTAGTACTTAGATATTCAACTAGTTTTTAGGTTATTAGAGCCTGTTCTTAGAAAGCACCTTTAGTAAATAACCCTATAATGAAAACTGCCACCTAAGTTCAGTTTTAAATATTTTGTTAAATTGATAGATTTCTCTCAGGGCCAATCTGCCTATATTACTGTTATAGGTATATTGGTTAATATTGGCTCTATTGGTTAACCTATTGGTTAATATAGGTATATTAACTAGTGATATTAATATTTAGGTATGCCTTGGACGGTTGCTTGGTAAGTTTAGCACAACCCGTTATTTTAATGATGAGATAGTGGTACGCAAGTTTTGTACATGCTTAAAGTCTTTGGGTAGTGTTAGCAGATTATTAAACTGTTATTGAACAAAATAATTGATTACCCCAAAGAAATATCTGTTATCACTTTACTGCAGTGGCGGCCTCTTTGGCGAGTACAATTATGGAGATAATACAGACCGTAAAAGTTTTTAATTACCCCTCATGTTAAGTTACAGAGCCGAAAATTAATTACAGAAAGAAAAGTTTCACGAGGGAGAGTCTAAGTATTGACGTTTCACCTTTTCTGTTTGAAAGCTACTATTTTATGTTTGTGCCATCGTTTTAATTTTTATTTATTTATATATAAATAACTAGCTGGTACCCGGCACGTTGCTGTCGCAGAAGAGGCATTGAATTTTTTTATGTGAAATACTAATTCATTTTCAATATGAGCTCGTTCGCTTCGCTCACTCGCCTCCCGGATGAGCTCGTTCGCTACGCTCACTCGCCTATCGAAAAAAAGAGTTTGAGTTGCCATTCAAGTAGTTTTTTATTTCCATTTTGAGAGCTGCCATTCAAGTAGGATTTTTATTTTCATAATGATAATCAGCTGTTTACAATATTTTAAGTTATAGATATCATCTGATAAAATCAAAAGAAATCTTTCTTCCATAAGATTATCGTTGAAACTTTGAAGTCCAGTGGGGCACAGCCCTAATGTCCTAGGACTTCGGTTAATGGCCTATGACCTTTCTAGGGTTAACCTGTGTTACTATGCAAAATTTCAAAGCAATCGGATGAACAGCGCATAAAATACGAACGGACAGACGGACAAACGAACAGACGAACAGATTTACAAACATTTATTTTTATATACCGGTATTATATAATATTTCAGTAAGCAAAATGGTAAAACTTTTGGATTAGATGCGAGTGAAGTGAAATATATATTAGTTTATCATACAACATAAAACAAATAATTGTGAGTGAATATGCTGGTTATAAAATAATATTTTAATCCTAGTAAATTAATCCTTTAAACAACCATATTATGTACATCACATCATGAAATGTTTTATGTATTGCAAGTTGTGTATCATTAATTTTTATTGAAACCACTCAACATTAAGCTATATTTTACTAACAAAACTATAACATTTATTCATATATTAATTTAAGTTTTATATACAGTTGATTTGAATACTGCACTTACAAAAGTTAATGTAACTAAAACCACTATCTTAATAATTATGGCACATTTTAATCGAGTTTTGAAGTGGAATATGAACTTCATTGATCTATTAAATGAATTGATACTGTACACCACGTTAAATTTGGACAACTCATATTGAAAATGCATAGATCGTAAAAGTTATAAATTCAGTTTACTATAAATACTGCACCATTTAAGAAGTATGTGCTTTCATTCCTTTTAGGCAGTTTTGCACATCTGGCCACTGCAGTTTTCTTGGCCTAGTTTTTGTATTGCAAGTGGAATTTGGTGTTGTGTTTATGGTAAAATTATGAAGATATATTATGTCACGTTAATGTTATATATGTTATTTGTTCATAGTAATAAGATTTTTTTAAATAAATAACTTAAAATTAACTAGTAGGTGCCCTTCGAAATTTGACGGATAAAATATTAAGGCCAGTAGTACTCTGTAGGAAAAATCACCAACAATTAAATACTTTACTTCAAATTTATCAAATTATGAAATGCACTTTTATATGTTGCATAATACAGCTAAAAGTCACAAAACTATTAAATATAACTTAAACAAATAAAACAAATAAAAGTTACTTTTAAAAGTTGCATGTTATGTTTACGTTGAAGTTTACTATACACGAAAATAAATCAAAAGCTTAATAGGCTGATCAGCAAACAAAAGAAAACACCAAGTTGGGATTATAATCAGCTGATTAAACAAAACTTACTACATATTCCACCAAAACGGTTTGTAGACATTTACATTTTGTTTCATTTAACAAACTTAAAAGGAGAAAATTATAAATCTGACAATTTCGGGGAGGATCGGAATGTTTTAGCTTTTAATTAGTATAAATCCCATCACCACACGTCACCGGTTTTCTCAAACTAAGTCCGAGTTATGGGGAAATTTGAGGTATTAATACTTTATATCATTAAAAAAACTTAAAAGAAGAGCATTATAAATCTGACAACTTTGAGGAGTATCGTAATGTTTAAACTTCAAATTGGTTTAAATTCCATGACCAACTAAGGCCGAGTTCTTCAAAATCCTAGATGAAGATTCTCCCGTATGAATAACATGGGGAGGTTTTAGGACGTTATACTTTGTATAATTTAACAATCTTAAAAGTAGAAAATGATAAATCTGACAATTTTGGGGAGCGTCTGATTGTTTAAGCTTCAAATTGGTACAAAATCCATGACCAAAAGTAACCTGGTATTCTCAAACCAAGGCCGAGTTCATTAAACAAAATTTTCTCCCACTTAAATAACATGGAGAAAATTGTTAAATTTGACTATTTATAAAAAATACGCGGTGATTTTCTCGACATCTGCAGTGTAAAAACATTAAAATTACACATCAATTGTCCAAATCGATTGAGAAATAACGACATAGTAGGCCGAAAACGAAATTCCTTAGCGAATTGATATAAAAGATTTTTAATAATATATACATGATTAACCAGTATACATATACTGGTTAATCATATATATACTGATTAACTAGTATATATATATATATATATATATATATATATATATATATATATATATATATATATATATATATATATACTAGCTGTTCCCGCAGGCTTCGCCCCGAAAATAACCTTAATATATAAAAACTTACAGTTGTGTGTGCTGCATTCTGCGGTTATTCCGTGGAACTACTACGAATTAAGATCAGCTTTTTGTATTTTCTTCAGCTCAAACTTAAAGTGAATGTCCATAAGAATAACACAGGATTGGAACTTTGACTCCCCGTGGGGCAGAGCCCTATGGGAATTTCTTAAAACCCTTTCTTAGTAAGCACCTAAGATTCAAGAGGTATGTTCCGAATTTCATTGCAATCCGTTCTGTGGTTTTTGAGATTTTGTGATGAGTGAGTGAGTGAGTGAGTCAGTCAGTCAGTGATATTTGGATTTTATATATTAAGATGGAACTTCTACACTTGCTCCATTTATAAATTTTAATGAAGACATGTAATATTAAAAGGCTAATAAAGGGTGGTTAACACTAAGGAAAAATTATATGAAATCATACAAAAATACGTAGGAAGCAAATAAAAAAGTTTGGCATATTTCACAAAAATGTTTGGCTGCTTACTATTGTAATTCCATATGGCTCAACGGCGTACACCTTTTCCACAGGCATATTCAAACTACAGACAAGAGAAAAAAGTGGTGAGGAGAATGGTGACTTAAAGAGTTTTTTTTTTAGATTATACCAAATTAACTTATCCACCCCTACTGCCTGGATCTCCCAGAGAGAAATCGCTTACATTATTTTTAGTTCATCTTCTCCTCAAAGAAAAACTTTACCCAAAATTAAAAAAACAACTTATTTTTAAGGGATTTTGAAGACACTACCTATCTCATATTGATAATCCAGATGTTCCGATAGGTGGTTTGAATCTTTAGCTTTTTGCCAAGAGGGGCCCCAAATTAGATTTTTGACCGAGGCACATTTTGGAATTCGGAGTTATAATTGAACAATCCCGTGATTTTGGAACAAATTAGCAAACTACGAATTACTTATTTCAATTACATTTTGCTTTTTAAGAGCTTTCGTAAAGATGATGTACTGATGATACTCTTTACAAATATCAATGTATTTACTTATTTAACGTGCATACTTAGCGACTAAACCTATTAATGCATTAACTAACAACTTAGAATTGAGTAGAAACTTTTAAAAGAGCTTTTTATATATTTTTATCACTTCCCAGTTCAACCTCCGTGCCAAACATTACTGGTCGTTTATATAGAAGAATATATTGTTAAGTCTTGGTCTCCAGACGTCTCCATCCAGACTGAAAGAACAGATAACAAATTCGTTTACATATATTTTATGTTATAAATAATTACAGTTCAGTTCACTTTTTGTTTTGAAGAATTACATACAAAATTGTACCAAAATGGATTCATTTATTTAATTTTAAACAAAATCATTTACATCAACATCAAACATTTTAATGATCCTTTGAGCGCAGATAGTATGAATTTCAGCTATGTAAACTAGAATTCTTTAAATAAATACTTATGTATTTTTTAACTTCAATTAATATTTATTTGTAATTGAGAAATGACACCTACCCGCACCAGCAATTTTAAGCCGGATACTTACAAACGTTGATGGCGCTGACGAAAATACGTTTTGCATCAATAAAGACAGTCGTCGATGAATTTCAAAGTCATCCAGGGACAATCACTCGAGTTCAGAGAAAATCGCTGAAAGTATATGCGAATGAAATCAACAGGAAACATGAAGATTGTTTACAACATTTCACAAGAGCTACTTCTTACTATGAAGAAGACGCCGCGTTTCCGAGGAAGTTCTTGCAGAAGACCAGAATAACATCAATGATTCGACCATATACTTAGCGTCCGTTATTGAAGACTTGTCAGGAAAAGTGGCAAACCCAGAAAATGACACCACTTTTGGCACTTTTTTCCCATGTTATTCTTATGGGGATCAGTTTTTGCACACTTGCCCGATCCTACCCTACACAAATTTCCTTGTTGGCTTATACTAATGACCGACCCTTGCCTATATTAAATAAAATTTCCCAAACCCAATCCGTCCCCTATATTTTTTTAAAATTAATTGTCAAAATCAGTCTAAAAAACTAACTTTGGTGTTTACGGTCGATTTGTCTGCAATTTGGATATGTTATTGTTGTAGGCTAATGTTTTAATAAATTCCACCTAAATTTCCAAAAATCGTTATTATGATTAAATTAAAAAAGCTTATTTCCCATCCGGCTGTATAATTGCCATATTTCCAATACTTTGTATTATTGTGGGCCCCAACTTGGCCCTCTCAACCTCTGTCGTAATATATTGGTTCTAAATTCATTTTAACACATCCTTTGCGGAAATCCACGAGTTCTGGCTACTTGGGAACCCAACCCATTTGACATATAATAAATCACCCTTCCTCCTAAATACCTTCTTAACTAAATACATGTCTTTATATTTAGTCTTTAACAATTCTTGCTCATATATTCAAGAAAACAACAATACTATACTTTCCGCTACCTACTTTCCCCTACCCCCTGTAGTGCAATAGATATTTTTGTGTTTATTTTACTGTAATCACGCAAAAACTAACTTTGGTGTTTATGGTCCGATTTGTCTGCAATTTGGTTATTTTCCTAAGCCAATGCATAAGTAAATACCACCTATAATTTCTAAAATCAATATTAATGTAAAATTAAACAATATTTTGTAAATTACTGCCAATTGCCAACTATTTTAATTACTGTCCTGTTTGTTTGTAACTTGTATATGTTATTGTTATAGGCTATTGCATAAGTAAATACAACTTATAATTTCCAAATTTAATTTAAACAATATTTATTTAATTACTGCCGATTGCCAACGGATTTATTTACTATCTGATTTGATTTATTTATTGATATGTTATAGCCCCCAACTATTATATGTAAAATTATATTATTTCCAAATACGATGCTTTGTATAATTTATGTATCCAAAAATACTAACTGTTTATGGTCCAAATTGTCTGCTATTTGTGTTATTACCCTAAGCTATTGCATAAACCACCTACAATTTCCAAATTTAATTTTAGCAATACTTTGCAAATTACTGCCAAATTACAACCTATTTGTTTACTGTCCAATTTTTGCATATGTTTGTAATTCGATGTTTATAATTGCAATGAATTATTCCAAAATTCGATGTAAAATTTATATAGTATATTTTCGCAAAATTATTTGCTGTTTATTAACCAATGCAATTGAGTAATGTATATGTTGTTGGGCTTTGTGTAAATGCATATAATTATGTGCCAAGTCTTAACTTAAATTTATAAATTAATATATAGTAGCAAATGTCAACTTCTTTACCTATCGATGCCACAATACTATGTGTTTTGTTGTTGTACAACTGCTAATATGCGTAAACAAACTAATGTTTAAACCTACTAACAACTACACACAAAACTCCAACCTTTCATTATGCTTGTTCGGAGTAGTCTTTATTTTATCCAGCTTAATTTTAATTTTGTAGTTAAAAACTAACTTTCCACTTTCTAGCTCGTTTTCCAGCCACTGGTTGGAGACATAAAGGTTACGAATATTTTCAAACTGTACAATATACCGTTTTCTACCTCTATGCTCCACTTGTTTAGTAGCGCTTATTAATAATTCCGTACCATCTTCCAAATCCTCCAATCTACTACATTCTTTAAATTTAATATTACCTTTAATATCTTGCATTAACATTGTATTATAAATCTCTATATCTTCTTGCCCAACAACCTCTGTAGTATCCCACACACTATTATGGAAACTTAAGTTTTCTATTTTCGGAAACGAATTACCATAAAATGTTGCGGTTCCGTTAATGCTAAAGCTTGCAATTGGCTCATTGGTAGGTAGGTAAATAATGTCCAAATCGCCATTATGCACTGTGTATGGTAATACGCTATAACCTTCCCTATTCTTATTTATCTCTATAAACACAGTTTTACAGACACCTTTAACATAGTTTACACCTCTCTGTCCATGTTTCTCTGCCAATACCCCCACATAGGTAAACTTGTTTTTATTGTTGGGTCATAAGAAACGCATATACTATGTAATGTCCATAATGCTGTAGATCATCCCAACGCAGCAGGAAGTAATATTTTAATTTATCCTCTCTTTCCCTTATTTCTTGTAACTTTAGCCAATTGTGCTTTGTATTCCTCTTTAACTGCAACAATCTTTTCCATATATTCCAATTTACGCTTATTGGTGTCTATGTCTTCTAATTCCAATTTCTTCTTTTTGGAACGCCTCTCTAAGAAAGGCTTAGAAAATGGTTCTATTTCTTTAATAGTGAATGGGTATAGTTTATTTGTAATATTATTCCGACTTCTTAAAATATAGGGAGCAAGGTTAGGACTTTCCAGTAAGCCTAATTCTTCTAAATTTATGTGTTTAGGTATAGTGGAGAAAGGTGTATTTGATTTTGTAAAACATGAGCCTCCAGATTTTATGTAACACTTATTCTTTACACTTATAGTATCTGGATATTCTCCTATTACCTCCACATAGTTAGTTGGCAAACAGTTAAAGCTAAATGCCGATAGAGGATACTTTATTAATTTCTATCTTTGTGTACTATCTTCCGGCAGTTTTAGTTGCACTCCAGTTATCTTCTTTGTATTACTATTACCCCAATATGCGTATTGTAACAAAGCGTTAAACACCAGACACCAATTTTTTTGTAACTGATTAGCAACTTTCGTCCACATCTTATGCATGGGTACAGTATAGAATGGAGTATTTTGGAAGTACATTTTGTTGTCTTCTATTAGGCTTAAACAATCTCTTAAAGGTTCAAACTCTGTACCAAATCCTCTACAATAGTTATAGATTGTTGCCTCTAACCCTGTTATTCCATTCTCTCTTGCTTGTTTGGACGAAAATGTTTCTTTTATTCTCGCATCTGGACAGTTTAAACAGTTTATTAATGGTTTCCTATAGTTTTAACTACTCCAGAGTTTTAATCTGACATACAAATTTATTATATATTTTTACTCTGCTATTTACATTAAATCAAGGTGAACAGTCTTTACTAATATAGTAGTTATTATCTACAATAACGTTATGACCATCCTTGTACTCCCCTTGGTAGCAACAGTCAAAGTTTATGTTATATATTGGCACATTTCCTCTTTATTAAATATTTCAGCCAAATCTAGTGTTATATCGAAATCCATAAGATAGCACATTTCTTTTTCCAGATCTTGCAGTATCTTGGGAAGGTCTTCAACAAAATCCTTAATTTTAACATTTGCAAGCTCTATTTTGTCTTGAATTACCATAGGATGATCGTACTTTTGTTTAATTTGGTCAATATCTTTCTTAATTATTTGTAACACACCCTCGCTTTGGACCCCAGAGGACTTCTCCAGGGAGAATGGTAGTTTGGCCACAACACAATGTCGAGCTAAAGAGAACTTTTTAAACATTCCTCATAAGTAGCTATTAAACGAGCCACATATTTCCTTCTTAACTTTAAATATATTCTAAACATCCCCATCACAATCCGTAACACTGGATATCTTAGCTAACATTATGTTATCACAAAACTCATCCGTTATGGAAAGTATAGTATTGTTGTTTTCTTACCTATATAAGCAAGAATTGTTAAAGACTAAATTAAAGACATGTATTTAGTTGAGAAGGTAATTAGGAAGAGGAGTGATTTATTATGTCATATGGGTTGGGTTCCCAAGAAGCCAGAACTCGTGGATTTCCACAAAGGATGTGTTAAAATTAAGTTAGACCCAATAAATTACGACGGAGGTAGTTAAAAGGGCCCCAAGTTGGGGCCCACAGTAATACAAAGTATTGGAAATATGGCAATTATACAGCCGGATGGTAAATAAGCTTTTTTAATTTAACCATAATAGTGATTTTTGGAAATGTAGGTGGAATTTATTAAAACATTAGCCTACAACAATAAAATTTCCAAATTGCAGACAAATCGGACCGTAAACACCAAAGTTAGTTTTTTAGACTGATTTTGACAATTAATTTTAAAAAATATAGGGGACGGATTGGGTTTGGAAAATTTTATTTAATATAGACAAGGGACATTAGTACAGGCCAACAAGGAAATTTGTGTAGGGTAGGATCGGGCAGGTTTGCAAAAACTGATCCCCATAAGAATAACATGGGAAAAAAGTGCCAAAAGTGGCGTCATTTTCTGGGTTTGCCACTACTGACAGGCGAAGACGATCAACAAGAACATTTATTTGACACCCAACGCCATTTCGGACACCTCTAACAGTATCAACCAATGCGCAGCTCAACTACCTAAACTGGAATTGACTAAGTTCAATCATAGATTATTGTTTAATCTATGGTTCAATGGTGAGTACGCCAGTTGGAAAACATTTATAAACTTGTTCAATACTACCATTCATTCTAACCAATCTTTGACCATGGTACTCTAATTTCAGTACCTATTAAGTATTCTGTCTGATGAACCACTTAACCTTGTACGAAATATTAACTTAACTGATGCTAATTATGATGTATCTTATGGGATTATTCACGATCGTTATCAAAATGATCCGCAGTTACAGCACATAAACCTGACATATCGTTCAACAACTTATTGGGAATTCGGGAATTTTTGAATACTTACATTGAGAAAATTCAAGGTTTAAATGATATACGATGTAGTATTACCGAGTCAAGTCTTTTGTTGCAAGAATTACTTCTACGCAATTTAGAAGTAGAGTTGTGTAAACGGTTAGAGCTCCCTCGTCACGAAAAACATACTCTACCTTCTGTAGATGAAATAATTGATTTTCTCACTCTTGAGTGTCACGAAGACGCTGTGTGCTCACTGGGAATGCGTCTTAACGATACTCACTTGGCTAACCCACGGGAAACAACTGGTTTTAAAAAGAAAACTTATTAAAACCTGGTTTTAAATTCTAAACAACAGTTCAGGAGGCATTTTCAAAATGAATGAAAAACCTTTTATCGGACAGACTTCGGTCATAGAACTGCAGTTGCCCCAACGTCCACAAATACTAATCAGTTGTTCTCCTGTGTGGTTTGTGATACATCCAATCACAAAATATTTCCATGTCCAAGGTTTATGGCCAAAACGCCACAGGAAAGGTATCAAATCATTAAAACACGTCGCCATTGCATTTCGTGTTTGGGAATGCACGACATTAAAGCATGCAAATCCCAATCTATATGCAAAGTTTGTCACAACAGGCATAATACTCTTACATTATCCGTCTGAAAAAACAGAAAATTTTTCCAAGTATTCAACCACAAATGTTCAGGTTGAAAGACACAATTCAACCAGTGGTGTTCCAAACCTTAGCAATAGGAATAAAACAGTTGCGTTCTACTCACAAAACAGTGCTCCTCGATGTAACAAACATGCTATGGTATTGCTAGGAACAATATTAATCAATTTACGCAATTCTAGTGGAATTACTTATACATTCCGTGTACTGCTTAACTCAGGAAGTATGTGTGCTCTCATCACAGAAATAGCAGGTAATCTACTAAATGCACAGCGTCAAAAAAGCAATGTGCAAATCTTAGGCATTGATCCAAAGGTTTCTCGTAACAAAGGACAGATTTGAGCTACATTAGAAACTTTGTCCTCAGATAATCACTAATCTTCCTCTGGGAATCATTGACAAATTAACTCTCAAAGTTCCTTGTCTTCCTGTATTCCCAGAAGTTATTCAATTGACTCAACATCTTGAATTGGCCGACCCAACGTTTCATAGTCCCAGTCGCATTGATGTTATATTGAGAGCTGCATTATTTCAGCATATTTTCACTGGTCCACATACCTTTTTAGGTCACAAATTACCATGCATTATTGGTACTCCTTTTGGACAAGTTGTCATTGGCACAACACCCTGTGTTCCTTCATCATCATCAGTTTCTATCCGCCAACAAAGCAGTCTTAACATTTGTCTCTATTCCGTTAATGACGTTGACTTACATGATTCCATTCACAAATTTGAGATTCCAGTGCATAATCTTAAGTCTGAAAAAGACAACACATGTGAACGTTTGTTCATTGAAACGTATAGCCGTGACGACACTGGGCGCTACATCGTTCGTCTCCCTTTTAAAGAGTCAAAACAAACGTTAGGTATATCTCGTCCGACCACCGAACTCCGGTTGAAAGTAATGGAACACAAATTTGTTTTCATCATACTGCTTCAAAAACAACTGTTTCTGACAGATGCGTTGAGATTCAAAAGTTCTTCTTTTTAGTCTTTGGATAATAACATATGTTTTGATGATCATTATCGTACTAGTACTAAAAAAATCATTGGTGATGATACTTTTGATTCGAGGTCGTCATAAATCGATTACAATTCATTCGATTATAAATAATCGAAACATTCATTGTTGTATTGTTATTATTTTTGCGTTCGTTTCCCGTACACCACTGGTGAGTGACAACTGTGAGTGACACGATGGACGAAGTTAGTAGGCCTAACGATTCGTATCGAAATATAATAGAAATAGCCCAAACAATCATATTTCCATGACAACCGTGCCCAAATCGAATGTTTGTTTCGAAGAACAACCGATTGATTCGAACCACAATGATTGGTTTGAAGTGATCGACTCAACAACCGATAGATATGAATGAACCGAAGTTATGCATGTGCAACAGCTGATTGTTTCAAGAGACAAGCTGAAAGAAACATTTGAGGTTATGAAGATACAGTAGGTAAATTTTACTTTTGTTTTTATTTAAACCTTAAGTTTTTTGGCAGTATGACGAAAAATATAGTTCGTCACTCGGATCAAAAGTGATCCACTTTTGATCCTAGTGACGAAATATACTATAACAACGAGCGTTTCCCTTCGCTTTACCGTGACTTTATGCAAGAATACGTCACACTTGAACATATGACAAAATGTTCATATCCCTCTCCCACAAGCCTGTATTATTTTTTGCCTCATCACGACATTCTTAAGGAAACTAGTTATCACACAAAACTGCGAACAGATTTTGATTCTAGTTGTAAGTCGAGCTCCGGATTTTTCTTAAATGACTTACTCATGACAGGCAAAAAGCTGACCAATATTGCTGACATTTTGACGCAATTTCGGCGTCATCATATAGTAATCTGCTGCAAAATGAAACATATGTGTCGTCAAATAACCATTCATCCAGATGATCGCAATTTTCAACTAATTCTAAGGAGATCAACTGCTTATCGACCAATGAAATCTTTTCAACTCAATACCGTCACTTACGGTGTAAATTGTTCTCCATATTTGAAAATCCGTACGATATATCAGTTAGCCATTGACGAAGGGCACGATTTCCCTGAAACATTTCATGCGCTGTTACATCACACATATGTTGATGATATAATTACAGGTGCGGAATCAATCCAATCTGCGACTGAGCTACAAAAACAACTAATAAATTTTCTCCAATGTGGAGGTTTTGAACTCCGTAAATGGGTGTCCAATTCTGATCAACTCTTGCAACAAGTTCCAAACGCACATCGTGAGTTCCCAAAGTTTATTTCTGATTCTACCGATCCACATTTTACTGTAATGGTCCCATAGATCTGACACATTCTCCTACACTACGCATGGTGAAGAAAACTTGAACCTGAAGTCTACTAAACGTACAGTGTTAAGTGCCATTTCTACAATCTATGAATCATGTGGTTTTTTAACTCATTTCATAATGCTTACCAAGTGCTTTATGCAGCTTATTTGGACTTTAGTTTTAATTTGGGACGCACAACTCTACCATCTGACGTACAAGACCAAAGGACACGTATAGTTGCTGAAACTCACTGGTTGTCACAAGTATCGATACCACGAACTTTGAATCTCAGCTCTTTACATAAAATAGAACTACATGGATTCTGTGACACATCAGAAAGTGGCTATGCGGCAGTTATTTATTTTAAATATGAACGGCTTGAAACAAATTGTGACAACTAATTTTAGTAGCAGCAAAAAGCAGGGTGAGACCTGTTACTCAAGTTGTTCCTGTCAACTGTCAATAAGATCAACATTCGTTGAATTACGGAAGTACTTCAAGGAGGCCGATTGTTAAATCTTGGTCTCCAGACTGAAAGAACAGCTATTAAATTGGTTTACATATGTTTTATGAAAATTATTTACAATTCAGTTCAAATTTTCTTTAAAAAAAATTACATACCAAAATGTACCAAAATGTATTAATTTATTTAATTTCAAACAAAATCATTTACATCAACATCAACAATTTTAATATGACATAAGTTTAAACCAATACAGTTTTGATAAACATTAATTTCAATCGAGGAATATAAACAGATTTACAAATAAGGTAAACCTTAAAAAGTATGTTTACCCATGTTTATTGATTAACAAAACGTTTTGTTTTTCGATACTACGAATTTGCTTTGAAAGCATAACTATCAGAGTTAACGTAAAACATATGTTTATCAATTTTGTATGTAGAGTAACATATATTATAATTTTTCAATTATTTTGAAGAATACTGTTTGTGGTTTAAAATGTTATTTTTAATGAAAACGAAATAGTTTGTGATTTCCAATGGTGCTGCATTATTTTACCTAAAAAGAAACTAGAGCTCATAAGGGACTAACAGTATAAAACGGAATTCATAACTAGTAACAAGTTTTGTTCTATGTACCTAATTTTGATTAAATCTTAATAAAGACACAAATTATGCAATTCTTGACCAACCTGCTATTTAGTATATTATTTAGTTTACATTTAGTATTATTTATACATTATTTACTGTGTAATCCTATTGTGCATACATTTTAGTTTTTATATTCTTAACAAATAACACATGGTCCTGCGCTTTGAATATATTTTCAAAAATGAATAGCTGCAGTTACGCCCAAGGATCTGTGTCACATAAGTATTTGCTGTTATTCCAGTTCTGGTTGGACATCGCCCAAAAGTAACAACGGGAAGTCAGTGTGGCCTTCTTCAATATATGGAACTTTTGTATCACATCATACGAAAAAAGTACTTTATAAGTCGGAAATAATAATATTGAACATAAATGATATGCACAAATGTAATACAATCAAAATTGGGTGTATTTGGATTTCCGTTTACGAAAAATATTAAAGGTTTATCTTTATTACGGATTGATTTCATAGATCATATTCAATTATTATTGGTGATATTATTGATAGTACAATTTTTAAAATTGGTATCGTTACTATAAATTTAAACTTTTAATGATATATTTTTGATAAAACATTAAACATCGTTGTGATAACAAAAATATTCAGTGATACAAATTATCACGTATAAACATTTTCAAACGACACCTTGTTTGCTCCAAACAGACAAAAAGACTGAGTATTTATTTTTTACTGGATAAATGGCACAATTAAGTGATATTATTTTAACTTTAAGAATGAAAATAATGTAATAGTTGTGTTAATAATAGATATAGCCATATTAATGTTGTCCAATTACAAGTAAGCTGGTTGTCTATTTATCTTTCAATTATGATTGCTTTCCTCTGTAAAAATACGCTCTTACTGACGTTTTTGAATCGGTTCCATACTGAAACGAATTTAATTTAATTTTAGAATAAAATACACTTTTATACAATATCATTAATTTATTCATCGAAAACCCTTTAAATAAATATACAAAAATAATAAAACACAACAAACATAACGACGGCTGGAAATATATTCGTTTCAAATATATGTTTATGTATATTTGTGTTAACAAACGTTATTAAAAGTGGTTGTTTTCTTATTGCCAGTAATTCTACGGCACGCCCACCACCGGTCCTAAATTAATGAGTACATTGTTTCAATGTTGGAGGGACGTTGGGAGAGACTTTATTTTGACAGATGGTCGTCGGTCAAAGTCTAATAAAGTCGTGTTGACTCATGTTGTAAAGGCCCACCCTTTAGTTTATTGGATTGACTTGATGTTTGTCATTGTACACTCATAACTGCAGACACTTGATGCAGATTTTCAAATAATATCATGTAAATTACCAAAACTGAACGAATGGAGGGTTTTCGATTATACTGTGTTTATTATTTACATTTTATAAGTATTATTTAGTATTTTCGTTTAAGTCTACATTTCGTTTAATTGTTCCACTTTATTTAAAAAATCTTTATCAAAACACATTATTCAGTTTTATATTCAGATTTTTCAACTAAAAACATAAAATATATAATAACGTAGAAATTTCAACGATTACAATTTTGATGTTTCCATTCTCCTGGCAAAAGATAATTTAATTTTAAATAAAAAGGGTCTTGAAATATACAGGTAGTGATATGAAAAATGATCTATTTTTAATGGTATAATGTTTTGTATATTTAAACCTCAAAATTAAATACAAATATTTTCAATTTCAAATTCTATAATAATTGGGGTAAAACATTAGTTTAGTGGCTACTTTACATTTGATGTATTAATAAAATACTCATTAAACTCTGGATTACAATAATGATTTGAAATTGCAAAGCTAATACTCCCTGCGTTAAGTAAATGCTCCTTAAAGCCAAGCGACCACATTACAAAGGGTAATTTTAAGCAACAGAGCTCACTAATTAGACTTCACGGGTTAAATAGGGGACGACTTTACTTTTAGAATTAAGTTTATGAAAACTAAAATTGTGTTCTCTTAAACGAAGTGTAGATTTTATTTCGGTTCAAATTTAATACGTCTAGCAATCTTAAGTCTCTATACACAAATCCCTTCCAGTAAACTGTGTCTTTATTTTAAATATTTTTTAACAGTACTGTATGAAAATAAACTACGTCCCACAACACTACAAAATATATTTAAATTTATACTGTACTTACATATAAGACGGTAACTATATAAAACGGATGGGCAAGACCTTGTACCATTTTTTGTGTATAATTACCGTCTTGTATTGAAGTACAGTATAAGTTTAAATATATTTTGTAGTGTTGCGAGACGTAATTTTATTTTGTCCTGTTAATTGTAACAACATTTATTATGCTACTCAATAAACTATTTAAATATGTTTTCATACAAGTTATTTCTACTATTTACTTTTCTCCAGACATTTCGTGGTTTATAGAACTGTTCCGAAACAACCTACAGACAAAATAAACATTTAAGCTGCCTCCATAAATAAAATATATATATATATATATATATATATATAAGTGATAAAATAGAATACGGATTTTCATAATAAGTTGATTAAATAAAAAGTAAAAACTTTAACTAACTCAAGAAATGTTGTGTTCTTGATAATATTAAATCAAGTATTGTGTTATTCAAAACATATCCGTTTAGTTATATATAATTTTTCATACTTTTCAGGATAATATGTATGTCGCCAATGTACAAAGCAGAATGTACATGATTTCGCTAGTGAGAAGGACGTGAATACTTTAAAATACACAGCAAACTTAGGTAGCGGTATTTTACTTTAACTAAATTCCTATAAAGCTATAGCTTCCTGGCACTGTTAATAATGGAAAAACTGCGAAGCAGGACCGTAATAGTTCGTATGTATTTTAACAGAGGAAAAAACTAATGAAACAAGATTAAATAAAATACTTTAGTTTATTTTTTACAAATAAATCCAATTATAGTTGTACAGGAGAAATAAAACATATAGATTTAAAATATTAAGTACAATTTTATATGTCAAAATATACATGTACAGTATATAATTGCAATATTTTTTTAACAAAATCCACCACCGCAGACGGCTCGCAATTCACTGAAACCCATTGACCAAACCAATTTCATGTCAATTAATAACCTTCCGGATTAATGTTGCAGCTCCCGTATCACATAGAACTAATTTTTATCAGTTGGGACGGTTTTAAATATTTCATATATATTACTGTTGATCTATTCATAAAGTTTTTAGGTATTTTTTCTGGTTAGTAATATTTCTATGTTATTTGTGAGTGTGATGTCTATGTTCATTTTATAGATTTTTGATTCCTACATGGAAAACCTAAGAAATGTTGTAATAAAAACAATTTTGAGCTATTAGCCTATAATTAAATCAAATTCATGGATGAAAATATAAAAATGCAAACAATAATTACTAGTCACGTGATTTTCATAATAATTGTTAATCACTGTTTATTAGTCAAGTAGAAAATTTTGATTCCAACCTTACGAACTCTTTATTATTACTGAATCACATATATTATAATAAAGGAACTACCCATTTATGTGAAGGTTGCGTAGAAATAGTAAAGAACAATTAGAAATTCAATTATAGAATAGAATAGAAGTTTTTTCCTTCTTATAAATCCTTACAGATCAAATACATTGTATACACAGATAAAATAAAATAATGGTTCTTCTTTTGACAGTCCATTTTAGTTACTAAAACAGTTTGTTCACCTTCTCATGCCAGAGCTGACCAAACATGTACTAGATTATATCTATGCATATTAAGTTATAAATTAATTTTTATAAACCAAAACGACTAATCCACTATTTACAATATGAGAAAAAATAGGGCCTCAAAAAGCTTGAGGTTCCATCCTAATCATCCTTAAAGAATATCATCAAAAACAAATACTCTTAAGTCACTGACTATAAATACCCCGGTAGCAGCAAACCTACATACTCAGCGAATTTCCAATGCACATATATGTATCTTAATACCACATAAAGCCACATACCAAGTTTTATCAATATACATTCATAAATAAACGATTTATGACATTTTAATTATTCCCCATAAGAATAACATGGCGGCTTAGTATGCAGGTTTGCTGAAGCAAGAAACAAAAAATGGGGTTTTATACAGATATCAATATAACTCAAGTAGGTAAAACCACACACACCATTTTATTAATTTATGTTCAAGAATAACATGAGGGCTGAATACGCAGGTTTGCTGCTACGGGAACAATCAGTAAAAAATGGGTTTTAGTGTAAATATCAATGGACCACAACGATATGAAGCAATACACCAAGTTTCATCAGGATAAGTTGATTAATAAGCCAGATATACAATTTTTCTTATTCTCTCTTTCTCACTATTTTAAGAATAACATTGGACAACGTACTGTGTTTAGCAATTTCAATATCTCTGTAACCATTTGACGTATAATTTTTTTATAAAAAGAGCTAATAACTGTATAAATGGGAAGCCGTGGTAATTTTGGACACCTTATCTAAACTAACAATATTTAAGTTATCAGGTTGAAGAAATTTGTTACAGCAAGTGTCGATATCAATAAAACATATTTTAGTTACATGAAATATTGTTATTTTCCATTTACCAATACTGGGTTGCTTTAATGTATATATTTCTCGAATAATCATTCCATTACGTGATCAATAAATACAAACGCTTAATTCATAACAACAAATACCATTGGGGTTTTATGATTAAAAACATGTTATAGTACTATATCAAACTAGATTTTTTGAAACATTATC
This sequence comes from Allygus modestus, assembly GCA_963675035.1. Taxonomy (NCBI): domain Eukaryota; kingdom Metazoa; phylum Arthropoda; class Insecta; order Hemiptera; family Cicadellidae; genus Allygus; species Allygus modestus. The sequence continues at coordinate 142,524,857 of OY776112.1, read as the reverse complement.
CGGATAGTAGGATTGTCATTGTTTAAAAAAAATATAAAAACGTTACTTCTATGGGGATTTTAGAAGTTTTATGACTGATTTTTTAGTGAGGAATTTCATAAAATCGTCAAAATAAATTCTATATTAATACAACGAGCTCAAGTCTGATTCCAACATAAAAAGCAAATGTATAAACAAATTAATTTACAATAATGGACTATTTTTCACCCTACTCTTATAAACGTTACAATAACAAATACCCCTTAGCAGCAAATCTGCGTACTCAGCGAGTTTCCAATGTATGTATGTATGTATGTATGTATGTATCTTAATACCACATAAAGACACATATCAAGTTTCATCAATATACATTCATAAATAAACAATTTATGACATTTTAATTATTCTCCATAAGAATAACATGGTGGCTGAGTATGCAGGTTTACTGAAACAAGAAACATAAAAATGGGTTTTCATTCATATATCAATATAACTCAACTAGGCAAAGCCACATAACAAGTTTTATTAATTTATGTTCATAGTTAACGAAAATAACATTTTACTTATTCTCCATAACATGGGGGATGAGGACGCAGGTTTGCTGCTAGGGGAGCTATTGGCAAAAAAATGTTTTTTTTGTACTAATATCAATGGACCAAGTTTTGTCAGGATAAGTTGATAAATAAGCGAGGTATTAAATTTGTCTTATCCTCCATAAGAATAACATTGGACAACGTACTGTGTTATTACTTTCGTTAGACATTACTTTCGGATGGAGCGATCGGGCTGCTTTTCGAACTTAAAATCTTAAATGTTGCTTTACACGGTTATGCCAAATTTCATCAAAATCGGATCATTTTTACAAGAGTTATCGTGCTCACGGACACTTATATATATATATATATATATATATATATATATATATATATATACACTTTCGAACGATTGTGGTTTTGGGGTGGGGACCTCAAAACGAAAAGTTATCATGGTCCCGGGCCTAGGTCTTACCATGCCGACTACGGTAATAGCTTCTTCTTAATAGGAACATTGTACTGGGACTTTCTAGAAGGTCCCAACCTCTCACGCAACTGAGCCGTTCACTCACACGGCTCAAGGATTCAAAACAAAATATTAAATGTAGGCATAGGTTGAATCGTACATCAAATATATATCATCATTAGTAGAACACAATTCAAAAAGCTTGACTTTAGAAGAAACCACTGATTCAAAATTTCAGATGTTCGAACTTTACATAAAATTGACACAAGCAAAACTTGAAAACCCGAAAATTTTAAGTTACGTGATCAACAATATTAGTTTCATAGGTAACTAAGACCAAAGACAAGGCCGTATAACATTCAAATTTCACTGTTGTCTAGGTAAGAGTTGTATTTCGTTCGATCCTTGCAGAAATTCTTTTGTCAGATTTTATGAATCAGCTAGTTATCCGCAAATAAATCGCAAGTAGTTACACACTTCTATAAAATATAATCTCAATATTAAGTTAAAACTATTTATACCGTGGATTTTTTCAGTGTGATCTAAAATTATACTTAGGAAGGAATTCATTTTGATTAATTTAAGCAAGTTTCCGAGTTGTATTTTGCCAGATTCCCGACGTTGCGAGAGAAAGTTTCCTCGCGAGATGTCAGACGTCAGCCAAACATCGCTGCGATCATAATTGTTGCGAGTTTCACTTTCCAGCTTGACATGACGCATCATCTTGATAGCGACGCGAGCGCCATCACAATTTGTCTCCCTCAGGCGTGGTACGATATGACAATTATACACGAGTGTGCTGTGTCTCAGTTTAACTCTATGCTGTTCAACTTTGAATGATAAAATATAATCACTTAGATTCCTTTTGTTCAATAACGTTTACAACGTATTAACATGATAAACTAACACTACAATGTATATTTAAACTTATACTGTACAAACATACAACACGGTAAAATAAACACGCAAAATGGTACAAGGCAATCGATTTCAACCGAATCCTGAATCCCAATTCTCTGATTGGGCTTAATGTTGACCGATGTGTCTGGTTGAAATCGAACGCCTTGTATTATATTTTTTGTATATTTTACCGTCTTGTATGTAAGTACAGTATAAGTGTAAATATACGTACATACTGTACGTATAGTGATTTATCCTGTTTAGTTGTAACAACACATATCAAGCTACTAAAGACATTATAATAGTTATTGCAAAAATGCATTGCTAAAAAAGTTTTCTCATTAAATTCATCTTCATGTAACTTAGGTTCCTTGCCATCAAGTAATATTGGATTATTATGCTAGTTTGTACTACGAAATACCTGCAGCAAAACTCCTCTGGAGTTTTTGAACCAACGAACATTTTAAAAATTTAGGTTGCCTAATAATTGGCGAAATAAGAACTTTGAGTGTCTTGGGTGTCTGTTTTTAATACGATTTTTATACAGAATTTATAGAGAGTCTATTTATTGTTTTGTATCAATACAAGTATGTATCTCTATTGTACTTAAATAAAATAAATAAATTATAAGTAGACCCTCCGAGAGGATAAAACCTGCTCCTGATTGGTCGAGAGCCGGTCACGTGACCGATGACGTCATCAAGATGGCGGCGCCCACGTGGCTGACCACGTGTTCTAACCTCACTTTTGACCACGTGTGTTAACCTAACTTTGTACCACGTGTTTTTTCCCACGCTTTTACAAGATGGCGGCGCCCGTGTGGCCGACCACGTGTTCTAACCTCACTTTTGACCACGTGGGCTAACCTTACTTATGACCACGTGTTTTTCCCCGCCTTTTTCCAAGATGGCGGCGCCCATGTGGTCGACCACGTGTTCTAACCTCACTTTTGACCACGTGGGCTAACCTTACTTATGACCACGTGTTTTTTCCCGCCTTTTTCAAAGATGGCGGCGTCCATGCGGTCGACCACGTGTTCTAACCTCACTTTTGACCACGTGATCTAACCCAACTTATGACCACGTGTTTTTGTCCCGCCTGTATTCAACGGCAGTGCCCACGTGACGGGAAAGTGCTCGACCACGTGCTCTAACCTCACTTTTGAACACGTGTCCTAACCCTAGTTACAACCACATGTTTTTAGAGCCTTTTTCAAGATGGCTATGATCATGTGGTGGGTACTCACTTTTTCCAAGATGGTCATGCCTAAGTGGTGCCAACCTCACTTTTTCAATCAGAACATACAACTGAACTTACACCAGTGTTACCAACCCCGACCTTCCATAATGTGTTGTTTTAACGAGTCCTCCCTAATATGGCAACCCATTTGATGGGAGCATGTTCTTCATGCATAAAAATTACCTTCTAGTTTTACTACACCATGGGTAAATGAGAATAATACATATTTCAAGAACTACAAATCATTTTTATTTTCTTAAATATTGACATTACATTCATTTGAAAATTTCTATGTTTGGAATGGAGCCCTCACTGTCGGTGACTTTGATCTTGTAGCCGTCCTGCACCATTCTTTCGAGGTCTGCGTCCTCCAAGGCCTCGCTGTATCTTCCAGGCAGGAACACCGAACTCATGATGTCGGAGCCTTGGACGTCCAGGACGACTGCTACCCTGCCGAATCGTGTCGTCACTCGTCGAGCTCCAACAATCAGCGACTCTGGTCGTCCTGCTAGGTCCTTCAGAAGAATCGTCTCAGGACTCCTGCTTAAAGCTGCCAACTTCGCGTTGAGGGACATTATCTGTGAATCAAACAATAAAGAACTGCGTTAATTACTTTCCACAAAAAATATGACACACACACACACATTAACTATACCCTAATTAGTGGTTAAGGTTAATAAGGTTAAATAAAAACCACAGCAAGACAACCCTAGAAACATGCACTCAAAATCATACTGATCATACTTACTGCAGAGTAATACCAGGACAGTTATATCTCGGCGGAATGTCTGTCTGTATCGACGTCTCAGTAGAGAGGCTGAGAGAGAACTGATATCGGATGCTAGAATGCGCTCAGTATTTATAGTGCTCGGGCTCCCCACCCCGAGTGATAAGCTCCGCGGGGTCACTACGTAATCTGTTTCATTACACTACGACTAAGCTACACTACAGTGATAAACTAAATTATGATTTTTAAGTTAGAAAAACAAACGCATCTTCCCGAGAGCAGTTCCTCTGCACACAGGACATCTCCAGATCCTGATAACACACGTGTCACAGAATACATGACCACAGGACCTTAGTACGATCGTAGGCCTGCGGTCAAGGCAGACCCTACAAACGAATGGGGTCGCTTCTGGTGTGCCAGGTCGATCCGGAGATTGTGTAGTTGTATAACCAAGCACACCATGGCGCTCAGCGAGAATAGCCATTCTCTCGCTGGAAGAACCAAGGGGTGTACTGAGACGTCGATACAGCTCTGACCATACTGCTGGAGCTAGAGCACTCCTCTCATCGTCGTTGCATTCAACAAAGAAGTAGTTGAGCATGCCCAACGCTCCAGCCAGAGTGACCATCCATTGAAGGAGAATATCCTCAACTTCCGGAGACTGCCATGTAGGTGGAAATTCACTCTGAAACATAACAAATAAAAATTAAACTCCCAAATAAACACACAAACACACACACACACACACACACACACACACACCACACTCACCCGCAATAAATTATCCACAAGTACGCTTTCGCCATGTAATAACCCTGAGAGGACACTCCCGTCACAGCTCGGACTCATGCGCCGGATACAAAGTTGGCATACACTCCAGGTCCAGTTGTGTTGCCTTACTCTAGGCGTTCTTTGCTCAGAAGTATGATGAGGATCGAGAGCCGCTACGTAGACGTCATTCTAAAAAATAAATATTCCATTGTGGTTACAATAAAAAAAGCTATCATATAAATCTAATTAATTTATTATTTTTAAATAATTTCTCATAACCCACCGTTGAGACACGCTGGAATAGTCTACGTCTAGGCGGTAGTTCCTCAGCTATAGGTCTTAAACTCGACTGCGGTGTTACAAATGACACAGACCTCGGTTGGCTTGGACTCGGTGAAAGATAAGATGTAGTTCGAGCTGCGTTGGATCGTTCGGGGGTAGTCTGCAAACAAATAAAATGTCAGTACTTTTACAAACAAATAATAAAATATAAAAGGGTAAAGATAGGAAACGATCGCCAAAAGATATAACCCACCGTCAATCTGTGTCCTCTTGGTGGGAATTCAAATGGGTCGGGAGTCTGAGGAGCATACCTCTGACCAAGGTTTGGAGGATTCTGCGTTCCAGACGGTCCTGCCTGGCCTTCGTTCTGGAATGCGTGTCTCGACTGGAAGAATAAGAAGTAATAGTATTAGCGTATTCCATAAAAACCAAAGTATTACTCTCATACATACACCCTTACACGCAGGATATATACCTACCAATGAACGAATAATGCGAGCTGGAGTCCCGTTGATGAAGGTGTTGGTTGTTGAAATCCCACCCTGTAGCATTCTATCCAGCATTCTTGTCGCCTCCGTAGGATTGAGGTACGTCCCCTGGATCGGCACAGTTACCTGAAATAATCAATTATTTTACTATGCGCAAAGACCCTGAAAAGTGCTGCCCTAATTCTTGTCCTCAACGTTTATACGTACATTGTCAATTTGAAGAACTGCTCCAGACTCCATAAGGTATGTGTTTGTATAGCCCGCTTCTTCGTGTCTCCTCTGTGTTTCTGGAGAAGAGAACAGACTGTGTCTCGCTTCGGTTGGTGAGAACAGGTCAGGAGATGGTGGTCGTGGGGTAACAGGACGATTGGCTCCAGGTGTTCTTCTTATCTCCTCATCAACCCTTGGGAGAACGAGACGGCTTCTCCTTGGAGTATGTATTCCTTCTTGCTCCTCAATGTCCTCGGCAGCCAACAATAGGTCCTCATCAGATGAGGAGGTAAACATTCTGTAAGGCTGTAGAAAAAATACACATTGTAAGAATATTGGGTAAAACACACACACACACACACACACACACACGTGCACGCAAATAATAAACCTACCGGAGGCGTAGCCTTCAGACAGCCTATGATTGTTAAAAGAACAACCGTCGTGGTCAGCATGTTGCAGGGAATGATCAGTGCTATCAGCTAACACTTATTTATACAGTAGGGTATCACTTGACCTGATTGACCCAAGTTTCCACACCACAGTAGGCCATATCGGCCAGGCTGTACGGGCCCCAGTGCGCTCTTTTTGGTAATCCAGAGCATCACCAGTAGTCCTAACCTCTGGAGTAAGGGGCCCCATCCATCGCCCACTTACGGTGGTAGCCACTCCATAACAAAATGCTACCTCCCATGACCCTGGTTTCCACACCACAGTAGACCATATCAGTCAGGCTGTAAGGGTCTCGGCGCGTTCTTTTTGGTTACCCAGAGCATCACCAGTAGTCCTAACCTCTGGGGTAAGGGGCCCCAACATCGCCCACTTACGGTGATAGCCAAACCAAGGCAAATCGCTATCCCCCTTTCACACAGAGTTTACAATAATATTTAAAACCTCCACGAGCCCGTTCAAGCCATCACGGGGTTGCTCTCAACTGAATGCCGAGCACCCCCGCCCCTTTACTAATCACCCGTTGAGGTATACTACTTATAAGCTATTTAAATACCACTTAAAGTCCGTTCAAGTCATCACGGGGTTGCCCTCAACTGAATGCCGAGCACCCCCGCCCCTTTACTAATCACCCTCAGTGGTATACTATGCACAATTATTTACAACCTCCTCAGAGGTATACTACTTACAACTATTTACAACCTCCAAAAGTCCGTTCAAGCCATCACGGGGTTGCCCTCAACTGAATGCCGAGCGCCCCCGCCCCTTTACTAATCACTCGCGGAGGTCTATTCGTTTTCCAAGTACTTGTGATCAGTTAGAAATTTACCGCTTACATTCTGGTACAATGCAATATTGTCCCAATCGACTTTATCAGAAAAATCATGTATGAACTGTTCAGACAGAAACTGATATCTACTCAGTACTTCCCAGGCTGTAGCATCAAATCCGGGAGCCATCTCCCTAAGGAACGATTCAGAAAACAGTTTTCTTCTCAAAATTCTAGACCAGGTAACTCTGTGGAAGTACATTCTCAACATGTCTAGAGAAAAATCATAGTTTTCCGACAGCAAATTCCAGTCCATATAACGGTCAAATTTAATAATGAAACTGTCGGTCAAAACGCCTTCTGGAGCTTTGTGCTCCTGCGAAAGTAACTGCCACGTGGTCTCCATTGCAAATGATTAAATTTGAATTGTGTCCTCAGTTTTAAAGGTTATGCTGAAAGGACTTTGCACTGTGCAATGCACAGTAAGCATCAGGATTATTATGATGTTGTGGGAGCAAACAGTGTACACTACAGGGTTCACCGTGATCCCAAGTAATTTCCCTGACATCATGGTGAAATTCCCGCAGGAATTCAGCCTTTTCAAGACCGTTGGTGTATATTACTCTGAAAGGTTTACACAAATCACGTATGATCCGTTCATTATACTTGACACCATCGTCATCCCATTTTATACGATGAAAATGGCGCGAAAGCCATCGCGCTGTGCGTCGCATTTTTGCATTTAAATGGTAAAAACTGTAAGGTGATTTGAATACGACCTGACTTTGAAGGTTTTTCCCAACCACCGCCAACTCTTTAACAATAAACCGGTTATTGTTGTCCTTGAACCCGTGAAATTCCACTATCGCCGCCATTTGCAATTCTAACCTCGTCCAATAGCCTGTCAGCAACGAGGCAAGGTAGCTCTACAGGTTTCGACACGTCTTCCGAACCACTATTAATTCTGTTAACGTATTCCTGGATCAAAAGTTCGTTGTAAAACAGTTCGTTAATATCCCTGTGTACGATAGGGAGGACACTCACAAACTGAGACCATTCGTTCCGATTTAGAGTTAAAGTATGCTCTCCGTCATAGAGGAATGCGCAAGATTTACCAAAAACATTCTTCACCTTTATATCCTCCCCTCCATCGAGACACCAATAGAATTTGGTTTGATTCTCCAAAGCGGCTTTTATGTCATTAAATTGCACAGAAAATTGTTTAAAAGTGTCTAGTGGCCAGTATACAGTCCCTTTATGCCCCTTGAACAGAATCCCCAGACTATTGCCTCTGTTTTTAAAAATACCGATAATTAAACACTTTGTCAGCTCGGAATTTAGAAAGTGAACAGTCTTTAGAAAAATACCGGTCATTACGTCAATAGGTTCCTTGCGCCGCTTAAAGCGGATAAGGTCCATATCCATACTTACCTCTTCTCCAAGGATCTCTGACGATACATCCGCACTGGTCGGCTCCATGTCTGCAACTGAAGGATCTGCACGAGTTTAATTAGTATACTGTGTCATACCCCTCAGGGTAGCTGTTTTCCCCCTCCTCCTCCATTTTGATCGTTGGTGAGTCATTATACCCTAAAGTAATCAGTACCCGGGTTACATCATCATTCACGTCTACCTCTACAACTAAATGAGTTTTCAGTTCAAAAGTTTTAAATTCACAAGTTCCGTCTTGTTTACAAAGATACAAATCTACACGGCTAAATCGTTGGTGATAAGTTACTAGATTAAGGAGCTTCTCCGGAACACAACAATCGCAAAAGTCAGAGCCTGAAATAGTTTGGATTTTTAAACTGTCAAATTTCCCGTTCGGTTTGATGTCGATTCTTTTACCACCACCACTACGATCCCATTTTACCATTTCTCTACAATGTCTCCCGCCTTTTGAAAACGCAACGGTCACTTCAGCCACCTTATTCGCGACATATTCCCTACAAGCCCTAAAATTACGCCTGAGAACCTCCACGGTCGGATCCATCGTGACGACTGAGACCTAACCCACCTTCTAGTTTACTCTTTTTTGGTTCAGGCTCCTCCTCCTCCTCATCAGTCTCCTCCTCCCCCTCATCAGAAGTGTTATCGTATTTGGGGTTTCTGAATTTAATCACCACGTATTCTACATCATCTTTGTTAAATTCCCTAGATTCCGAGAGGCTAGTATAAGGACGGTCCGTCTCATCCCACTCGTCCTCAAGCCAAAACGATTCGCGTTCATGCCACCCGTCCTTGGTGTAAATGTAGACATCCAATTTGTTATACTTTAAAAAAGATTTCCTTTTTTGGAGAATCTGTTCCGACGAGAGTCCACTAAGAGTCATTGCCTCACTGTCCATAAATTCCAACTCAATTCTGTCAAATCTCCCGTTAGCTTTCACTTCCAACTTCAATGGCTCCCCGTCAAAATCTATTTTACGAACAAGTCTCCCCTTCCTCAAAAGATTTATACAAATCCAACCTACCTCCCCATACTCCTCCGAGCAGACCGAAGATACATCATCACCGCACGGACCCATGTTAAAGACTGATTAATGTTTAGTCATCGATATACTCTTATTCCCGCCACATCTTCCCCCTCCCTCCTTGACTTACATAACCTTTTTCACGGTCCCCGTGAGTAAAGTGTAAACTAGGTGAGAGTCGTGTAAAATGAGACAATAAGCTGCAGTATTGGCGGGAAATTTGTCCTTAGCTTCAAATTCCAACCTTACATCTACAGGTCCCGACTTGATTGTATCATTTTGTTTTGAACAGTCGATAACGTATAGTGTTGTCTTGTCTTTAAAAGTATCCAAATCCACACCAGGGTACGTATCCCTGCCGTAATAGGATTTTTGAAACCGCGAAAACATTTCATAAAATATAGTCATATCACCGTGGATGTTATCATAAGGATACTATTGAGAGTTGAGATATAGCTTTACATTGGAAAGAGCACAACTATCAAAGCAGGACATATCTGTGTTGAATTTATGTTTTTTGTCCGTCTGGAAGGCCAGTACAACGTACCGGGGTTTTTCCAGCTGAGAAGTTGTTTTAACAGTCCAAGACTGGCGAGTGTTATTTTCCGGTAGAGAAGGGTATTCGTGAAGTTCCCAAGACCGGAAGGGTATTTGCACAGATGTATCTTTCTCAATCATTCGCAAAAGTTTTAAACGATATGTATCAGTGACCGAGACGTGAGGAAGCCGCCAGTACAAACTGCTTATCTCTATGGTGCAAGAGGTCGCGTCAGCGGATGTGATAGCGTCGAGGTCAGAAGCTGACCTTAGCAAGATAAGCTCTTGTTTGACGTTCACCAAGACCCTTTTGTAATCTTCAGCAAAACCGAGCAACATTCTCAACGGAACAGAAAATGTAAACTCTTTTCCCGCTTTTAGCGTTTTTCCCGCTCCTAGCCAACAGGCGTTTTTCAAACTATCCTTTTCGACATCACGCACGGAAAGAAGACCTTTTATGGTAGTAGCGATCCCTGGATTTTTGGTATGGTCCACCTCAATCCCTCCAATCTCATACCTGATGTCGTCAAATAGATACGCTACTGCGTTGTTGACAAACGAAATGTCGGCATCAGTACCTCCCGCCTTTTTACCAATTATCTTCCCAGTTATATGTAATGTACTTTCAAAGGGAGCGGTTATAATATCCTGCTGACTAACTGCGATTCTGATTTCATCGTTATTTTTATACGTACATGAGGCATACGGCTTGTAAGTGTGATACTCATATCCTGTAACGGTATTTTCATACTCAGCGGCGCTTTCTATAGCGAACATTTTGCACTTTGAATCCAAGTGATTCTAAAAACTTTACACTAGACGATGTTAACCGTTCCGTTCCCTTTTGGGTAATGAGAGGTGTTAGGTCTGTCGAATTCCTAAATACCAGGCCCATCCTGACGCTTTTTTAAGTGTAACCTCAACGATACTACCTCGTTTCTAAAATTCACCAGATCTCCGTCTTGATCCCTGAGCTGAACGGAAATTGCACTTACTCTCTGGACGTTCACAGGTAAATAAATGATAGGATTTGGAATTACGATGATTTTATACCCCGGTTCAACGGTAGGGTAAAACTCGTGTATAGTGTGTCCTTCTACACCGTTGAGAAACGATCCTCGTGCAATATTACATTCGACCCTGATTGAATTGACCTTTATTATATTTATAGTGTTTGGTGAAACATGTAGTTGGTTCTTGGGGTACATTTTCTTATCAAACCCCAATAACGAAGCTACTGATTTTTCCTTTTCAAAGTGTACATCCTCCTCACATTTCATCTCGGCCTTCAATGTATTGTTATTAGCATTTAATCTAAAATGTACGTGTTTTTTTATTTCCTCCTGGAGGTTTTCAATTTCATACGATCCCTCGGGGATGGTTATTTCGTGATCGTCTCCATAGTAAAACTTGTCATTTACATCTTTCTCAATGTTTGGTATCGAATTGTACGTTGATAGATCCACTAAACCTATTTCCCAGTCACCTCCACTGAGCTCAAGAGGCGGGAAGACCTCACAGCTAATGGTAGAACCGGTGCCGCTAAGACAAAACATTGGTTAGGAACTCTAGACACAAATGTCCGCAAATAACTGAGTTGAAATTTTGACGTCTATCATAGTTATACTTAATATCGGCTGACGTTCCAAGATACCTGGTGATTTCAACAGGTGGCCGAAGGTTGCCAAAACTGTCAAAATAAAACACCTTATCCCCACGCTTCATATAACATACCCAGTGCGTTCCGCTGCCCCTACTCGAGTCTAGATTAACTATAGCCGATTCGTATTTCCTGGGCGTACCAGGTAATGTGTCCCGCATAAATACTCCTCTAAAGTGAGGCACATTAAGCTGAGTAGCGTAATACTGCAGTTCATAGTTAGTAAGTGGTTTTAGTGGGATTGACGTTTTTTTTTAGTGATTCTCTTCCTTTTCCTCTTTCCAGCGCCTCTCTTCGGATACGGTCTCAAGTACAGACCTTTACCTTTGGCAGGTTTTACACGTTTTACACGACGTCGCCTTCTACCGCCTCCAAATTTTGTTTTCGCCTTCATCGCTGTTGTAACGGTCCAGGCGGCTGCTTTTTCCCCCAAAGATGCGTCTGATGCTTTGACTCTTTGCCAAGCCCTTTCTGCGAGCTCTTTGTCAGCTTGTTGTCTTCGCCCCGCGTCTTTAAAACTCGAGTACGCTATATCGTGAATTTTACACGCTTCGTCCAAGGGGTTTACACCTTTATCACCTCTCGCTAATCGCTTCTTCAACCTAGTTCCGGGTCCACAGTAATTATAACCAGGTATGTGCAATTCAATAGGAAGCAAATCGATTGCTTTGTTAACAACTGAACCGATAATACCACCTCCTGCAACAAGAGCTAACTTTCGACTGTTTGATGTTGTTTTACGTTTAACCATTTTATAAGTGACTGATTTACCAAGAGTATTCACTATTAAATAGATCATCCCAGCTGGACTCTAACACTCTGCTTTTCCACTGTTCAGGAGGAACAAGTCTATTCCTCGCTTTAGTGGTAATATTTTTGTAAATAGCATAGCCGAGTTCACTTAAGGCCGTTTTGAGATACCTTTTACTTATAGCGTCATCCATGTCCTGAGGTTTAGCGAGATTAGATATTCTACGAGTGCCCGCATCGTATGTACCGTCTGTTGATTTAGGATTGTCACTGTAACCTATGGATTTGACTAAGGAATTTGATCTTAAGTATTCAAGATTAATAGCATCTGAGATATCCTCAGGAGGCCCTACCATTATCAGTCTATGACCCGAACAATTATAACCTTTTTTGACTTTAATCAGTGCATGAGAGGTTAGGTAACCCATGTTTACAGCATCCCCGTCATTCATAGGCCTGCCAACTCGTGTCAGACGTTTGTTACCAAAATCCCAATTTCCATCTTTTTTCCCCGGTGTTTCATTTTTTATATAGCCTAAATTTACAGCATCTCCGGCGAATACTGGAGGTCCTAAATCCTGTAACCTGTATTGGTGAAATGAATAACTATCTACTAATTTAACGGGTGATTTTGAGTCAAAATACCCCTTGGTGACTACATCGTCAGGATTTAACGGATTACCGGTATTACCAATTCGTTTATGTTGGGCATCAAACAGCTTGTCACTGTTCAATTTCATACACGAACTTAAGTGTGTCTGTAGAGTTTTTAAATTGGCACCATCCGTTTCAAGCAAAGGGTCCGACACGTTAGCTAACCTCTTGTTTTCCATATCGTAGCCACCATCTTCTGTCAGTTTGAAACCCTCACCTTTAGGACCTCGCAATCTTTCCCTCGCCGTGTGACGACCAAATTTGTCTATGGTCATCCCCGTGTACCTGTAACGACCGAATTTGTCTACGTTCATTTTAACAATGCCTGAAACCTCTTGTTACCCGATCCTTTTATAAATCCACCTTCACGTAGCTCTTCAATAATGTTTAACATTTCATTGGTATGCGAAGTGTTGCCTGTATCTGCGGACATGGTAATCAAACGTAGGCGATCAACAAGTTCGTTCGGATCGTCCCAATGAACAATATCACGCGAACTTGTAGATTTCCACTGCATTCCTGATCCTTTTTTCGTAGTAGCAGGAAACAGTTTGGCAATAACCCCCCTGTATTTTAGTGATGAATTCCTGTTAATATGTCCATGAGGATTGTAATCTTTCATATGCGCGTTAGTTTTCAACAGAATATCTCTGTAAGCCCTTAGATCTTCCGTGGTGTACTCGTCTTCATCCGGTATTCTTTTAAATAATAATTCATAAAGTCCGTCTGTGCCCTTGTACCGGATGCCTCCTATTTTAATATACCCGTCATCATCAAACTCTAGCTCTTTATCGCCAACCATAAGTGTATCTCCATTCTCGTACCTCGGGCCGTATAAGTGATCAATTTTTTGTTCTTTACCCGAACGATCTTTCATAAACATTTCCATGTACTTTCTGGTTGTGGGATGTTGAAAATGGGTATTTATAAAGAATGAGACGGTCTCTCTGCCAGAAGGTGTAGATAGTATGGTGTCAAGACGGGTACTGGCAGCCTCACTTGTCGGTGTTATTCTAGGTGACGGTACAGGTGACTCATATTCACCATCATCTTCCTCTTCCTTCAATTCTTCTTCTTCTTCTTCTTCTTTTTTTTTCGGTTCCAATAGTGACTCTTTTTTGGGAGTGATATTGGTTTTTTTTATCTCTGTAATTATCGGTTTGTATTTCTTCTCGAAAAATCTTTCACTCTCAACAAACCCTGTCTTAAAACTGTTATACTTACGTCGAATAGCTTCCTTAAGCTCAGCTATACGTAAAGTAAGATGTTTCTTGGTCGGCTTCATGATCAATAATGTCTTTATGTCTACTTGTAAATTAATTAATAGCTTACGGTAGCTCTACCTGTCTGAAAAACATGGCACGATTCTTATGTTTACGTACATATTTAATTACGTCCAGAAGTGAAACCCCCGCAGCAAGATCCAATCCTCTGTAGTACCTACGCTCTCTAACGTCGAACCATGGAATCACGTATTTATGTGTATAGCTTTTAAATACCCACGCTCTTTTAACATCGTCCCTCCATTCTGACACGTGAGTCACGATGTACTTGTCATTTTCCACAGTTTTATTCATATACTTCCTTAACATCGCCATCGGTTTGTCGTGGCGTCTATTATACATCAAATATGAATTCAAGAGCCAGAATTCACACGGGTTTGTACCTGTAAACGCCCACCATTGTTCAAACAACTTTTTATTTGTTACATTATATACACCTTTATTTAAAGTTATACCGAACCTCTCTTACTGTGACGAGACTGTCGGTAAGGCTTCCCTGAGAAACTCTACAGTGTACAACCCCTGACAATAGTTGTTGACAGCAGCGAAAGGTTTTCCCCGTGGCCCTGTTGGTGTACCGTCAGGAATGGGACCCCAGGCAGTGTTGTAACTAATATCGATATAACAGTTCAGTGATAAAGCAGTTCTGTAAATCTCCAGCGGCGGTCTGATTGGTATAGTTCTTTCGGTCAACACAATGCATCTTGAGGCGTGCGGTATCTTACAACCGTACTCCAACATTCTCAATACAATCTGAGCAAAGTGTATACTCCCGTGCTGGTTACGCAAGGGGAGAACATTACCGAATATATCCGGAAAGGGTCTAAATCTAGAGATCAAGTTTTGAGGGTCCCTCACGGTAGAGTTGTTCATGTCCTCGTGATAAATCACCAATTCCAACGGAATGTTCTTATCGTCGCATTTGTTTAAAAAATTAACCCATACTTCCCGATTATAAGTCCTTTCACTAGCTGAAATCATTAGCAAAACTACTGGCGGTATAAAGGTAGTAACTACTGGCTTTTTGTGTCTCCAACACCTCCTATTGAGCGGATGACCGTGATCACCCTTCCTACTGCAATAGTTTCCACAAAATCTCTTTTTGTCTTTGTAATATAACGTGCACAAATTTGACTTGACATTGTGCAGTCTTCTATTGAACCCCCTCAGATCGTTGTACGTGTAGATACGTACCATTATAAGTCTTGGACAAAACTGTCTAGTCCCATACGATACCTCCCTTTGTCAATATCACTATCCTTGTCTATGGTAACGAATCCATGGTTATTCTTCCACGCTACGCTGCATAACTGTTTAAACTTTTCAAATTTCATATCCGTATTAACATGGTCATAGTATATATGCCGAAGGTTCATATCATCTTGTTTAAATATTATCAAAAAGTTACAATTGTCCCTAATTAGTTGTTTAGGTATACGACTGTACGTCTGCCCCAAGTAAAATGTGTCTATATCTTTATGACGAGCCATGGTAAAATAACTCCTAATGTTATCGTGTTTTTCACACGCAATATCGTCAAAAATCATTATAGAATTGGATTTCGCCTCGCTAGGAGGTGGAATCTGAGAATTTTCATCAAACGCAAAGTAGCCTACCTCTTTAGGCATAGTCTTGGCCAAAAACTTGTATTTAGGTTGATATAGAGATTTAGAAAACACATACACATTACGAAACCTGAGTCCGTTAGTGTCAAAGAGTAAGTTGAAAAGAACGTTTGTTTTTCCACAATTTGACGGTCCACATATAATACAACGTATGGTGTTTGGCAGCAGAGGTCCGTGCCTTCTCTCCGTACTCATACCTGTACCGACAAACGAATCAAAGTTTTCTATAGGCAACTGTGAAGTGTGTTTGATAATACGCATCTTGTCTAAGAGTGATGGAAAATGATAATTGTATATTTATTTTATAGAGTTTTTATGTACCCACGAGTCGTGTGTTTTATCAAAACCAAGCCATCGAACAAGGACCCTGTCCCCCTTCCGTCTCAACACTTTTTCCACCAGGTAAACATCACCGGCTTTTGACAAACTAATTTCATGCTCGTAAAAACCCCCTTTCAGTATTTCACCATTGTAGTCTTGTAATATGTATGTTGTTGGTTTAGTCGGTTTAACAGCAAACACTGTAAAAACCTCATTGGTCCAATTTGGTAAATAGCCTTTGGTAAAAACTCGCTTGTGTTTACTTATTCTGACACTGTCACCTACCTTTAACTTAGGCTTATACTTTACAGACTTAGTCTTATTGATCCTAGCCAGGATATCTTTGACATGTTTTTGTTTAACATCTTTAGGTTTCATTCCTATTGTTCTATGTTTTGTGTTATTGTAAGATTTTAAAATGTCTGGTAAAAGGTTTAACCATTCGTGTGTACCTCTAGCTGTGAACAGTTTCCACATACGAGTCTTTAGAGTTCGATTAAATCTCTCAACTATACTGGCTTTAAGTTCCGAATATGTAGAGTAATGGTTTATTTTGTACTCTTTAATAACCTTGGATACGTACTGATTAAACCATTCCGTACCATCGTCAGTTTGAAAGTTTTTCATTTTGTGTTTCGCGAGTATAGGTTCTAAAGCTTTGGCCACCTCAGGCCCGGTCTTGTTTTTTAACGGCACAGCGAATGCATATTTAGTCAGGCAATTTATTATCGTCATTATGTACCTATACCCTTTATTCAATTTCGCATAAGGTTGCATTTCAACTAAATCCGCCTGATAAAGGTCCTTAATACCTTTCAAAGCCACCCTACGTCTAGGGAAATTTTTACGCGCCTGTTTGTGCAGTTCATCTGCTATTGTCTTCCTGACATCCATTTTTACACTGGTAATTTAAAGGGGATTTTCACTTTTTTATTTAGGTCCCCCGGGATTCTGCGGCCCCTCCACCGCCGCAGATGCGTGACGGCCTCCAAAAACAAACTAGTTGCCGTCTCCGCCCCCCTGGTATTATGCGAGGATCACCGGCAAGACCGGCAAACCCTACATAATACCCACACAGCCCCTGCCTTCGCTGTGTGCAGTGGTGAGCTACCTCACCTCCCTTCTGACCTTAGGGGCCGCCAGCAACCATCGTGGCCGACGACCATTTTTTCTTTTGTCGCCTAAGGTCAGGTATTTCCGCGAAAGAGACACTACTACCATCACCACGTTTCATCCGGAATACATTCACACAGAGTCGTTCTAAGGAGCCACCCAGGTATGAAACTGAGTCACTCAGTTTACTAGACACTCAGACAAGCCGTGGGAATCGAGGGGGAAACACATTTTTCCAGTCTTTGAGACCAACCCTCCAACGTTTTGATAGGGAACGGTCCAAACCCTGGTCTTGTTTACATCTAAGTTCGACCTGTTTTATCTTAGATAGTATTATTAATCATGGCATGTTTAAAGTCTGCCTTGACGTCGAGTGATTCCCCACGGCCAAGGAACATTCGAGTAGGTCACCCTACTCTACTAGACCTTCACAAACACTCATCCCGGTGAAACGTAGCGGTGGTAATAATCTCGGAAGGTTTTTGTGACATGGTTCTTTATCTGAAGAGTAAATTAGAGTTTTGTAATGATCTAAAGAATTTGGAAACGAGACACAATCGCATAACGTTGAAACAGGTAGATAAAAAGTAGGTTCATCCCCGTTATTCATCCATTGAACAAGTGAGTTATACTCGAGTTCGATGAAATAATCTAATATTAATGGGGGCAGATTTAGATATTTAAAATCGAGCACACAATATATAAGTCCCTCATGGTGAATACGAAGTGTGCACAATTCAAACAAGGATTTTACTCGGGACATGATAACACAGAGGGCACGCTAAAAAGACTGATTGCGTATGAGAGTTCAAAGAGAGTTTATCAGTACCCCCACCAGTTTACTCTTATTAATGAGCAGCAAAAATGATTGTGTGATGTTTAATGAGTATGATTAAGGAGGAGGAAGATGTTGGAGAACGGATACAGGTTAGGATTGCCTTGGCTGTTTTTTGTAACCAAAAGGAAGGGTGTCAAATTCACCTTCATGCCTCCTTTTTGGTCCTGTTACCTTGAAAAGTTTCTTTTCCGTGGTAGTTATAATGTTTTTATCTTTGGTTCGTCTAATTCTACGTTCAGTCGTCTCAACAGTCAGTTTCGTCTCACTAAGAATCATTTTTTTCAGTTGTTCAAAGTTCAACTGTTTTGAGGTGTTCAAATTAAGTGTTAAACCTTTAATTTTGCATACTTCTACAAACTTGTTTTTGTTTGTTGACCAAGCCAGGTATGCATAGGTCTTAGGACCACCGGAAACAAACTCTACAATGTAGGAGCCCGGACCGTATTCGCTGGCTAACTCATCGGTCATTTCCCCCAAATAGTCACCAGTAGAGATCCTGTACAACCCGTTTTTGTAAATGTAGAGGACAGAGTCGGTATCATAATAGAGGACCTGACCTCCAAGAGCTTCAAGATACTCGTAAAGCTTAAGTCTCGCCTGTGCTGTAGTAAATGCTGCCAGGACTACGTTGACTGTCCGAAGCGACTCACCTACTTCGTCGATGTTTTGCCAGTTTACCAGTAGCACCTCTTCGTTTAACTCTCGAATTGTATTTACCTGTATCCCCGGCGTTGTCATCAAGGCGAAAAAGTCCTTAGGGTCTCTAATCAGTGACGCTTTTGTCTGGTTTTCCCTCTGGCCAAACTTGCCCCAGAACGAATTTAGCATCAATAGCTAGAGATCTTAACCCGCTATTTTTCTCAATCTTGGTGGGGTCCAGACTTATTCCTTCGTGATCTTGGTAATCCTTGACGTATTTATCCTTGTCTTCCTGCGTCACACACCATGCAGGATACCCTGATGCCTCTTGTTTGATCTTGAGAAATTTATTTATAAAGTCAGTGAAGAGCCCTCCGTCCTCATATGTCGCCATCTTGTATTCCCACATCTCATACATATCCAGAATCACATATCCTTTGTCTACTGCCTTTCTCAACTCATCCATCGTCCAGGTACCGGTCAGAGCTCTTTCGTCACTGCTGTGCTGACAGTCTTCTTGGTTCATATGTTCCCCGCATTTTCTACACAGCACGAACATCAGTTTGCTGTTCATTCTTGTTGGGAGCACAGGGTGATACAGGTCAAGCGGTGGTAGAACTTTACACTTTAGGATACCGTTTACGTTCAATCCAAGCTCTCGGCATACTCTGTCCCCTACATGCACAGTGGGGTGTCCTAGAGGGTAGTGACCTCTCTTGCAAACGTAGGGGTACAGTGAACATACATCTACGTATTGAATAGACTCTCCTTCTTCACATTTGTGGTAGGTCTTTGCATTTCCGGTCCTTCCTCCAAAGAAAGCATTACGAGGTTCTAAGGGGAGAGAATTTAAGATCGGTAGCGTGTTCAAGTACGTCAGATTGTTATCGCGTTTAATTTTGTTGAACACACACTCCCACATCTCAACAATCTCATAGGGGGTTTCAGACAACTTTTGAATTTTGTTTTTAGTTCTTTCGTATCTGAGATGCAGGCTGTCAGAGGGGTCCTCCTTCAGAGGCTCCTCTCGTTTATAGGGGAAACATTTAGGGCAACCGTGGAAGTAACACCCTTGGAATTCGTAAACTCGTTCCCCATCAAATCCATCAACCTTCATTCCGGCAATTTTGGCTTCTCTCCCCCGCCCAGCGTGTCGAATCGTTACATCTCGCTGGTCTTCCTCCCAAGTCAACCATTGCAGAGCAACAGCCGACTGGTTGTCAACCATGCGATAACCGTTCTTTGGAATCAGGCCAATTGTGTTGGGTTTCAAAAAGTTAGTCTGAACGCTTTGTTACAAGCACTCGCGATCGTAACTGACTCAAGAAAAGGCTCTACCCTGCATTCCTGCAAGAAGAGCTTTCGAAACTTAATGCACGCTTGGGCTAAAATTTCCACGTCAGAAACACAGTACTCAATTATTTCTTTTTGGAAATCAAAGACGTAATTTTGACTCATCTGTTCATTGTGCCAGTTTTCAAAGTCCTCGTAGGCCTTTTTGAACATGGAATCGGGACAGTAAAACTCCATAGCAGGAATAGGACCAACGTAATTTTGATTTTCAACTGTGTTGAACAGATGAGGGAAGTAACCTTTCTTTTTCTCCGGAGGAAGATCGAATGCTTTGGGGAGTTCAGACAGGGACATTGGGAAATAGTTTAATGAATCTATGAAGCGTACATTGTCAAATTCCATAAGTATAACTTTTGTACCTCTCATTATAAGTTCAGGGGTGAATTTAGTTTGTTCAATGACGTATTTAAGAATAAATTGAAAATCGAACCCCTGGCCATTGTGGGCGATCACGCAGACATTTTTGAATTTTTGGCGAGTTTCCATGATGTAATCAACAAATCTGGCCACTGGATCTTCTCTGAATATTCTTGTACGATTCACGCAAGTGTCACATTCATCGCCCTCAATACATTTCCAACAATACTGCTGCGAGACACACAGATTGACAATGTGAACTTTAGAATCAGGGTCAGTAGCCAGGGGTTCATCTTGACGTGTCTCCAAGTCGAAGAATACGTACACGGAGTCTTTGATTTTAGGGACAGATTTGTCCACCTTCATGTAACATTGGTGGTCAGGAGGCATGAAATCTCTGCAGATTACACAGAACACCTCACCACAGACATGATCTGATTTCCTGTACCTTAGGTTGATAATTTTGTCACACTCCAAACATTTCCTGACAGTTTTGCAGCGCTCGGTCTTATGAGCCATGAAACATATCTGGTTCTTATACTTCATGTTGCAATCTGTGCAAGATATCCCGCCATTTTCTTCTACACAGGGTGGAGAGACAGTCTGACAGGCTGGGCAAATGTTGGTGCATCTGTGGTCCCCTTTATGATCATAGGGGATATGGCAGGCTTCACAATAGTGTGCGCAGGCAAAGGCAGCAGTCAGCGATGTTATAACGTTGAAGTGACCGTTATGAAACAACAAGTTGATTCTTTTCTGGGCATCAGGGTTGTTTCCTTCAAAGTACACGTCTCGGCCTCTTCTATCATAGTTGTACACAGTGATTTTGTATTTCTTGAGGTGGTCTTGAAATTTCACCAATTCTTGGATACCCGACCCCTCCTCAGGTATTTCGACCCTAGCTTTCTGCATTAGTTTCCGCGCCTTGATCGTCTGCCTTTTACCTTTGTCCATTCGGATTAGATTGTATTCTTGGTTACCTTTCACCTTAGCCTTTGCCACAACGATTGCTCTAGGGAGACACAGATTGTCAGTGTTTTTAATAACGATAATGCCCTTCCGTTTGTGACATTCCTCGTTAAATGTGTTAAACCTACCTGGACGGATCCTACCGGTGCCTACAGGGAGATTGACACGTGTGCACTCGACCTGGAAGGTGTCCGCTGAGGTGATGGAGTCGGCGTTACTCTGAACAATACCCCCGAAAATTTCCCAAAGGATGTCTCCATCAACCTCGGAAGCAGGTCGGAACGCAACGTATCCGGGCTCTTTATTTCTTAAATTTAAACTGCGTAAGGTAAACCCAAGCTGATCCCCTTCCGAAGCCTCAGCTTTCATTTTATCAACAAGACTAGAAAACCCCGTTCTGAGCCAATCGAGTTCAGCCACTCCTTCCGGAGGACTGTTAAATTTGAAAGTGGTCCTAGTACCGTGCACTCTGAAACGTCTGACATACGTTTCACTGGTGTTAACAACTTGGACAGGATTCATGACAACTGATCAAAGAAGGAAAAATAAAGTATTTAAAAAATGTAAAACTAAAAACTATAAACTAAAAATTATAAAATCAAGGGAAACAACTTTTGAGTATGTATCGCTCGAAAGCTAGCAGCAAAAGGATAAGTTTCTGATTTGGACAACTGTATATAAACTGGTGACCTAAGCGACTAAGTTATGTAGGGGTTAATTTAAATGATTAAACTACAACGGCTAACTTCAGGCCGCAATCAAATAATACCCTAATTATAATACAAAACTAATAATTCCGCTATCAAAAGAGGGGACAAGTTAACCCTAGTGACCTTAGATAGAAAGCAAAGAGATGATTGCACAACAGGAAACTATATTAACCTCGGTGACCCTTGATAGATAACTCTAGAGATGTGCACAAAATTAAAGGTTTATGTAACTTGTTTGTGTCAGCTTTTGCTGCTTGAAATAACTGTTGGATAAAATAATTTTGAATTACTAAAATATTCTAGATGGTATAACTGTTGTATATTTCCTGTAACTTTTTTAAAAGAACAGGCTTAAGAATTTGTCCTACGAGCTCTATTCGTCTATGAAACCTCACTCTATCTCTGGCTTCTTGTTCCCACAGTGACCGTCTATCTTCCACCTGCAACCAAACCACACCCGTCACAACGGATTTTGGAAACGATACTCGTTTTTTCATTTAAAAATACTATTTGGGCAGAACAACTGATTGACAGTTAATACTAAATAATAGTAGTGACTATTAATTGTTACCAACCTAAGACACGGAAGAGTGAAGAGAAACTATCACTATAGTAAAAGTTAAGAAAAATATCACTAACCTGAGACACAAGAGTGTGAAAGAGCACTTGATACTAAAGTGAACCCACTGCTGACTGTAACAGGACCGGAGGATGAAGTGAAGAACTGATGCCGGTCACACCTTATATACCCTGCAGGATCCTGGGGCGTTGTCCATTATCCCACACTCTAACCCGATTGATTAACGACAGATACAATCTTGCTAAATTGGCTACATACACGGAATAATTGCAGGGTGTGGTTCCAGACGGCGGGGAATACAGTTAATGGCTCCATAAATTGCAACTGGTACTGATGGTAATTGCAGGGTGTAGTTCCAGACGGCGGGGAATGCGGATTGAATCCATAACGAGGCGGGCTCAAGATAATTGCAGGTATAAAGAAGCAGTAAATTGTTTCGGTGATAAACTGACGGTTTGGCGGGGTTCCAGCCAGACATGTCTGGGAATTTGTCCGTTTGACCTTTCCTGGTATACTGTCCGTTCTTGTTTCGACTTGCATCTACTGTACGCTGCTCGTTTAAGTTGCAACAGTTAGTTTTGCATATCTTCGTTATTTAGGTTACGTTTGGGTTGAAACTTCGTATGGGGGTGTATACTCTGTATCGCTTTACCACTTTATACCTTCTAGGGGTGAACTACCCTTAAAACACCCCCTAACAGGAAAATGGCAAAATCTTGTCAGAATCATCTGAGACTTGAGAATCTAGCGTAATTAACATCAAATCGCATGAAAATACTCGAATTTTTGATGGGGGGTGAAAACAACCCTAAACGGTTTTGTACATATTGCTCGGTTGTTGGAAGTCTGAGAGAGTTCAAATTCGGTATGTAGGTAGTATTAGGTGCACTCTAATTTATTTAGGCATCAAAGTCAACCATCAACCCTTAATAGTTCCTCAATCAACCCCTATACTAAGAACACTGTAGCTACCGTACTACTTGAGTCAAAATTCTGAAAATCGGTGTATAGCAGGACCTTACTACGTAGTATTTTTTAACATTTTATTCTAGGCTCCAACCCTCACGGTTACCTCGCAATCGTTACGCAAAACACTTCGACCCCCACTATTTGGGAATTTTTCGTGGGCGTATTTTTTAACCAATCAAAGTGCAATTTGGTATGATGGTACAATGGTTAATTATCCATACAATATATTTATTTCAGTCATCTGGGACGCCATCTTGAATCACGTAGTCAAAAAAGGTTTCCCGCTCCATGGGTGCCGCCATCTTGAAAAAGCGCGGGAAAAAACACGTGGTACAAAGATAGGTTAACACACGTGGTGTAAAGTGAGGTTAGAACACGTGGTCAGTCACGTGGGTGCCGCCATCTTGTAAAAGCGCGGGAAAAAACACGTGGTACAAAGTTAGGTTAACACATGTGGTCAAAAGTGAGGTTAGAACACGTGGTCAGCCACGTGGGCGGCGCCATCTTGGAAAAGGGGCGGGGCTTGGTGACGTCATCGGTCACGTGACCGGCTCTCGACCAATCAGGAGCAGGTTTTATCCTCTCGGAGGGTTTTGTGCAGTGTTTTTATGTAAAACAGTTTTTAGTACTCATATAATGTTTAATACTTGGAAAATATAAATGTTCATATTAATATTATTGTGTAGTAATTAGTCTATATTTATGGTGCGGATTAAATTACGCATTGCAAAATAAGAGATGACACCTAAACGCAACAAGTTTGAAACAACCTTTATTGGGCATAAAAGAGTCAAATTTTTGCCTAACCTATTTGACTAAGTTACGAATTTGTAAGAAAACATAATAAAATTCACAGTAAGCTGTTTTTAAAAAATCGCCTTTTCCTGAAACTACCTAAAATTATAAAAATACCATAAACAAATTAGTACAAAATGTTTACAAAATATGCTGTATTTTTATTCAAACATGGGTTTTGGCTTTAATTTGTGTATACAGTTTTACTACCAGGTTAAGCTATTTCAATGATTATTATAACGTAATATGTTACTAAAATGTTCTTACTAAGATTTATATTTCTTTAGTATATCACAATGTATCATGAGAGGATGTAAATCACTGTATGTAAATAACAGGATTACGTTTCCTCATAAAACGCAGTGACGTTTTTACTTTTTTCAATGGTAACGTCTGAATACTTGATACATATAATTTATATGTTAACAATTAAATATGAGTTAATACGTGGATAATATATTGCTGCTCTAAAACCAAGTCAGCCCCGGTCGTATTTCGAATATTACACTGCCTTTTCCCGTATTTCAGACACTGTGTGACACGACATTCGGTCCCAGGGCGGCGGACCAATTACAGCAGCTTGTCAAACAAGCCCTGAGAGAGAGGGAGTCGGTTGTCATGTGATATTCTTGGTTGACTGCAAGGGCTGGAGTGGCCAAAAATATGGAACAAGATGTTAGAACAATAGCTAAACACATATTTAATTTATGTCTATTTCATTCAAATGACATCTAGATTTTTGTTAGGGAATTTTCAGCCTTCAAACTAAAATTGTGTACACATGTTTGGTGTTATTAAAAAGCTCTAGATTAATTATGTAGATGTTCCTTTTGACAAAACATTCAGGGCCTCTCCCCATTAGCTTTCAAAGTTCCAATGTTAATGTTATGGGGATTTTATTTAGGTAGTCAGCTAATTACATTGTAAAAGCTTCACAACATCTGACCCTAACCCAGTGAGATTCCAGTTCGGAGAACGAGACACCAGCTAGTTGTAATTAAATAAATATTAACAACGATTTAAAACTCACTTTTAAGAATGAGAGATTGATATTGGATTGACCAATCTAAAGTAAAAACTACGTTTTTAAATCGGAATGCTAAGTAAAGATCGAAATTACTAAGGATATCAGTTAGACTGGCGTGACACTAAAAGCTATAATGTTATGTGAAAAACCTCCTTAGATATTTCAGCAATAAGGATTTTTTTAAACAGTTATTGCATACATTTTTAAAGCATTTGTTTACTTTGTTTATTAAGTTTCGTGGGATAAGTTGTTTAGTTGCCAACAGTTTTAGTAAGCGGTTGGACTAATAGTCTCAAGCAATAAGAGAAAGAGTTTATGAGTGTTATAAGATCATAAATAGCTTAATCACTGAGTTGTTAATTATGTTTTATTATTGGATTATTTATGACTCCTGGATATTCAAAGGCTTCAACGACCAGATACATCTGTCTGGGCGATTATCCAAAACAGAAAGAAATAGGGGTAGCAATTTCCCCATGCAAAAACATATTCTTGATAAAAACAATCAATTAACCCTTTAGTCTTATAAACTGGTTAATTTAACTCTCATAAGAAATTATTATACATGTTATACATACAGTTAATTCCTAATAGAATAAAACAAAAGTTAAACATATTTTTTGTAGACATTCCCTATAATGTAACATTTGTAAATGTAACATAAATATTATTTTAAGCATAAAAACAATTCTTGAATAAATAAACGGTTAGAAAGTTGTTATTACACATTATTATATATTATATATTCATACAAAAATATGTTGTGTATACTTATATAATTAATATCTATTAAATAGAATATTACATACAAATGTTTTACACTATTAATTTATTTCTCTCCTAATTTCCCTTTGTATGTTATTTTATACTTTTTACTATATAAATATTACGGAAACTGACTTTATAACAGAAATATCACCACTGACACTATAGCATCAATCTTGTGTGGGGAGTAATGCAGATGTATGGTGATGCAACTGTCACTAGAGCCTTGTATTGTCGGGCACACACACCGAGCGATGGACTCATCGACACGTCGCCAGAACAGCTGCTTGCTGTGTAAGGTAACATTGAGTGCGTAGATTTTGAGAAACTGTAAGGAGTCATATTAGAAGGGTTGAACGGACAAGAGACGTTATTCATAAGTAGTGTGGGTTTGCGGGTTTTGCGCCGGAAGTGACGTCATCCGGTCACGTGACCGGATGCGCTGAGTCATGAAAGACGTCATCTGGGGCTGAGCCAGTGACGTAGGTGGTTTTGTGACGAAATGAGTTAAAGTTCAAAGTTCAAGGTCACGGGGAGGTAATTTTAAAAAAGTACTACCTCGCACGCGTAAAATCCGATTGTGATTCGATAGTTTTAATTCGATAAAATATCGAATGAAAATTATCGAATGAAGCAATCGAATGATAAGAGTGCGAGGTAGTACTAATACAAATATTACTTTATTTTTATTTACAATAAGTTATGTTTACAATAATTCATGTTTACAATAGTTCCCCGTTGTTGGTTGTCATCGATGTTGTTGATCCGGACGAGTTGCGGCCATCACTTCGCTTTCTGAAGAAAGACGGTATATACTTCGATTCCTGCGCAGAGTCCATGTTGTTTTTTGATGCGTAAAGTTCCAAAGATAAATCGTAACCGGACGCAATGAGAAGTCTTAACTCTTCATTAAAAACCTCGAGGTCTTGGAAAGTCGCCAGATGAATAGAGTCATAATGAATACACCTAATTTTAATGGACATTTTAATACAATGTTTTACGTTTGTGAAGAGCACTCGATGTTCACCAGTCGGGAGCCGGAGGTGTACTGACTATTCGCTAGCTAGCGTTCTGGTATCAAACAAAATGGTGGGGCGGAGAAGATGGCGGACAGCAGATGGCAGGCGGCAGCTGGTTGCTACTACATTCGCCGCCACAGTAATGCAATCCTTCGGCGTAATTCTTGTAGTTTACCTTGTCGGTTCATTTGATACGTTTTACATCTACATATGCAATAGCTGAAACACTTGCACTTACGACAAGCTTTCCCGTCAACTTGATCGCCTGGTATTTTAAAACATTGTAACTCGCAACAATATGTCTTCAAATTGTTATCGAAAAATAAATTTTTCATAGGTGACACCGACATGTTAGCTGCAGCGTGTGTTAGACAAGACTGAGACTAACTTCACTGCTCCCTCTCTTTTATACCTCTTCATAAGTTAACCCTGAATGAAAGTTCAAGGTCATCCATTTGAATTTTAAAAAAAAGCAACACAGCAGTATATAAAATAATATACTGCTGTGTTGCTGTTTTTATTTTTTATTTTATTTTATTTTATTTTTTTTATATTTTCTTTATTAAACAAACATCTTACAATACAATAAACTTAAGTTTAACATTGATAACTAGAAATACAAACAATAAAATACAAACAGAGACATTATGTACAAGGATGCGTGATGTGCAGAGTGAGTTCCGTCGAGTTGTTGCCGCTTACACCGTGTGATACCAAATACAACGTCCCCGGTTGAATATCTCGCAAATCTTCATTTTGTAGCAGTTGAACAAATCGTTTTGGAAGAAATACTTGAAACTTCGGCTCATCTCCTGGAGTGAAAGGTCCTTCGCTCAATGAAACTAGAATTGCTTCTCCATGTGTGGTTTCCACTTTCTTGATGTTATGAATAATGTAGTGTTTTTGTTCTTTTAGTTCTGAACACTTTTTAGTTAGCAAAAGGTCGGATTTTGAATGAGTGTTGAATTGATCAACCAGTGTTTGTAGAAACTGTTGTGATGCCATCTTCGTCAGTGGTGGTTGTGGTGTCTTCTGTGATGTTGCCTCTTCGGAGTCTCGAATAATACTCGTGCTGGAGCGGTGCTGTCTCCTCGTATTTATAGGCCCCGCTACCCCCACCACATTTCTGTTCTCCGCTACCCCCACCACATTCCTGCGTTTGTTTCAAGTAAGCAGCCAAACGATACGCGTTGTACAATGCACAGTTTGTTTGGCCGTGTTTAAGATCTTTTGCAGCGACACAAATATTACCGAGATTAATGTTAAAGTCCTTACTGATAGTTATATCGAAAACATCACCGTGCGTGTACTTTTGTATCCAGTTCTTTTTTTCTAATCCTCTTGTGTATATATGTGAATATTGTTTGCAAAAGTTAAACATAATACTGTGCAGATTACTGTAGCTTATAAATCCTTCATACCAATGTATGTGATGAAAGTAGTTTGTTATCCATTTGTTTGTACTTTTTGCTTTGGTGTTAAGTTTGTTAAAAGAAAAAGGAGCATCAAACGTGAATGGGTAGGCTACAAATGTAAGCAAGTCTAAAATTACTAATTCCTTGATAATAAACCTATCATCATTATTTCGAAATGCTTGAAATTCTATTACACAAGGCTTTACACTCACTTCTTCATCCCCTCCGCTCATCATGGCACCTAGCGATCAACTAAACTGTTTTCCACACCACGGTAGGTTAAATACCAGGCCGTACAGTTGCAGGCGCGTTGGTGTATATTTAACGTGGGCACCGTCCCCAATAGGCCTACCCCACGTGTGTTCTTCTTTACTAAGTCAAACTTTAGTCTTTTTTAACTTCTTCTTCTTGTGTTTCGTTTTCTTCTTCTTCTTGTTTCTCCGTTTCTTCTTCCTGTGTTGTTTCTTCTGTAGCTTCTGTAGCGATTTCTACAAGTGGTTCAAAATCCTTTAACTTTCTCCACATGCAAACTTCATGAGGTATTCTATTAAAAATAGATGTATCCACAGGTCCGTACACGATGGTGCTATCAGGTTGTTTTTCCAAAGTATCGACCAAATATTCTTTAATAATAGCGCTTGCAAATACCAACTGTCTCATGTACCTTGTAATAGGTTCTGTTGCGTAGTTTAAAACGTAGAATTCTTCATGTGACAGTAGAATCTTATTTTCATGTTGAGTCAAGTCTCTAATTCGCACTTGTAGTTGTCCACGATGTTTAACAATATCGATTTCATTGTCACAATCCAAAAGTCGAATATGTGTTTTCCTTCCACACAAACTGTTAGTTAAATAACATTCTATTAAATGTACATGTTTCAAAAATGACTCCCAAGCATTTTGCGAAAATAAAACCTTTTTTGTTCCATGGTGTAGTATTACTGTAGGGGAATAATCCAATGACTTCATCAATCCAACTGATACACTTTTACTGATGCATGCTGAGATGGGGTAAAAGATTC
Source organism: Allygus modestus (assembly GCA_963675035.1). Taxonomy (NCBI): domain Eukaryota; kingdom Metazoa; phylum Arthropoda; class Insecta; order Hemiptera; family Cicadellidae; genus Allygus; species Allygus modestus. Next base: position 142,495,168 of record OY776112.1, on the reverse strand, counting down.
GCAAAAAAACTTCAGTTAAAATGTGAGGAGGAATATTTTCTTCAACTTTCTTCTTCCTCTTTGGTACTACCTTTGATGGGTCTGCATTACTTTCCTCCTCTCTATCTCTTTTACCAAACTTTAAAAATGCAGTTATTTCCTTGATGATTTTTTCTTCACTAGTATTATCACGTTCCAATAACGGTGCTACCTCTGCATCACCTTGTACAACAGATGGAGAACTCATTTTGTAGAAGATGTTGCCCATGCGATGATAGACGATCAACTGAAGACCTGCATTGTTGCTCCGCTATTTATAGGTTAGCGACAGTGGCGGTGCCGGTGGTGGTACAACGTTTTACAATACCGTCTTTACGATACCAGTCAACGGTGTGTATGTAACAATTTTATCGTGCAAAATTAAACAATACGCAGATGTATTTGCAGGTACGTTTTCTTGAAATTCCATTTCTATTTTTATATCAACACTAGACGATTTTACAGATTCGTTTTGTTTGGAGCAATCAATTACAACAATCGGAGCTTTCGATTCAAACTGTACGGGAGATAGTAGAGGTGTGTTTGTTTTGCCGTAATATGAATTTTGGAACCTAGCGTACATATCGTATAAAACACTGTACCTTTTTTTATCAAAAGAGATATTAAAGTTGTCGTAGGGAAAGAATTGTGAATTCAGGAACACTTTACAGTTTGTTAATTTACAATGGTCAAATTCACCAGCATTTTCAGTTAATATACTTTTTTTCTTTGTTTGTAATCCAAAGATTACATATCTCGCTTTTTCCAAATGAGTAGAAGTTTTTACAGTCCATGTATGCCGTTGTGTTGAAGGTAAAACGGGGTATTCATGAAACTCCCAGCTTCTGAATGGCATTACAATGTCTCGATCTGATTTTAACTTTCTTAATAATGTAATCCTGTGTTCATCATTTAGTCGCACATGTGGTACTCTCCAAACAATCTTGTCTAATGTTAGTTTCCAGTCTAAATTGGCTTCAGTTGTTCCAGCAGATGCTTTAATAATATCATTATCGTTTGATGACCTTAATAAAACTAGTTCTTGTTTTACATTTATTATTATTCTTCTGTAATCTTCAGCAAATCCTAAAAGTAATCTTAAAGGTACGTAAAAATCAAAGTTTCCCGAAGCGTCAGGAGTAATTATACTTTTGTCTGGTGCAACCCATCCTGCAACAGCTAACAGATTCTTCTCATTTGGTGTTAAAGACGCTAATCCTTTTAAGGTACTGGAAATTCCAACCTTTTTTGTTGAATCGACTGTAACTCCTGAAATTTCATATCTAATCTCGTCAAACAAAAATGCCATAGGATTATTTATGAACGGAACAGTGGTTCCAACAGTACCGTCAGCTTTTGTTACTTTTCCTTCAATATATAAATAACTTTCGCATGGAAGAGTATAAATGTCTTGTTGTTGTATAGGAATCCTAATTTCATCGTTATTGTTTAATTTGGACGAAGCGTAAGGGTTGTGCGTGTGATATTCCTTTTCCCATAAGGTCTCGTCGAATGTTGGGCCCTGCGCTATATCCAGTATATCCATTGTTAATGACCTTTAATCCAATTTCTTCTAGAAAACGAATGTTGTCACTTGTTAATCCTTCTACAGCTGATGAGCTACTGACCTCTTTGCTGGTTGGCTCTCTCTTTTTAAATGATAACCCCATTATCTAAGCGGATGATTTTATATGTATTCTTACAGTAATAGCTTCTCCTCGAAAGTCAATAAGGTTTCCGTCTTGATCCACTATGTTCAGCACGATGTCTGAAATGAAACTGGTGTTTAACGGTAGGTACACAAGGTTTTGAGGCTTTTCTACTATCTTGAAACCCGGTGCGACTGATGGGTAGAATGTGTGTAATATATGCCGATTTTCTCCATCTCTGTAGGATCCTTGTATAATGTTACATGTAATGTCTATGCTGTTTACTTTGATGATCGTCACAGTTCTATTCCCAGAATGAGTTGTATTAGGTTCTAATACCTTTGTTTCCTTAGAAAACCCTAATAAACTACCAATTGAACGTTCTTGGCCAAAATCAATATAATACTTAGAAGTAATTTCGGCTTTCATTGTATTGTTATTGCCTTTTATCGTTATATTTTCTTTTCCCATATGTTTTTGTATAACTTCATTTATATTATCAATTTCATAAGCTCCTGTTGGTAAACTGAATTCTTCCAAAGCTGAATATTTTCCTTTATTATCTTTTGTCTTGTAATAATGTATTTTGTTATTAATTCCTTCACTAACGTTTGGAATAGAGTTATATGTTGTTAAATCCAATAATGCGGCTTCCCATAGTCTTCCTTTTTGCAAACGTAGCGCTGGAAACAGAATACTGCGCAAAGTACATGAGTTACCGGTTAATGACACTGTATACGAAGACATCTTAAAGTTGACTAACACTTTTAGCTAAAAAGTCTAAACATAAATGACCGCAAATGGATGTATCATCAGGTTGTTTTCTTGTATAATTGTAAAAAAACATTTTCTGCCGCACGAAAGTATTGTTGAAGTTCTTTCGGTGGTGGAAGGTTTCCAAAACTGTCGAAATAATAAATCGTTTCACCAAGTTTCTTGTAACACACCCAATGAGTGCCTAATCCTTCACTATTATCCAAATTTACTATACCAGTCTCATTTTTCCACATTTTAACCGGTAATTCATCTTTCATAAATACTCCTCTAAAAAATGGGATTTTCAAACAAGAAGCATATGTAATCAGTTCTTCATTGGTTAATTCTTTGTTTTTAATTATTAATTGCTCTTTCTTATTTAATACACACGATACGGTCTTAGGTATAGTCCTCCTCCCTTTTTTATCATTGACCATATTGTTGGTTTCTTTTTACCTTTACCACTAGTAGATCGACGTTTTCTTCTGATATTACCTCCTTGTTTCTTAGCGGGTCTTTTCCCACGCCTTCTTCTCTTTCCTCCTCCTCCAAACGTAGTTTTTGCTTTCATTGCTGCTGTTACTGCTAAAGACGCTGCTTTTTCACCAATACTCGCGTCACTAGATTTTACTCTTTGCCAAGCTTTCTCAGAAAGTGCTCTATCTGCTATTGATCTATTTTTTGTATCACCAAATTTGGAATACGCTATATCGTGCTGTTTACAAGCCTGATCAAGCTTATTTATTCCAGGATCTCCTCTAGCAAGCCGTTTCTCTAATTTGGTTCCAGGACCACAATATTGATATCCTCCAGGTAAATGTAATTCCACAGGTAATAAATCAATCGCCTTGTTAACTATAGCTCCAACCGGTTTACTTAATAGAGAAAATGCTGTTGATGCTATTCCCCTTCCTCTCTGTAATCTCTCTCGATTATGACTGATGCGTTTAGCCCTCGGCATGACTATTTATAGCCAAACTTACAATCAGTAGGTGCACTCTATAAATGTTTTACAATGAATGTAATATTAGTCTTGGCTTCTTGTATTATATATACTGTTTAAAATCCATTTATTATATAGAAATGGATTAATTAATTAAATGTAGATGCTTTATCCCTTATCATGGGTATTTAAATTCTTTTTTCTCTTATATAATCTTCATCGTTTTCTGTTGGTTCATTAATCACATTCACTTTATCCCCCTTTCCTAATGTCTTGACTTTAGAAGGCTCAGACGGTTTATCTAATTGATTAGGTTTTTCTGGATTGTGTATCTTTTTCCAGTCTAAATAATTGTGGCTGTCAACATCTGAAGCTACAGCTCTTCCTGAAGCCCGATGGATATAATTAAATAAAGCTGCACCAAACCTTTCCATATGTTTTTCATATTCTGTAGTCCATTTCTTGTGTACTATATCAAATATTTTCTTATTTACAGCGTCTCCATCCTGCTCACAATCACCTACATTTGACAATTTTAATTTTTTTACATCATAGCTTGTATCAGTTTCATTCTTTTTGTAAATCGTTAACAATTTTAAAGTCGCTAAATTTACTGCTTCACCATCATAAATGGGATGTTTTATATTGCTTAACCTTTTACCGGAAAATCCCCAATGGTCTTCGTGTACAATCGGGGTTCTTTTATCCATGTATTGTACCGTAACCGCATCAGAAGACAAAAGCGGATCACCAACATTTTGAATTACTTTTCCTTCGAAATTATAATTACCATCAGGTGTTAACGGAAACCCAGCTCTTTTTTCACTATATCCAGATTTTACTACAAACTCGGAATACCGTCCAAACTTGTCCACACTCATGATGTAACTGAATCGCTATCGTTTAGGTTCTTACTATATATATATATATACGTCTACTGAACAATTATTTCTCGTTTTCGCAGTTCATCAACCAAAGCTACCCATTCGTTTTCTAAACCAGTGTGCCCGGCTTCCATAGCTTCATGTAATAACCTCATTCGATCAACTAACTTATTTATATCGTTGTAATATATTATATTGGTTTTATACAAATTTTTTAATAATCCCCTTCCAGATGTAGTAGGATCAGTTGTTTTTCTTTTTTTATGCAAAACATTTAATTCAGCAGAAGATAAAGCTCTTCTTTTAATTGGAGCTTTATTTGATTTCGAGGGGAAAAGACTAGATATAATGTTTGTGTATTTTATTGACCTGTTTCTATGAATAGGTAGTTCTTTGGAATATTTTTTTCTATGTGCATTTGTATACTCTAGTATATTTTTAAACAATTGTAAATCCTTTTTAGTAAATTTACCAGGATTATTTTTAAAGATGAGTTCAAACAAACCTGTTGTACCTTTATATTTCTTATCACTAATAACTATATCATCATTTTCGTTTATATCTAACTTTCTATCTCCAATCATTAATCCTTTATCCTCTATTCTAGCTCCATATGTATGATAATTTCGATTAGCATGTGTGCCATGTAACATTTTTAATGTATATTTTCTTCCAAGTGTTCCTTTAAACATAATATCTGTGCCTAATTTGCTTAAGTTGGATGGGTTGATATCCTCTTCTTCTGCTCTTGTATCTTCCGCACTTGTATCTTCTGTACTTGTATCTCCTGCAATGTTCTTTTCCCTTAAATCTCCTATATCTCCGCTTTCTTCATACTCGTCGCTTTCTTCAGATGTTTGTAACTGGTCAGAACTTTCATCATTCTGAAATTCTTCTTCATATTTGGAAATTGGTAGCATTTTGTCTCCTTCGAAGCGAAATGAAGGTCTTTCCATATTTTGTGCTAATCGCTTTAAAGGTTCAGTAACAGGTTTGAATGTTGTTTCTAAAAATTGCTCTCTTTCATTTATACCTGATTTTAAAGCTCGGTTTTTTTGTCTAATAGAATCACTAAGTGATTTTATTTCCTTTAATAGCTTTTCCTGGTTAACCATCTTCACACCTTGACGACTTGTACAGTAATACCGCTAATCAGTGTATTAAAACGAATTTATCAAAACCTATTCTATAACGACCATCTTTTAAAGCTTGATCTTTCATAATAACCAAAAATCCATACTTTCTCGCCCATGCTTTTCCGCAAAGCTCTTTAAACTTTTCAAATGGCATATCCGCATTCACATGATCGTTATATATATGTTTTAGGTTAGTATCATCTTGTTTGAATACAATTAGAATATTTGCATTATCTCTGATAAGTTGTTTTGGGATTTTGCTATAAGTTTGTCCTATATATATGCTGTCGATGTTATTATGTCTTCCCATGGCAAAGTAGTTTCTAATAGTATCCTGATTTTCACAAGATACATCGTCAAATATAAATACAGAATACGGTTTCGCTTCGTTTGGTTGCATAATGCTATCACTAGCGTTAAATTTGTAAAAATTAACATCAGACACATCAGATAGGATTTTATCCAGCAATTGATACTTTGGTTGATGTAGAGACTTTGAAAAAATATATAGGTTACTAAACCTTAATCCCTGCGGATTAGTGATCAAATTAAAGACAACATTGGTCTTTCCACAGTTTGAGGGGCCACTTACTATACATCGAACAGTGTTTGGAAGTAAACTACCGTGTTTACCATTGTTGATTTTAACGTTATCCACAGTTAAATCATCTATGTTATTAATATTGAATCGATCTTTATGGTGAATAATCTCCATCCTGCTCAAAGGTTAACGATGAAATGAGTTGCTTGTATTAAACCAAGTCCTTTATAGGTATCCATGAATCCTCAGTTTTGTTAAACCCTAACCACCGCACTTTAACTGCGTCCTTTTTTCTTTGTAACACTTTTTCAACAAGATATACATCACCTACTGTTGACTTTAACATTTCATGTCTATAAAATGCACCTTGCAACAAATCTCCTTTGTTATCTTTTAGGATATACGTTTCAGGTACAGTCGGTTGCACTTTATACACTGTAAAAACTTCATTCGTCCAATTGGGAAGGTATTTTTTGGTAAACACTCCCTTATATTTACTAATCCGTACTTTATCACTTACATTAAATTTTCTTGGCTGCATTTTTTCTACTTTAGGCTTTGTATTTTTCTTTATGCGTTTTAATACATCTTTTGCATTTCTTCTATTTACTTTGTTAGGTTTCATACCAATAGTTCTATGAAACCTGTTGTTATAATCATTTATTAATTGTGGTAAAACATCATACCATACGTAAGAACCTCTTTTTGAAAATTGTTTATACAGTGATCCTTTTAAGGTTCTATTAAATCTTTCTACAATAGCAGCTTTTTTCTCTGAATTTGTAGAATAATGATTTATTTTATATTTATTCATTAACTGTGCAAAGTTTGTATTAAAGTATCCTGTTCCATCATCAGTTTGTAAATGTTTAATTTTGTTTTTATCTCTTTTTATGGCTATTTCCATGGCTTCTGTTACGCTTTTACCAGTCTTGTCCTTTAGAGGCAAAGCGTCTGCAACTTTTGTAAAACAATTAATAATTGTGAGTATATATTTAAATCCTTTGTTTATTCTGCTATGCGGTCGCATTTCAATTAAATCCGCTTGATATAGATCATTTATCCCTTTTATAACAGTATTTCTTCTTGGAAACTTTATTCTTGCAGGTTTGTGTAGTTCATTAATAATCTTCTCCTTCAGGTCTGACATGATGGTTTCACGAAGGCAGCTGATATGGTATTAAATATTCTTTTGTATAAATCTGCTTATATATATATATACATATAGTTCAAGGTCATTCAAAACTTGTGTAAAAAAAGGGGAAACACAGCTTAACATTGCTGTGTTTCCCCTTTTTTTACGGAAAGGAAAAGGATAGAGGATCTAGGACGATGAAAGGGTTATTAGTCAATAGGGTTGAGGGAATAGTGACCGAATGGTAAAGTGTGGATGTTGTCTGGAAGGGTTTGTCTTTTGTCGTCATTACAGGATAGCGCCTTTTTAACTTCAGTCACGCTGTACAGCTGATGGTTAAAACTTCTGATGGTGTTGAATTTAGCTGTAATGATGTTATCCTCAAATAAGCATTGCTTGTAGTGTTCAAAATGCACTTTCTTCTTTAAATATAAACTCTTTACACCTTTAGCTTTCTTAATATAGCTATTCTTCTTTTCTTCTTCTTCTTTTTCATTATAGAGTTTCAAAGAATATAGTTTAGACATCAGTGCAACAATCTCTTCAAGCAGAACATAATTAGCCTCATCCTTGAATTTGCCTAGTACTTTTTTGTGTCTGCCATTGTCGTAGTTTGGATGATCTTTTGGATAATCGGAGAAATCAAAGTCGTTCTTGTAAATAAATGTACGTAAATCTTTATACATGTCCAATGTTACTATGCGATATATAAAAGCGTCAGTGTCCATATATGTAATAGATATATTTTCTCTTCCGTAGAACGCCACCATTTTGTTGTAGTGAAAATCGTACATGTGTGTTTTTGAGATGTCCAAGATTGACATGCCTATATACAAAGGACGATCCATCTTCACACTCGTCTTCTTCATGGACACTGCTACAAGTTTTTCATTAATAATTATAGATGTTCCAAAATTTGGCTGCTGTACTAGTTTCTGTAATTTTTTTGCGTCGGTAACAAGTTTAACATTTTTGTGTCTTCTTTTGTTTTCCAATGTTTTTCCAAATATCGCATTATTCATTAATTTAAAGAAATCTTTTTGAAAGTCTGATGTAGCTGCTGCTCTTCTGATGGTATTTGAATCAATGTAGGGTTTCAACCAGCATGATTGAGAAAATTCCAAAACTCTATTAATTTTTGTTAGACGTAGTCCTAATTCGATAGCTTGTTGAACCACCCAAAAGTGAGCCACGTAGCGTTGTTTATTATTTAATGTCATCATTAATTTGGGGTGTTTTCCAATTGGTGAAATTTCTGTTTTAGCAAGAAGTGGAAGGTCATAATGAAGATCATGTAAATTTTCTGGGTATTCAAAATCGCAATCCAAAATATATCCAGTGTCACCATGTTTCGGAATTTGTAAAATATCGCCAATAGAGTCGGGATTAATCCATTTAAAGTTATCAAAAGGAAGTGGGTTTGACATTGCCCATCCGTACAGGTTATTTGCATCGAAATATCCTAAATAGGTTGACGGTTTGGTTTCATCGTAATCGGGTAGGTATTTGTTGTTGGCTTTGACATGTCTGGTAACACTTTGGGTCAATCCGCCTCTTACTCCAGCTTCAACCATTAAAACCATGTCAATGTCTGTTAAAAGTTGGAGTTTGCATTTTGTTTCTTTTAACATGGCTTGCCAAGCTAATCCTGGTGAAGTATACGAATGTAGAGGGTCCAAACCGTATGCAGCAAAACAGGTGTTTCGGAATTCTTCCATTACATCACAAAGAAGAGTTACATCTAGTTTGACATAAAAGTCCGAGTAATCTCCTAAGGTCTTCATATCTAACTCGTTCCATACTCGACGTGCGTGTTGATAGTCCTCAAGTGATATTTCCGAATCATTAAGTTTGATTTGAAGTGTTCTGGTGAAGGTAGTGATGTTTCATCAAATCTATGCAGTCCATCGATGTAATCATAGGGGAAGACTCCTTTTCGAAGAACCAAATCCATTTTACTATTGGGTACAATTTTGCTTGTTTCTATCAAATCTGTTCTTCTTAGATTTTCAGATAATTTCATGAGGCTTGAAGGCATAAATCTAAATGAATCAACAAACCTTAATTTAATTTTACCCACCTTTTTTGAAAAGCTTATAAATTTTTCCATTGTAGTAGCCAAAACGTCTATTGCTCCATCATCTCTTCCTAGTTCGGGGATTATGAAGTGCGAATCATAACCACTCAGATTGTGCAGAACTACGGGGATAAAATATGGTAGTTTGTAGTTCAAGTTGCAAGCGTTACAGGCTGCACCTCTGTACGCTCCCGTAAGATGATCGTGGTCACGAACTTTAACGTTATCCAGTGTAAAGGTGTTATTACACAAATAACACGTTGTTGTTGAATCATAATGTTGAAGTTCTTCTTCTTCCATAGGTGACATGGGTACCTTTGTTCCATACAGTTCTTCTACCTTTGCAGCTATGTCATACAAATCATCGACAAATTATTTGGCTGCTTCTTCACCGCGATAAATCTTTGGAGAAGATGATAGTCCATATTTTTGAAGATGGTCTTCAGTCAACGTGGATTTAATTAGTATGCAATAACTGTTTGGTGAATGAAGTTGGTATTTGCTTCTTCTTGTAACGTCCTCTTCTTGTTGTTCAAGCGGATGTAAAGAAGACTCGAAATCAGCGTAAACAACAACAGGTACACGGTATTGTTGTATTACTTTGTCAAATTTTATCTGCGCTCTGCTAGGATGCGGCAATTTAATTCTTACTTCATAGTTTCCATTACATAACCGCTGGTGTTCTACTAACCAATCAGACCCTCCCCTTCTTAGTTCTTTGTTCACGTGACAAAAACATCTTTTGCAAATTGTCATCTTTCTTTTATGCTTAGATAATTGATTAGAAACAAGACTTTCAAATTTTTTGATATACACAAAGTGTGAAATATCACCTTTAGTAATTAATAACAAATCGGTATGATCTCTGCGCTCATTTGGTGTTATACGCAAGGGGTACAAATTGTTTGTCGAATCCAATCCGAAGAGGTTGACAGAAGCTGAAGGATTTTGTTTTTCAAATTTTGAAACGTCTGTTATAGCAACAGGGTAAGTCATCCCTTGGAAATTATATCTATGTTGTACTTCTTCATAATAGTGACTTGGTCTTTCCGGATGAATTGTTACATATTTGGCCAACATAGCATATTTAAAACACTCAGTATCTTGATTTTGTACGTTGACGCAGGATAAGGTATTTCTAATCTTTGTTGGTAGAGGAATGTAGCTACTTCCTCGAATTCCATAGCCGTGTTTGTGTACTCTTAAGTCTAGCCCTGTGATGCTTAACAAATTCCATCCAGAGCCTCTTCCTTCATGTTCTTGTATTTTAGTCATTAGCTCTTCAAAACATTCAGATACGATTGAATCAATATCTGACGAAAACATAATAGTTCGGTTTTTTGTTAAAAACCCTCTCGGTGAAGTTTCATTTTGAATGTTTGTAAATAAAGCATCCATTAATAGTCCAAATTTAATAAAATTTAATCTTTTTAATTCATTTTGCAAAGTGTTGCTTACCAATCCTTTTGCGTTATTTAAAAACTCTTCGAGTTGTAATTTTGCATTGTCAATTTTGAAGTGGGTTACTACATTACCCGGAAGTGCTCGGGCATGTAGTTCTACATTTACTGCTGTTGATGCTGAAGGACGGTGAAGTGTAGACAGAGCATGCGTAGAAGTCGATGCAGCTGATGATGTTGAAGGATGATGAAGTGTAGACAGAACAGGCGTAGAAGTCGATGCAGATGATGATGATGATGTTGAAGGACGGTGAAGTGTAGACATAGCAGAGGTAGAAGTCGATGTTGATGGTGCATATTGAATAACACTAGGTCTGGAATTTTGGTGTTGAGCTAACATTTGATCTATTTCTTTCAATTCTTCTTCTTCATATTCTTCATTTTGGTTTTTGTTATGTTTCAGTTCTTTATGTATCATTAAAATAAATTCATCCTTAAATGAAGACTTGCAAATATCGCAGCGATGAATAATGTAGGTGCGATCTCCACAAGGGTCAAGGCAATAATGAACAACACTGCAAATACCCCTCTATTTATACCCTAGCAAAAGTAATGGGGGTACGTATTACGTTAAGTTTACTATTTTTTTTTTTTTTTTTTTTTTGCATTTTATATTTACTATTGTAGCTGGAGGCTACAAATTTCTGTATTTAGGTCAAGGTCATTGAACAAATTTACCAAAACGGGGAATAGAGCAGTAAATGATTTTATATTAAACCATAAACTGATCTATTCCCCGCTCTGTATTTAACTAAGACAATTTTCTCCAACAGAAACATTTGATAAATTTTAAACTCGGATGTGAAGTTGGATTGTACACATTGCATCTTGATCAACTAAAAATTTCATAAAACAATAGGGATCTTCAGTTGTAGATTCATCTTTAACATATTCAATAGTCAACATTGCCGAACGAAGATCTTGTGGAATTACGTCGACTTTTATGAGTCGCCTTTCGAGTTCGAACCGTTTTGTTATTGATGTAAGTTTTATCACATCATCGATATCGATGAGGGGAAAGCTGTAGCAAACGGAGTTTCCTGGTGGGTTCATCATATCTATATGATAAATATACACTGTTGCATCGTCTTTAAATAGACGTTCCCCCACCATTAAATGTATAAGTTACCCCACTTTTTTAATCATGTAAATGGGTCAAGGTCATACAACGATATTACCAAAACGGGGAATAGAGCAGTAAGTGATTCTCACTATAACCACAAACTGATCTATTCCCCGCTTTGTATTTAAAGTAAACTATTTGAAGACAACAAAAACTTATTCAGATTCTTCCGATGATGATGATGATGATGAGCTCATATCACTAAATAAGCGACGACGAACACAAAAGTTCCCTGTGACTGGATCTAGAACTACATCATCGATATTAATACTGCTTGGAGGGGTTTCACTATCAACAAGGTCCATTTCCTCCAAGCAAAGCAACTGATGATGAAATTCCGGTTCATTATTATCGACATCGTCGTCGTCAGTCAACAGCTCCAACAGCTCCATCTCTTCAAGATATGGTTCACTGCTAGCAAACTCACTCAGTAGTTCAAGATCACTAAATAGTTCACCTTCCATCTCTGAATCATCATCGTCTTCATCTTCGTTTAAATTTAATGGAATATTTTTAATCAATTCTAGTATAGTCTTCTTAGAAGGGAAAATGTTATCTCTGGGCGACATGATTCCAAGTAGCAGACTGATTTACCACTAATACGAAACCACCTTTTATACATGATTTCGGTGGTGGTGGGGGTAAGTGTTGAAAGTGCAAGTGGTAGGGAAAAGTGATAGGGAAGAGGTATTATTGTAACACAAATGATTAAGTCCTGTAAGTGGGTCAAGGTCACCTTATCCTATTACCAGAACGGGGAATAGAGCAGTAAGAGATTCTTATTCAAACCTCAAACTGATCTATTCCCCGTTCTGTATTCCCCCCCCCTTTGGCGTTTTATTTAGTTTATGAGGTTGTGTAATTAAGGCACAGTGTGTAGCCTTCTTGTAATAATTGGACAATTTCTTTCTTCAAAGGGATTGGTTTTACATCTATTTTTACTTCTTCTGTTCCACGAATACCCAATCCTTTGACCTGAACATGTTGGTACTCCGTTAACAGTTGGTAAACACGCTGGATAAAAGTATCCGCTTTAGCAGTAGAGTCAATATAGTGGAGGTATACCATGGTAGGTGCTCTCTTGACGCAATTCAGAACCAAAGTGATAATTGTCTCTGTAACATCGGGCTTATATACCCATCGTTTTTTTTTTGTTTTTTTTTTGCTTTAATTACAGGTTTGGAACAATATAAAATGTTATATTAATGTTCCATCCTTTATCGACTAACCTTACCATATTACCAAAGATTTTATATAACTTTCTACTGTAGTTTGTTTCAAATGCTTCATTTTCACTACTATAAACTTCACCTGTTGGTCTCCACATGTACAATTGACAACTAACCTCTATATCAAGATACCGTAGCAGTAATCTCCTTACAGCAAGCACCTGATCAATGTTTTCGACCCGTCTGCTAACTATTATAGTTGCTGCAGAGATAGAAGTAGTGGATGCATTCATTTTCAGCAGAGTACTAATTTTTACCAGCGATGGAGAACCTCCTTTATACTTAGTTTAGGTAGTGGTGGGGGTTAGGAAAAGATATTGTTGTGAGAAATAAGAAGATCTTTCATTATTTTTTATCAAACGAATATTTTCTAAGTCCCAAGGTCATTTACACCAGTTGCCAGAACGGGGAATAGAGCAGTAAGTGGTTCTCACTTGGACCGCAAACTGATCTATTCCCCGCTCTGTATTTTAAAGTAAACAATAACTCTTCTCACTATTGAGCAGCCTTTGTTCTTTGAAGCTCAAGTTCTAAGTCTGCAACCAGGCGAAAGTCTGCATCATGCTCCTCCCATTGTTCAGGAGAACGCGGTTGACCACACCACTTAGTAAAGGCGTACCTCATCGCCTCATTGTACTCCTCCAGGATAACATGATAGGGTCTTGGTTGTTGCGTTGTAGACTGCATCGGTGATGTAGTTTGTTGCGGTTGAGACTGAGCACCATTTTCTGCAACCTTATTAATTTTATAAACCTCAGTCATTTCAGCAGCCTCAACAATCGCGTACAACTCCTCTTCGCTAATTTCCTTTCCCCATGTGTTGCTGTTGACGCTCATGACGATACAACTAATAATTATATTCCGAATCTCTCGCTTAAATACCCGCTTACCCCCTCCCCTCTTTACTGTTGAATAATGTCTTTAATATAATATTTCTCCTTTTTCCATTTAAGTTTTATCTTTGACTTAGTGCAATATATCTAAGTCCGTTATTTAGGTCAAGGTCGTTGTAGCATTGTAAAAAAAAAGGTGTGGACAACCTATTTACACTCTGCAGCATATGCTACAAATTGTAAATAGGTTGTCCACACTTTTTTTTTTAATTTGGAAAAGACTATTTTTAATTTGGAATACACTTTTTAATCTTTTTTTATTTTAAATGTTTTTCACACACTGAAACCTGTATCATTTCGAATTAAATAGTTCTGTTTGGTAAGTTCTTTGACGTGGAGGTCCATACCTCTAGGCAACTCTACATAGTACAATTTACCTTCACATTGAACCACCACCTTTGCAAAGCCCTTTGATTTAACAAAAAAGTATCGTTTATTTCTACAAAGCCTATTAATTCGAATTTTGGTTGGTCTCACTGTTGGATGGGGTGTAGAAAGAGAAACGGTGCCCTTGTGATTTTGTTTTAAATGTGATCTGCATACTTCTTCATTTAAAACACAAGACTTAGCACAACGTTCCCCTTTCCTTGCACCTTTTTTAAAACTGTAGCTGCATCTTGGTGCAGGAAGTATAGATTGCCTTCTCAAGGTTTTTAATTGTTGAAATTTCTCTGAAGGAGATTCGTTGTTAATACAGATCACTGAAGGACGGGAAAGGACACTTACAGAAGGTGTAGAAGGTTTGGTAGGAGAAGAAGAATGTAGACTTGCAGATGGTGTTGAAGAGCCTGGTGTAGAAGGTGGAAGAATGCTTGCCAGCGCCTGCTGAAGAAGCGAAGGAGCTGGTGAAGCCAAAGATGGTGCAGTTGTTTGCTCATCCTTCCTCGGTGATGGAGAAGGTGAGCGAGAAGTAGCCGAAGAAGATGAAGACGACGAAGACGATGAAGAAGATGAAGAAGATGAAGAAGCGGACGGGGGAGCAACGAGGTTTTCTTGAAGTGGTTGCGGTCGTGGTGCAGGCTCCTCAGGAACAATGCATGATAATATTAACGCCTGCCGAAGGATGGAAGGAGCTGGCGGAGCAGATGACGGAGCAGGTGAAGAGTGCTCAACCTTCCTCGGCAAAAGTTGCTTCCTACGGTCAGACATCTCGGGAACTGAACTGCACTCGTGATGTGTAAGCAGCAGAATGAATTTACCACTGGTGAAAACCCTCCTTTTATACCCAGTTGTAGAGGGGGGGGGGCTTTAGAGGTTAGGGAAGGAATATTGTTGTAATGTTTTACTAAACGAAAATTTTCTAAGTCCCGAAGTGGGTCAAGGTCATCTGAACATGTTGCCAAAACGGGGAATAGAGCAGTAAGTGATTCTCACTTGGACCACAAACTGCTCTATTCCCCGCTCTGTATTAGGAGAAGAGGACTAGCTTAAAGCTCGCAATTATAGGCAAATAAACCTGATAACGGAACACTAACCTCTCCCCCGAAAAATTATTCACCCAACACACAAACGATATAGTCAGTTAACAACAGTCGCGCACTCTGAAACCGCAAGGACGTTCATCACTGTGTAGGCGTCAGAGTACTACGAACCGAAGTACAATAATACCTGACCAAGGTCCCCTTAAGTTTATTTCCCCGATGATGTATCCTCCAAGATAAGCAAAATGGTCAGTTAACAACAGTCGCGCACTCTGAAACCGCAAGGACGTTCATCACTGTGTAGGCGTCAGAGTTTTACGAACCGAAGTACAATAATTACCTGACCAAGGTCCCCTTAAATTTAACCAAAAATAAGCAAACTGACTGAATCTGTTTCTCGTGAGTAAGGGTTAAGATAGGTAAAGTCATCCGGTTTGCGCGCCGTAATGACTTAAGGTCGGTTTTCGTGCCATACCTTTTTGTAAGGGGTTAGGAAAGGTGTTTATTTGAGAAACATAATCCCCCCTGAGATATTTAAAGACATAAGGTCGGTTTTCGTGCCATACCTTTTTGAATGGGAGCGTGAAAGAAAAGTACATATTTCATTAGTAAATAAAAAACACTTCAAAAACACTTTAAAACCAACACCAAACTAACTACAGTTAAACTAACTACATTTACTAGCAGCAAACTACAAGCGTTATTCTAACATGCTTAATAATACACAGACATGCCTTAAGCTAAGGTAGCATCTCTAATATATAGTGGTACCAACTCTATACTAGAGATACTATTGCGGACAGCGCGGGCAAACAGCTAGCTAGGCTGTCGGCCTGCGACTGCGAACCCTCTGCGGGCTGCTCCCGCTTTTATAGGAATATATCGGGGGGGGGGGGCTTCGACAGTAGTTTGTTCTAACGCTGTATAGCACACTTTGAATTGCTCCAAGTCCGGTAACTGGGTCAAGGACACGTTAAAATATTTTGTAAAATAGCAAAGGTGTTACCTTTGCTATTTTACTTTGGAAGAAATCTGTACTACGTTTAAACAAGGGAGACTGTTATCCGTTTTACGCAAAACTCCTTGCACGATCTTTTGATAAAATGGAAAAGATTAATGCCGGAGGAGGATTCCCATTCCACCAAAATACAATGCATATCATTTCTATGCAACGGTCTCAGCTCTATTTTTACTTTTAATTTAATGCCTCGAAACTCATAAGTAAGGATGGACAGAAAGGCTTCTGAAATAGCAAGCTCGGAAGGAACAAGCCAAGTGTTTACACCTACAGCTTCCATAGCGATATGATGATTTTTACCACGCTGTTGCAGTATATATTAAATTTCCCCTTCCATAAATTTTGTGCTAAAACGTGGTTGTGTACATTGAATGTTTCTTGAATATTTTCTAAGTCCTAATCTAGGTCAAGGACACGTTGAAGATAAAAGCATTAAGTGTTAAGCAAACTACAAAACATTAAATGTTAAGGAAACACATTCCATCTACAATGTTATTATAAAGCATCAAAATATGGTCAGTTTACAACAGTCGTGCACTCTGAAACCGCAAGGACGTTCATCACTGTGTAGGCTTCAGAATACTACGAACCGAAGTACAATAATCCCCTGACAAGCGTTATCTAACATGCTTAAACAAACTAACTAAACATGCAAGGGCGCGGATCTCTTAATTGCGCGTCGGGCCCAACGCACACTTAACAGACCTACGCTGCAGCAGGCACTGCAACCCAGTGGGACGTTCATCGCAACGGGCGGCAGGCTACTGCGAAGAGACGCTCGAAATCTCGGGTTATATAGACGGAGAATGGGAAATCGGGATATTAAGGGGAAAGCGGGATAAGGGATAACCCTGCTTCGTTGCGGGATTTTATCCCGCACTTCCAAGAACATTTTTCCCTCGACCTTGACCTTGACCTTGAACATGACCCAAAAAGGGGGGGGGGGTCCGTCGGGGGGGGGGGGTTCCGTCAGGGGGGGGGGGGGGGCTCCGTCGCGGGGGGGGGGGGGGGGGGGGTCCGTCGCGGGGGGGGGGGGTTCCGTCGGGGGGGGGGCCGGTTCTAAACCAGTCCTCAGCTTTCTACCCATATATGGATAGGGCAAGGTTTCACTTTACGACCTGCTTCACTCTGCCAGCCGCCTCATTCCGGCTTTGGATTGCAACCAGTACACACGTGCTCTATCCAACTCTATCTTATCCATTTTCTTTTCCATCCTATTTACACCATGTCTTCTCCTCTGACTCCTGAAAAACTCCAGCGCTTAAAGGAATCTTTGAAGAGGTCGACGGAAAGAAGGAGCGGGTTTAAGAGACCTTCAACTTTGAAGTCTCTCAAACGGAATCTCCATGGTCATCCGCTGTATTTTGAACAACGACCCTCGACTCAGCCTCGACCTTCTACATCGGCTCAGCCTCGGCCTTCTACATCGGCGGCTCAACCTTCGTCTCCAACACCGACTGTCGATGAGGTGATGCAACGGACAAGGGTGATGGGGCTGAACGACTTGGTGACGCCGTTTGAAGTCTCCAAGGTCGAGTTTCGAAATCTGAAGCGGATGACGGAGTATAAATATGTGGCAACCAACGGGGACCACGTGTTCCTGTTTCAACACACCATCCACTACATCGAGGTGCGTCTGCCGCAGTCTCTGCCACCGCCACCTCCTCTGATACCTGATACACAGGAGTTATTCTTAACCAGAAAAGATGGGAGGGTAAAGTGGGTTTTGAAGAATAAAGTTTGAACTGATCCTTATCCCGACCAACCTTCAGCACGCAAACGGTCCTTTTCAGGACCACCCTAAGCATTTCAAGTTAGGGACTTGGCCTGTACATAGGCAGGAGAGTTTGTTTGTGCAGCCCACTTTGTGAAATTTTCTAAGTCCCAAAGTCCTTGAACTTGACCTTGACCTTGAACATGACCCATGTTGGGGGGGGGGTACAAAGTTTTTCCAAAGTATGTCATGTGGGTACTCAAATTACGCGAATTGATCAGACGAACAAGGAGGTGCAAACAGAATTTTGATCCGGCCAAGGGTATAGTAGCAGAAGCGAAAAAACTACAAAGTTTGTCCAAAGTATGTCATGTGGGTACTCAAATTACGCGAATTGATCAGACGAACAAGATGGTGCAAACAGAATTCAGATCCGACCAACGGTATAGCAGAAATAGCGAAAAAACCAATGTTTTCAAGGTTACATACTAATAACTTCTTTATTATTGGGTTAAAGTATAGCGAGTGGGTACTCAAATTACGCGGGTTAATCAGACGAACAAGATGGTGCGAATATAATTCAGATCCGACTGAGATTAGGGAAGAAACAGCGCGAAAACAACACTTTCAAGGCCTGACATTAATAAATACTTTGTTTATGGATTAAACTACGACAAGTTATTTATAGTTTAAAGTATACCGAGGTAACGTTGTTGTGCGGGTAGGTCGGGTGGGTATCATACACGCTAGCGCTATATCATTATACTTTTAGCTCTTGCAGGATTAACATCTACCTATAGAGTTTGTGTTATTCTAAAGATGTCACAGTTTTACAGAAATATGACGAAGGTGTCCTTCAACAGTCCGCCTGCCACCACCTTCTACTTCTCCGACTGTGAAGATAGAAGGTCTACGCTGTTAGTGGATTGTGAGCGATTTCGCCGTAGAATACTCCAGGCTGAAACATTCTTAGCAAGTTGTCTGCTACGCAAGATGCATCATATGAGTACATGCAATAAATTAGATCACAGTGACTGTTATGATTGCGTAAAAACAGTGTCGAGCAAGAATTGTTAATGTTTTCAGTTACGGAGCTCCGATCCTCACAGAGTCAGAGCTAGACCCTAACTAATGCATGTCCCGTAGTTATTGTGCGATGTGAAAACTTGGTGTAGGAAACTGGTGTGGTGGGGGGTAAAGGCGAGTGTCTATCCTACATGCTTGTATCACTTCAGTATACCTGCGGCTCTTGCATAGTTCACATGGATTCGCAAATACAAGGCACTACTGTTTCTTCCACATGTTCTTCTTTTAATATTGAGCAAGCTGACAATACAAATGATGAAATACAAGTACATGAAGTTTCTAGCACAATATCTACTGATGCAGAAGCAATAATGTCATCCCTAATAGGGTTTGACTAATGATGGTGGATGTAGTAGCAACCATCTGCCGCGCACTTGCCACCTGCCGCCTACCATCTGTCGCCTGCCATCTGCCGTCCGCCATCTGCTCCGCCCCACCACACTTTTACCCCCACCATTTTGTTTGATACCAAAACGCTAGCTAGCGAGTAGTCAGTACACCTCCGGCTCTCGACCGGTGTACATCGAGCTCTCTGTTGAAATGTCCATCAAAATTAGGTGTATTCATTATGACTCTATTCATCTGGCGAGGCCGCAACTCGTCCGGATCAACAACATCGATGACAACCAACAACGGGGAACTATTGTAAACATGAATTATTGTAAATAAAGTAATATTTGTAATATGAATTATTGTAAATAAAATAAAGTAATATTTGTATTAGTACTACCTCGCACTCGTATCATTCGATTGCTTCATTCGATAATTTTCATTCGATATTTTATCGAATTAAAACTATCGAATCACAATCGGATTTTACGCGTGCGAGGTAGTACTTTTTTAAAATTACCTCCCCGTGACCTTGAACTTTGAACTTTAACTCATTTCGTCACAAAACCGCCTACGTCACTGGCTCAGCCCCAGATGACGTCTTTCATGACTCAGCGCATCCGGTCACGTGACCGGATGACGTCACTTCCGGCGCAAAACCCGCAAACCCACACTACTTTCATAGTAGTATAATATTGTGTTAGTGGCAGTCGTGAGTAGATAGTGATCATCATGTGCAACTGTCACGGTGTAAAAAATACCCCCGTAGCAGCAAAACTGCGTACTCACACAGTTATATATATATAAGTATATATAACTATATATATATATAGCCTATTCAAATTTGAACGAATGGTGTTTCTGGCATCTGGGGACCTCAAAACAAAAAGTTATCATGGTCTAGGGCTTAAGTCTTACCATGAGACCTACGGTAATACCTTCTTCCCTATAGGGGAAATTTGTTAAAAACACGTTTTAATACAAAAATGAAATTATAATACATACTTATAATATAGTTTACTCTCCTAAAACTTCCCATATAAGATGTGTTATCAGATTTATCTGTGAAAATTGCACATTAGAGAATATTTTACAACAAAATTAATTCCTCACTCAAAATAAATGTCATAGTGAGAAATCTTCAAATTTTTGCATGAATATAAAAAAATTACTTTAAAAACAAACATGAAGTAGTAAATACTCAAATGAGGAACAGTAATCTAGAGATTAAGTACGAGCATTAAATACCATAGTTTAAAGTACCATATATTTACCAAAGATTATTTTATCTTACACTCTGTTCCTTGCTTTCGTTTATTATATTAACGTAATTTATCAAATAAAGACGTCTCCCAAACGTTGCATGCATCCATGTATGTATGCACCAACAGGTTTGTCCTATATGACACCAATATGATAATCGTAGAATCAGTTTTGTTACAAATGTGGTATCCCTAGGTCCTACCTTTAAAAATAATATTCATTTTGTGAGACAAAGGTTCTTTCAGCTGATTACAGAATAACACTACAGCCTCAGATTAAAGGGCCAGCACCCTGTGTCGATTAAACAGAGTAATGTAGGGTTTAAGTATGTGAACAATGTTGTGGTTCTATTAAATTTGTTTATGTTTTTTACTTCTTGTTCATACAGGTCACAATAAATCCAAGGTCTTGTATGACCTTAAACAAATAATTAAAAAAATAGCACAACCTAGGAGTTTGATCCATATATTGTTTGTTCTTTCCTATTTAATATAGTAAAAGTCCCCTAAAATTTAAGCTGTACCACAACCTCTTTTTGTAAAATGAGGAGCTATTTAAACTCAAGAGATAGAGTTTGGAGATAAAGTAAAAGTTACAAATAACATTTTTTAATAGAATAAAGGATAACAACTTTTGAATTAATATTTGCTTTAATAAACCCAACCGGCTTTAACTTTTAAGCTAAAGTTTTAAAGGTTGTTTACTTATTTAATAAATGACTTTGACTAAGTGAACTGTTCTATTATCTAAGTATATGTTAAATATACTGAGTGTCCGGAACTGCACCAAGCTTTACTGTGATGTATTTTGGATCAAAAAGCAAATAACGCAAAATACGTGTGTCCCATCTCAATACGTTTTCTGTCTGTGAGAGTGAAAGAAATATTATATGGGGGCTGAGCTTTGCTTGAGAAAGGTCAATATGTTTGTGTAGATGACTTGGAGTAACATGTCACCACTTCCCCCAACTGATTAGCAGATTTTCAAAGCTCATTTGCTTCTTTTATGCATATTTAAGCTCACTCCAGGTTTTATTTATAGCTCAATGTCCATTTGATTCATTTTGGATATGACCACTCTATATATGTAATCTTCACTCAACAGCCACAATGGAGTGTGTGTCCATTTAGTCACTGCTCTCAGGATACCTCATGTTAAACTTATTGCATGCGTATTCGTTTGACGGTTCATTCTGTTATGATTCTCTTCTTTAAATTTAAAATCTATAAGCCCAATGTTAATTTTGTTAACTTTTCAAATTCGTTATTTTTACATAATTCGATTCTTCCTGGGGATGAGACTTGTCAAGAACATATTTTTTTACTAAGAAATTAGTTATTTCCAACATTTGAATGAACTAGTTGGAGCCGTTTTTGAGATCAGAGTTGCAAGCAAGCAAGCATACAAGCAAGCAAACATCACTCATATTAGAGTATAGGATATCTAATTTTATTAATTTATAAATTAAAAACTTAGTTAAAAATGATATTATAAAGTTGATTTTGCAATATGCAGCAGAACTCTGTACAAATTCAGATTTATTATTAGGACTTAATTAAATAATTAATTAATTAAATAGTCAGATTTTAAGTGGCAGAGAAGATTTGATAGTCCTAACTTCGCCTTTTCAACAAAATATGTTTTTATCTTACTTCATTAGTGATGGATGAGGATCGAACCGGTGACCTTTCAGGTCAATTTCACGCGCTCCAACCACAACATTAGACTAATAGTTATAAACTAAAATTGTAATATTTAGAATCGTATTTCAAACCAGCGAACAATAAACTAGAGAGAATAACATGTTTAAATCTTGAGAAAATGTTTTTAGAACTTTTAAAGTTAATTTGATTTCACACTAAATAAAAAAAAAATACCGTGTCCTCAATGATGGCTGAAATCAACGTCTATCAGAGATATAACAAGGGAATAATAACATGATTTGTTTGTAAAGTTATCGTTAATAATTGCATACTATTTCCCCGAAAATATGCCTTGGAAAATAATAAGCCAATATATGGTTTAGTTTTGGTATTTGTCCTTTTTTCAACGTAAATTTGTTCTAATTTCCGTGCTTGCCTCGATATTAAAGCAGCTAACAGTCTATCTCATGTAGTTTATTAAGCGTGTATTTGTTACTGTTAAGCCATTATTCTTTGCATATATTATTGCATATGAATTATTATTTGTTATTAAAAGTATAATTTATTGTTATAGAGGTGGTTCGTTATAGGGATTTAGTCACCCTCAGATTAAAATATATTTTTCCACATATAGGGGATGATAAAATGACACCAAAACGATAGCATACAAAGTTGCCTTTCAGCCATATATTTATATGCGAATAAATGAAACCGCACTCCATTTCACGGTGGGCAGTTTTAATTGACGATGAGACTCAGCGCTTACAGTGAGCCATCAGAGCAGCGAGCCATCGCTGTCAACACGTCTCCATCACTTCACTGATAAACGTGAATCATTGATGTTTTAGTTGATATTTTATTAATTTTTGTTCGTAATATTTTAAATTGAAGTTGGTACATTACCTTACATTTTTGATATATCAGTTGTATTTACCCCTTTCAATGATTTATATACCTATTTATAGTCTACTTATAATAAATAAACAAATAAATATAAATATAAACAATTATATAGATCATATTTAAAAGGAAGGATCATTACATCTGTTTTAACGCAAATAACTCTAATCAGTTATAATGTGCGATCCGTGGACTCAACCACTCGCAGTTCTTTCTTTTTGTGGTGCACCTTATTAGGTTTTAGTATTATATCCTTCCTAAACAACAATATTTGAATCTAGTGTAATTATTCACTGGGGAACAAATTATCCTTTGCTTTACGACAAGTAAGAGTTTATTCATTGTATTATTAACATCTATTCTTTAATTCTTTTTTTACCTAGTTATCCCTTCCAGTATCCATACCTAAGCTATACAATTCGGTTAAATACTCGTAAACAGAAATTACTTTACCAACAATACAAAATAAACAGTATTATAATCATTGATTTGAATACTCTCCAGAATCTGTCCAGTGTAGTTTTAATGTTTTTTTGCGGACATCGGGCTACAGGTGTTTTACAGGGAGCTTGTGGTGTGGTCTCAGACGTATAGTGAAGCACTGATAAATGGTATGGTTCTCTGAAAGCAGTAGAGTTTACTAAAAACAAAAAAAAACAGAGAACTTCATAACAATCGAGTGTGGCGTCATCTCCCCCCTTATAAGATCCTTATCCTTCCTTATCTCCTCAGCGCCCACCACATAGCCTCATCGCCTCCTTGTTGCATCATAGCCCCCTTATTGCCTCATCACCACCTTCATTACTTCATAGCTCCCTTTAAACTTCATTGCCTTTCTCATCCTCTTAACGCTTACCATTTAGCCTCATTACCCCCCCTCACCTCCTCGCCTCTCTTATTGCTTACAACCCCTCACCTCTCGCCTCTCTTATTTATTTTGCCTTCCATACCTTCTCAACGCTCACAATGCAGCATCATCTCCCCCTATTGCCTCATCCCCCTTTTATTATTGCCTCAAAGCGCCCCTAGTCTGAGAACTGCTATTATTTATCTCCTCCCTTAGCTATTATAACAAAATAGCTGCAATTGATTAACCTTATTTA
Organism: Allygus modestus; assembly: GCA_963675035.1. Taxonomy (NCBI): domain Eukaryota; kingdom Metazoa; phylum Arthropoda; class Insecta; order Hemiptera; family Cicadellidae; genus Allygus; species Allygus modestus. The sequence continues at coordinate 142,470,846 of OY776112.1, read as the reverse complement.
ATAATATTTATTTATGTCACAAGTCACTATAAGTGGTATTATAAGATATTTTACAAAGAAGCTATATATTTCTCACCCTACGGTGCCCTGGCTAAAAAGCCATACAAGGGAATATAATAAATTGCTTCATATATTAAAGCTACTTGGGTGTCGCTTGTGTTGACAGTTGATTGTCTGTGTGAAGCTTCAGCTTTATTGCGTCAAAACAACAAACCTCATATTGCTCTGTATGGCTCTCTTGACTCTTAGAATTTCATCTCTTAAGGCTTATATATTGCAAAGTGATTTACTTTGTTATTTTTCATATACTATTGCTTTAATGATGTTAATTATATATTAAAATATAAAAGAAAATGTACTTGTGTAAATAGTCTTGAAAATATGTTTGGGAATTAAAATAATTCATGCTATTTCATACAAACACTTGAAATGTTTATGTTTTAAGAGTTAGTTATATACAAAAGTTTTATTTGACAAACAGAAGTGCTTAAAAAACTTCGAAGGATAAAATGGCATTTAACAGTAAACAGTAAGCCAATTATTTTTGCAGTTTACGGGGTTCATCCAAAAAATCAACCTTAAATCGTAGGCTGTTCATAATACCGTGTTTAATCAATGGGAAGTATAATACATACACACTACATTAAAACAACCCGAAAACCGCAAATACAAAATGCAACTACTTCTTTGATTCTTTAATTGTTGGCAGAAAATGCAAATTAGATTAACAGGATATCTTAACAAAATTTTCGTATATTTTTTATCGAAGGGATTAATTTGACGTTAGGCCTTATCTCCCTTAGTATTTATCAAAGTTAATAAATGAACCATCTTTTAGCGAATTTCCCCTATAGGGAAGAAGCTATTACCGTAGGTGGCGTGGTAAGAGTTAAGCCCGAGACCATGTTGACTTTTAATTTTGAGGTCCCCAGATGTCAAAAACACCATTCTTTCAAATTGTGTGTGTGTGTGTGTGTGTGTGTGTGTGTGTGTGTGTGTGTGTGTGTGTGTGTGTGTGTCCGTTAACACGATAACTTGAGTAAAATCGTCTGATTTCGATGAAATTTGGCTCAAATGTGTAAAGTGACATCCATGACTTTAAGTTCGAAAACTAGAAAAATTGGACTATGGGAAGGGGGTTTTATGGGGGTCTACAGTTTTCCGAAAATCAGTTTTTTTATCATTTTTCACCCTACAATTTAAAAAACTTAATTTTGGGTTCAACCATTTTATAGAGCTTATAAAAAAATCATATAGTGTTTTGAATCATTAACCTAGGTTAAGTGGTTGCGGAGAAAATCCAAAAAAACGTGCTCATAAAATCTCCTTTGTTAATGTTATGGGAAAAAGGTTTTTTGCTCTTCCTCAGTTAATTTTAATGTAAACCTCACATTTGCTTTTACCAATCAGTTAGCTCTAAAAAAAATATTTTGGTGTTTAAATTGTGATTCTACGTCCAACCAGTACAGAGATATTCAAAGTTCCAAACACAGTACGTTGTCCAATGTTATCCGTATGGAGAATAATTAAAATTTGGCATCTCGATTATTTGTGAATGTATGTTGATGAAACTTGGCATGTGGCTTCACCTAGTACTGGTATGTTGATATTTGCAAAAAGAAATAATTTATTGCCGATTTTCCCCGCAGCAACGAACCAGCATACTCAGCCCCCATGTTATTCTTATGGATAATAAATAAGTAAAATCTAATGTCTCCCTTAATTATCAACATAAACTAATAAAACTTGGTATGCATCTTCGAATTGTTAAGTTATATTGATAATTGCATTAAAAACACATATTTTGTGTTCCTCGTTTCAGCAAACCTGCGTAATCAGATGTCAATGTTATTCTTATGGAGAATAAATAAAATGCTATATACCACTTATTTATTCGTGTATTTTTATGAAACTTGGTGAGTGGCTTTATGTGGTAGTGAGAAATATATACATGCATTGGGAATTCGCTGAATTCTCAGGTTTGCAGCTATGGGGGTATTTGAAGATTACCTGCACTGCTAAAAATTAGCAAAATAAAAATAACATTTAAATGGCTAGTTCTCACTTATTAGTGAATTTCCTATAGAAAGTGAACTATTAGCACGACCCGCACGGTGAAACTTAAGCCCGGGACCGCCATAGAAGTTCCTAACATGACCCTGTGAACATGTTTTGGGGTGTCTTCCAAAATTATATATATGTGTTTATGCCTTCTAGCGGTCGCATTTTTTGTCCGATTTACTTAAAATTTGGTAGGGACGTTCCTTTTTATAATTTGTTGGACAAGTTCGTTGAGCAAAACAATCGGAAAACTCTAAACCCCTTTTTTGGTGATTATTCTTTCAAATTTCGTGTTTTTGGGCCCAAAAAGGGTCAGAAAAGCCCCGGACGTACAATTAATGCGTGGATTAAGATGGGAATTAGTGAAGCAAAAGTTGTAAGCCCTCTCTCATCATTCTAGCTTAAATATTTACTGAGTTATTAAAGAAAATGTATATCGGCTAAACACAGTACGTCGTCTTATGGGGTTTTTACATTAGAAAAGCTTGTTATTCATTTGTTGGTGTATTTGTTTCATCCCCAGCAACCTCGTGCCTACTTTTAAGCCTGACTGGACCTTCTCCTAACCTTATAATGCGCAAAATTGCATTCCTAAATTGCAGGTAAATTAAACCAGGAGCATCAGAACAGCCTAAAATCAATGTTTTCAGAAATCAATAAAATTGCCATAAATGTATGTTTTTACTCTAAGTTTGAGTTTTAAAAGTTTTGTATGCGGAAATTCACTTCCCTCATGTCGGCGTGCTGCGTGCGAACTCATTTATTTGTTAACGTAACGTTTGAACCTTCTTAAAGTGACAATTTCAACTAATTCAGAACAGGTAATAATATGATTAAAGATTATATATTGGTACAGGTGGTTTAGTGCGCAAGCTGTGCATGGGCAATTCTAGAATACATTTTCTTACTAGAATACATTTTCTTAAGAAAATTAATCTGACTTTCATAATGCAGATTAACACTTTCACTAACATAAATTTGAGATCAATTGATTATGAATAATAGTGTTACGAGAAGCCGGCACCGGCGTAGTCGCGTGAGTTGGATATAGAACTGTCAAATGGTTATGGTTTTACTCTACTACTTTCAGATCAAGATATTTTATACACGTTTAATACATAGTAGCAATATGTAGCTTGGGTCATATTATAAGAAAGTAGAGCACGATACTATCCCCTAGGTCTCTTTGTTTTAATTGTCTTTAGTCTTTTCTACCTTAATATATGTAGTCAATTGATGGTTGCAAGTTTTATTATGTTTATAAAAATAGCAACAACTATCTATCCGAATTTTTAAAATACATACTTTCTATGTATGTACATGAAGGCGATGTTTCTAAACAGTTCATTCTGAACTGATTTCGCAGATCCAGGTATAACAGAATTGCTTCGATCCAAAGTTTTGCAAAGTGGATTTAAATTTTCGACTCATCTATTTTAAAAGATACGAGTTGCACTCGAAGTTCGTTTTTTACCCTAAAAGGATAAGAAGGAGATCAGTTTTAATTCATATTCTCGGAGATATTTAGCAACATGAAAAAAGTGTAAATATTTTAATGTTTTTTGGCAGCTACGTCGGTAGCACAGGTCTTTCGAAGCTGTAAACTTAGCTTCTACAAGTTAACTTTGTAAATACTTGTGGTGTATGTCCTAACAACATACTAAAAAAATCATAATTACATGGATTTTTGCATGCAAGGACCCTTTTTAATGTCCAACTTGACTGGACTATTATTAGTTTTTGAAATTACATTTAGTGCTCTATTAAAAATGATTATTAAGATGTTTGGCCTAATTTAGTCATTGATCATGCTGTAAGGCAACTCCTCTATTTGACCGTAACACCTTTGGTTATTTTTTAAGATTATTTTGTGATACAGCTATCAAGATTATTTTTTTTCCAGTTATATTTTTTGTTTTATAATATTGTTTTGTTTCTAACTAATTTCAAACATTATTTTCTTAAAATATAACTGTGTAAAAAAATAAAAAGATAAATGTTTGTCTTTTCGCAAGATTCTAAAGCGTCCAAAAAGACTGAAACTTAAAACATTCATAGACTATAAGATCAGAAAGATCTCCTCGGAGCCCGAAATAAATTTGTTGCCCTTGTTATTCCTTAAATATGACCTTGAATGAAAAAAACGACTATTTATAAAATGTAAAATTAACTTATGATCAGCTGTGATTATTTATAATGCAATTTTTGCTTTGTTCTCATACTATTAACATGTATTCATATTTTCATACTGATTAACTTTCCTGAACATGTAAAAAGTAAATAGATTTTTTATTTATACAAATACCCAATACCTGCCACTAGTTATTAGCAAATGCTTTACTTAGTTGTCAAAAGGTTCAATAATTCATTAACAATTAAAGCGAAATTAGGGTCTTCTAATAGCTTAGTTTTAAATACAGCAGAATCGTTAAACTTTCAAGACGATATAATAACAAAATTGGAAACTGCACTGTTTTACAATAGTACTGGGCTTTAAACTTTAAGGTTCATTAATCTGTCATATGGGGGTTGTTAAGGCTAAAACTGGAGGTTCAATTAACACTGTAGAACAAAGGGCTTCTCGCAGCTGATTACAGAATAACACCGCAGATGCAGATTAAAGGACCAGCTGTCCGTGTCGGTTAGAAGGACCCTGCCCGTTCTTGCTTTTTGAAATATGTGAACGGAACATATGTTCCAATTAGATTTTAAGCTGATTGCTTTAACATTTTTCAGAGCATATTATGCTGTCGTATTCAACTCAATAATTTACATTGGTTGTTTGTATATTGTTGAGAAAGGATGAGTAAAAAGTAAAATATAGGAAAATGCTGGAGCAGTTTTCGGAAGAACCGTACCCCACCAGGTTACTGGAGGACTAAGTGCTAACTCTGCCTCGATAAACAAACAAGCCCCAAGTATTTCAATTTCTTGAATTATTAGGGTTAGGGTTAGACTGCTACTCATGTAAAATGTCAGTGCAATAAGGTTACTTATTTCTAAAACAAATACGTAGCTTGTCATTAGGAGGCCTTAATTAACGTTGTAATTATTAAAACTCAGGAAATATGTTTGTCTGGTAACACCATTAGAGTTTGTAACTGTGCGTTTGGTTAGTGTATATGTATACTTCCTATCACAACATTCAATTAACTTAGTTCAAAAATTAAAATAAATTACATTCTGACTGTACAAGAAAGTAAAATTATAGTGTAAATACAAGATAATTCAATGCCAGCCACAATGATCCATCAGAAAACTGGCTTGTTAAAAAAAACCTTTTTTATAATTCTATTGTCCAATTAGAACTTTATAACTTTAACAGATTTATTTAATTAATAGTTTGAGCTAAAATGTATTCTACATAACATATTGTTGGAAATTTAACATTATAATAATTAATAAAAAGGAAACGTAATACAATTCGGCACCTAACTAGATCATGCAAAATATTAAGAACTTTACACCAAGCAAACAGAACCTATTGATAAACAAGAGTTATATTTTTAAATGCTTATTTAGTTGTATAACTGAATATTTTAACGGTGTTTTTTGTGGTAAAATATTGATACTTATAGGGGAGGGAAATACAGCCCTCCATATCATATTTCTAGAAGCATGAGAGGGGCAGGGGAAGTGGCACTCCCCTCCTCTGTTCATATACATCCAAGCGTGGATTGTGCATGATATTTGTGCATGCAGTTTTTTATATATTTTACTGCATGGAGTGCAATTGATCTGTATTTTGACGTATCCTATTATACTTTTTTAATTGATTTTTAATTTTAATTTATATATATATATATATATACATATATATGTGTTTGCACTCTAGTGGTCACAATGTTTTGTCCAATTTACTTCAAATTTGGTGGGGACGTTCCTTTCTGTAATCAGTTGGACAAGGTCGTTGGGAAAAACATCGAAAAACTCTAAACCTCTTTTTTTGGGATTAATCCTTAAAATTTCGAGTTTTTGGGCCCAAAAAGGGTCAGAAAAGCCCCGGATGTAAAATTCATTTATGTAAAAAGATGGAAATTAGTGAGGCGAAAGTTTTTAGCCCTCTCTCGTAATTCTAGCATAAATATTTATAGAGTTATTAAAGTAAATATGTATCGACTAAACACAGTACGTTGTCTTATGGTGGTTTTACATTAGAAAAGCCTGATATTAATTTGTTGGTGGACTTTTCTCATCCCCAGCAACCTCACATCTACTTTAAAGCCTGACTGGACCCTCTACTAACCTTATAATGCGCCAAATTGTATTCTAAGCATTGCAGGTAAATAAAAACAGGAGCATCAGAACAGCCAAAAAATCAATGTTTTCAGATTTCGATAAAAATTGGAATACATTTTTGTTTTTACACTGATTCTGAGTTTTAAAATTGTTGCTATGGTAGTTCACTTCCCTTACGTCAGCGTGCTGCGTGCGAACTCTTTTTTGATAACATCAATCATTGTTATAGCAACCCAAAGAAATTGTATATATCTTGCAACAATTATTTAATTTGATATTTAAAGTGGTTGTAGTTTAATATTTTTTCATTACTCAGTATTAGAAAAAAATCCATTACCATTACAGAAAAATCCATTACAGCTGAGAAGTACGAAAGTTATCGATTTCCTTGTAACATAATAATTAATGATTAGCTGACGTTGTCCGTCTCAAACATTACTTGACCTGTCCCAAACAATATTTTTTCCTGTACTAATCAACAGAAGTTCCCGTTTTGCTCAACATAAGCACTAATGAAACAGAAAGCCTTTTGCAGTATTTTTTCTGGTATGTCAGACATGTTTAAATGTGTAAACACACCAGAGTGATTTGGTTATTTGTTTTAACAGTTCTACATTGAAACAACTGACTTTAACACTAAAAACATTGTAAAACGGGTGTTGTGTTTACTTATAGAAAATTACTAGAATATGAAATATGAGATAGGTTTTTTTAGCGAATTTCCCCTATAGGGAAGAAGCTATTACCGTAGGTGGCATGGTAAGACTTAAGCCCGAGACCATGATAAATTTTAGCGAATTTCCCCTATAGGAAAGAAGCTATTACCGTAGGTCTCATGGTAAGATTTAAGCCCAAGACCATGACAAATTTTTTTTTAGGTCCCCAGATGACTAAAACACTATTCGTTCAAATTTATATATATGTATATATCTATATATATATATCTATATATATATCTATATATATATCTATATATATATATATATATATATATATATGTGTGTGTCCGTGAATGCGATAACTTGAGTAAAAAACGTCCGATTTCGATGAAATTTGGCTCAAATGTGTAAAGTGACATTTATGACTTTAAGTTTGAAAACCAGAAAAATCGGGCCATGGGAAGGGGGGCTTATGGGGGTTTTAAATTTTCCAAAAATCAGTTTTTTTGCATTTTTTACCCTAAAATTTTTAAAACTCTTAATTTTTGTTTAGACCATGTTATAGACCTTAAAAAAACAAATAATATGGTATTTTGAATTATTAAGCTAGGTTAAGTGGTTGCGGAGAAAATCCAAAAAAACCTGCTCATAAAATCTCGTATGTTAATCTTATGGGAAAAAGGTTTTTTGCTTTTCCTAAGTTAATTTTAATGTAAACTTCACATGTGCTTTTACCAATCAACTCAGCTCCACAAAAAAATCATTTTGGCGTTTAAATTGTGATTCTACGTCCAACCGTTGCAGAGATATTCAAAGTGCTAAACACAGTACGTTGTCCGATGTTATCCTTATGGAGAATAAATAAAATTTGATATCTCCATTATTAATGAATGTATATTGATGAAACTTGGCACGTGGGGTCACGTAGTACTGGTATATTGATATTTGCACAAAAAATTGATTTTTGTTGATTACCCCCGTAGCAGCGAACCTGCGTACTCAGCCCCCATGTTATTCTTATGGAGAATAAGTAAAATGTAATGACTCCCTTAATTATGAACATAAATTAATAAAACTTGGTATGTGGCTTCACCTTGTTGAGTTATATTGATATTTGCATAAAACCCCATTTTTTAGTGCAGCAAACCTGCTTACTCATCTCCCATGTTATTCTTATGGAGAATAATTAAAATGTTATATAGTGCTTACTTATGATCGAATATTGATTAAACTTGGTATGTGGCTTCACGTAGTTAAATTATATTTATATTTGCATAAAAACCAATTGTTTTGTGTTCCTTGTTTCAGCAAACCTATGTACTCATCACCAATGCTATTCTTATGGAGAATAATTACAATTGTATTATATCGCTTATATATGAATATATTTTTATGAAACTTGGTATGTGGCTTTATATGGTATTAAGACATATATTATGCATTGGAAATTCGCTGAGTACGCAGGTTTGCTGCGACGGGGGTATTAGTTTTGAGGTCCCCAGAGGCCAAAAACACTATTCGTTCAAATTTATATGTATATGTATATATAAATATATCTACATGTGTGTCCGTTCCCGCGATAACTTTTGAAAGAAACGCCCGATATTGATGAAATTTGGCACAAACGTGGAGAGTAACATTTATGACTTTAAATACGAAAACCAGATTGGTCGGTCTATGGGAAGGATGTTTTATGGGGCTTACATTTTCCAAAAATCGGTTTTTTTAACTTTTAACGCTACAATTTTAAAAACACTAGATTTTGGTTATAGAGCTTAAAAAAAGCAATTTAGTAGTTTTAATCATTAAGTTGATTTAATTAGTTGTGGAGAAAAGTCAAAAAACGCGTCCATGAAATTTCCCATGTTAATCTTATGGGAATACGGTTTTTAGATTTTCCTCAGATAATTTTACTAAAAACTCCACATTTTTTCTACTAATAAGTTTAAATCTACAAAACAATCATTTTGATTTTTTAATTGTTGTTCTACGTCCAACCATTACAGAGATATTCAAAGTGCTAATTATAGTACGTTGTCCAATGTTATCCTTATGGAGAATAAATCAAATTTTATATCTCGATTATTTACGTATGTATATTCATGAAACTTTGTATGTGGCTTCAACTAGTTGTGGTATATTGGTATTTGCACAAAAAATGGCATTGATGATTTTTCCCGGTAGCAGCAAACCTGCATACTCGGCCCCCATGTTATTCATACGGAGAATAAGTAAGGTTTGATATCTCCCTTAGTTATGAACATAAATTAATCAAACTTGGTATGTAGCTTCACCTGGTTGAGTTATATTGACAATTGCAAAAAAACACGTTTCTTATCTTCCTCGTTGCAGCAAACCTGCGTACTAAATTATAATGTCATTCTTATGGAGAATAAATCAAATGCTATATATCACTTATTAATGAATGAATTTTTGTGAAACTTGGTAAGTAGCTCTAGGTAGTTGTGATACCCATATATATGCATTGGAAATTCGCTGAGTACGCAGGATTGCTGCGACGGGGGTATTTATTCTTGTTGCCTTTTTGAACCCGTATTTCAATATATTTTTCAAACTATAAATTGTATCAATCCCTTGTTTTATAAAATATAATCCCTACTCTTTGCATTAATTCCAATACAGTGAAAATATACATAAATTACAAATAAAAAAACGAGATGACGATATTATTTATCAATACATAAACCCAACTGAAACACTGCACAGAATAACTCTCTGCAGAAACATCGTATTAAAACTCGACCCTATGTAGTTTGGGTAGGCGCCAGATCCTCCCCTTCAGAACATAATATTGAAATGTAGCAAGAGGGGAAGTTATCGAGCAAGGCACCAGCATAACCAAGAGTCGTCTTTATCGAATGACTTAAATTCGGGTTCTTTAACGAATATACTTACACTTAATGCAAATGTACAATTTGTACAGGTAGTATAAAGCACGACAAATAACAATGGTATAGTTGATTTTATTATTATAAATAGCGTATATTACAACTGTACACAACTTCTAGGGGAAATAACCCCCTAACCCATACGGCTAAGGATTGAATGTCCTCAATTACATCAAACGTATTGTTACCTGTCACCAAATCACCGAGCTCAAGTTCGGTGCAGTGATGGCTGTAGAACGCTTCCTTGCGTGAGCCACGCTACCACTTCTGACATTCTCACAATTCTTTTACTTAAACATATCTTTTCTACGGTACCTATTGGTTTTGATATTATTTTGTTGTTTAAAGTATTTTGTATAGTTTATATTAATTTCAACTATATTTAGTTTGTATAAGATTTATGTAAACGTACTTTTCTTCATGATCCATCGTAAGAAATACGCTGTTAAGCCGATTGAGTTTAAATTTATCGTTAATAAAAATATACGACAATTTAAATTTTAAACGTTTATGTGTTCAACATCTTAAGTGACACTGCCACATAATCTTTAACATGTCAATGTTATTATTTTTTAATTAAAATTCACTGGTTAGAAAAAGATCATTATTCATATAGGCATACCTTGATAGACGAAGTAAAAATGGTTCACCATAACGTACAGAGAAAAACCAACTTTCTTACGATTAAATATGGTAGGAAGAGCTAAACAAGCTGGAACTTGAAGATTTACTGAGGTAAATAATTTCCCTTGATAAGAATGGAAATAGTATCGAGTGGATCAAATTGATTTGAGGAACAAATTGATTTATTCTTCTCGGTGATATTTACCACAATTACAAGTAGGGCTTCAACAATAAATGAACATCTTGCTGACTACTACTTTGATTAAAAACTACTTTTGCACTTTACAATATTTATACATCTTCTCTTGTTGCTGGTTTGACATCGACCAACCAAAATTACATTTTTTACCAAGCAAACATCCTTAAAAACGCAAGTAAAAAAAACATAGTGTATGATAAACGTCACAATTATTATTTGAGTAATACTATATAACTAAAATTACAACACTTCATCTTAAAAAACAACTTTTTTTAGTTGGAGCATATTATTATTATTTTTTGAAAAAAGAAAACAATCGTCTATTAAAGTAACCTGCCCAAAAATTAACATTTTTCTTTTGATTGCAAGAATCATTTATCAAACATGTACATGTTCTCATATTTATGTCTAAGTGAAAAAATCAATATTTTCTTTACCTTAACCAAACATACTCTTTGGCTTTTTTGTTTTTGACCAAATCAAACATTAAAGCTGAGTTATTAATAAAGATCAATTTTCACTAATTATATACAAATTCAATCTTTCATTAGCTAAAAAATCCAATAACAAGTTTTAATCATGAAATAAACATTAAGTTTTGATTACATAATCATTGAAATAAAATAAACATTTGATTATTCTGGTTTAAGGTTATTCAAACGAATCTCTTACTGACAATTCAAATTATCAAAATATATTATTTTCACTTATTACAAGTCATTAAGACCTCACATAGTTATTAGCTGGTGTATGATATTCCTCAGCCTTTATACTGGTTTATGAAATCTTCAGATTTTCATTTGTCAATAAGACATCACTTACTTTCCATTAGTAAATCATTTTGAGCTGAAACTTTACAAATAATAGTTTTAGTACATTTTTTTTTTTTTTTTTTTTTTTTTTTTTTTTTTTACGTAGGAGGAACGCTTAATGCGCGAACCCAAAGGAACAGTGTGGGACTCCCTCTTACGAGGTATACCCACTAAACCTCCTACGGAGCCGCGGGGGAAAAACCAGGCCGGAACCCTTATCGGACAACTTCGGCACTGGCCCGCGTGTCTTGCGCCCAGACGGGTCACGTCACCGTTTCGGGAAACTTAGAGGTCACCTAAGCATCCCTCGTCTCGCTTTCCCCGAAGAACGGATTGCACGAAGAGCGCAACCGCTCTCCAGGAGTCTTCATTTCGAAGCATCGCCCCCACCACGACGTCCGGGGACAGATCGCCGACAGCAGAGACGAGCCTCCTCCTGTCTTCAGCGAAACGACTGCACCGGAAGAAAGTATGATGAGCATCATCCACCTCCTCCGGGCAGTAACTACACTGAGGTGACCTCACCTTCCCCATGCGGAAAAGGTATTCCCTGAAGTACCCGTGGCCCGTCAGGAATTGACACAAGAAAAAGTCAATTTCCCCAAATGCACGGCTCAACCACGGGCTTATGTCTCTGATGAGACGAAACGTCCATCGCCCTTCCAGTCCACCGCTCCAACGCTCTTGCCAAACTCGCAGAGTTTCGAGTCTGGCTTCCACAGCAGCTTGGTCTCTTCCGAGATCAGGAGCACGGTGAAAGATGTTCTGCCTCTCAGCGGCGAGCAGATCAAGGGGAAACACTCCAGCCACAACCATTACAGCCAGTCCAGACACAGTGCGATACGCACAGGCAACCCTAAGAGCCGCCCTGCGCTGAACGGAGAGGATTCTCTTGCTGTGTTTTTTGACTCTCATGGCACCCGCCCACACTTCTGCACCGTACAGGAGAGTGGCGTTGACGGTGGACATGAGAAGTCGCCTCTTGCTGGACCTCGGGCCTCCGACATTCCCCATCAATCTGCTGAGCGACAGAACAACCTTCGTCGCCTTGTTGCAAACCGCCTGGATGTGCTCCCACCATGTGAGGCGGCGGTCAAGCACCACTCCCAGATACTTCGCCGCAGTCTTCGTCTGGACCTCCACGTCACCAACAGTCATAGGGATTACTGTTTGGATCCTCCGTCGCGTGAGCATGACGATCTCGGTCTTGGCGACCGCCAGCTCAAGTCCATGACCGCTCATCCATCTGTTGACCCGAAACATCACCTGGTTGAGGCAAAGCTGGGCTAACTCCGGATTCCGAGCCGTGATGACTGCGGCTACATCATCTGCGTAGCCCACGAGATAGGCTTGTGGTGGCATCTCGAGGCGAAGCACTCCGTCATATGCCACGTTCCAAAGGTCAGGGCCAAGGATCGACCCTTGCGCCGCGCCGGCGGTGACCACTTTGGAACGGACCCCTGCTTCTGTGCTATATAGCAGCCTGCGCTCCTTCAGGTAGTCCTGTACCACGACCAAGAGATAGTCGGGTACCCTGAAGTCCCGCTGCAACGCCTCGAGCATGTCCACCCAACGGGCCGAGTTAAAAGCGTTTTTAACGTCCAGGGTGACCAGCAGCACGATCGGCCTGGCCTGATGGCAGGCCGTGTCAGCCCGCTGGACGGCGCCCAGGACTTCAGCCACGGCATTCAAGGTTGAGTGGCCCTTCCGAAAGCCGTGCTGCCGGGGGGACAAGTCCCCAGCGGCTTCGACGGCCAACCTCAACCTGGGTTTCAGCAACCTCTCAAAGAGTTTACCCGCCGTGTCCAACATACAGAGTGGTCTGTATGCCAACGGGGACTCCGGGTCACCTTTGCCTTTGCTGATGAGCGCCAGTCTAGCTGTCTTCCAGCGTGACGGAAACACACCCGCCGCCAAACACGCGTTGAACATGCGCAGCAGCAGATGTGGGTGACTTCCCACCACAACCTTCAGAGCCTCAACCGGAATGCCATCAGGGCCTGGAGCTCTGTTGTTGTGCATGGCAGACGACGCTGCCACGAGCTCCTGTTCCGTGAACAAAGGAACATCAGGCACCGGCCCCGTTACTCTTTCCTCTCGCCTCACAGGGTGACTTGGGAAGAGAGCATCGACGATGGCCGTGATCGTGCCTGCAGGCATAGAGGCACTGCTGGCCCCCATTCCCCCGAGCTTTCTCGTGACGAGCTTGTACCCTTTTCCCCATGGATCGGAGTCCACGTCCCGGCACAGCTCCTTCCAGCAGCGAGCCTTGCTCAGGCGAATTGCACTGGCAAGAGCTTTTTTCGCAGTCTTGTGCTCTGCCGACCTGGCCAAAGCCTCCGGTCGGTTTCGAGTTCTCTGCGCTCTTCTGCGAAGCATCAGTGCCGTTCTCCTGAGCTCCGCGATTTCGTCCGTCCACCAGTACACGTGGCGACGACCCCGGACAGGTTTTTTCCGAGGCATCGACGAGTCGCATGCACGCTCGATCAGCTGCATTGTGGAACCCACGAGAGCTTCGACCCGATCTCGATCAGCCGAGTCAAAGCGCTCCGTCAAACCGGCCTCGGGGCTACGACTGAGCCGCTCGACGAATTTCCCCCTGTCCAGTTTGGCCTGATTCCAGCCAATTGGGTTTCGGGTACTGCATCGACGAGACAACTCGTTTTCTTCCAGATTGAAGGAGATGAATTCGTGGTCACTGGCCGTGTACACGTCCATCACCCCCCACCCCGCTACCAGAGGAAACAACCCTGCCGATACCAGCGTGACATCTGGTATGGAGTCACCAAAACCAGGTCTTCGGTATGTCGGCGTGTCCCCTCTGTTCGCCACTTCCAGGTCGAGCCTCGAGGCCATCTCCAAGATTCGTCTCCCCCGGGCGTTAGTGACTGGCATGCCCCACTCAACGGCACGCGCGTTGAAGTCCCCAGCAACTATTACGCCCCCCGAGACACCCTGAAGACTGTCTTCCAGCGCCTCCAGCCTCTCCCGGTACTCCTCGGCGGAATAGTTGGGAGAGAGGTAGACACTGTATACGTTAACTCGCCGAAGTCTCACCCAGACGTAACCGTCACCGGATCCGTGACCCAACACCTGAATCCCCCGACTGTCCGAAATCCAGAGAGCCGCGGTGCCAAGCCGGTCATAAAACCAAGATGGACTGGTTTTGATCCGGTAGGGCTCGCTGACGATCATGATCTGGGCTTTGACCTCACAAGCAAGCTGCTCAAGAATGGCGTCAGCTGCTCGACTCCGCTGCAGGTTTGCCTGGACGAAACGGATCATTTCGTGGCAGATCGAGCCCTCTTAGCGTCTAGGGCTTTCCTGAAAGCCCTGCACGCCCCTGAGCCCGGAATGTGATCCGCGGACGCTCCAGCTGTACCGGTGCAGAGAACGCAAGAAGCGGCCGCTGTGCAAGCAGCGGCCTTATGTTCGCCGCTACCGCACTTCCAACAATTGTTGCCGCGGTCGGGACCGGAGCAACTCCGACGCGTGTGGCCGTACCCGAGGCACCGAAAACAGCGTTCTACCTCAAGGCGCTGCCGAACTCGGCAGACGACCCAGCCAATCTTGATCTTCCCAGACCGAAGAAAGAGAAGACCGTCTTTCTCTTCCATCTCAACGACAGCCTTTCTCTGCTCCCGCTTGTTTGGCGAGAACAGGGTGACCTTAGGCACACCGGAGATTGTCGGAAGGTCTCTTGTGATAGCCGCAATGACATCGGCCTCCGAAGCCAGGGCGTCTAGATCCAAGATCTCTACCCTCAGCTTCGGGATGATGGAGCGGACCTCGCCCTTGTCCCCTATAGCTCTCTGAAGTGCTTCCTGGAGTTTCCCCCGGTCGTCACACTTCGAGAGCTCAAGGAGAACCCCCCCGGCCTCCGTCTTCCGGATCTGCCGAACCACAGTTCCGGAGTCCTCTGGCGTCACCTCACTCTTCAACAATCCGAGGATCTCCGAGTAAGTCTTGCCGGTGGACGGATTGATCAGGACCACCTGGTTCCTGGTCTTCCTAGGCCGAGTCTTCTTTGGCTTCTCCTTCTTTTGGCTGGGTGCAGTTTTAGTACATTACCCTTTCCATTTATTTCGAGAAATAAAAAAATCAATCAATCATAACTTTAGGCTACATATTCATTGACAAAAGACTATTAATATATCTCAAAAATAGCAATTAGGCTTTCATAATTTACCAAAATAGGATTAGACCACCGGTTTTACACTTAACTACATTGGAACAAATAGCTCTTAGGCTATACAATACTAAAAACATAACATGACAATACTCAGACAAGAAGTTATTTGCACATTAAAAATTATCGAGTTATCACAAATTTCAATCATGATATATTACAAGTTACAAGATTAGAAATTAATTAGGCATATATACATATTACAAAATGGAATATCAGATTGAAACAACTTAAAACTAAACCAAGATATTTCCATACTGATGTGTAACACATTCATCTAGACATATTCATCATCGTATTGAATCCTCAAAGGTTTCGTTATTTCTTTGCCTGACCTAGACACATATTTTGGTGTTTTAACCCCTGCGGGAGACTTACTCTGAACTGGGCTTGCCCCAACAGGACTAGATGTATTAGCAGGTGACTCTTCCAGGTGATTTACTAGCAGGTTGACTAACAAGTGACTTACTAGGAGTTGACTTGCTAGGGTTTGCGCTAGCCGTATTACCTTTTACATTTTGGTTTGGCAAAAAAATTGGACTTGAATTCCCTACTTGGCTATAGTCTACTAAGTCGTAATTACTTAGGCCTACATTTATATTCCTTAACTGTAGACTATATCTTTGGTACACTTGACCGCTTTCCAGCCTAACAATGTCAGACCTTGGAACATTAGCAAATCCAACTATTTGTCCTGATACCCAGACATATTTTCTTAAGTCATTTACAAACAACATGTCTCTTAACCTGAAATCATTCTTGCGGGGATTAAAATGTTTGCCAAAAGCTTCAAGCACATATGTTAGTTTAAGTTTATCAATGTCTCCGAACTTGAAAGTGCGAAAGATGGACAAAGCCTCTCTCCTACTGACATTTAACAACCGAGCAATTTTTATTTCATCACTCTTACCATCGGCCTCAGTAGCCTTTAATAAGAGAAGGAATTGTTCCTTAAAAATAGTCCTTTCATGTGAAACATTCTCTGAAATAATTAATGATTCTGGAGGTTTGAAAAAGGCCATACTGTCCTTACCACAGATACTTACTATCTTTTATTAATCTTCACCACTTTTGCAATAATTTAAATAAATTGGACTGCGCCAAGATTTGTTGTTCTCTAAGATATTTATCACAATTGCAAGTGGGACTTCAATAATAAACGAACATCTTGCTGACTACTACTTTTATTAAAAACTACTTTTGCACTTTACAAGATTTACATATTCTCTTCTTGCTGGTTTGACATCGACCAACCAAAACTTACATTTGTTTACCAAGTATACATCCTTAAAACGCAAATCATCTCTTATCTATAAAAGGCAAAGTCCTGGCTGACTGACTGACTCACTCATCACTAATTCTCCACCTTCCCATGTAGGTTGAGAGCTTACATTTTGTAAACTGATTCTTTAGGAATAAAACAGGAAAACTAAATGGTTTTCATCCTGATCTGACCTTAGGGCTCCGCCAGAGACCCCGACAAATTTCCCATGTATTCCTTATGGACATTCAATTTTGTTTGAGCTGATGAAAATAAAAACAGCTGATCTTGATTCGTAGTAGTTCCACGGGCTAACCACAGAATTCAGCACACACAACTGTAATAATTTTTATAAATCATTTGCGGGGCGAAGCCTGCGGCTATCAGCTAGTTACTTATAAAGCCAAAAGGAAAAAACATCATACAATTTACAATAATTATTTGAGTTATACTATATAACTAAATTAACAACAAATTTGTTCCTCACCAAACAATCTCAAAATAAAATAACAAAATTTCTCTTTGAAAATTGACAACAAGCTTGATTTCTACGTGTTGCTGTTTGTATCATTGAAATTATTACAATAGAAATTCTTGAAGACAGGCTTTCATTGAATTGGGGTTGCTGACCCTCACTGGCAAGTGTTCTGCCGAAATAGTTCCACTCCAACCCAGGGCCGTGATACTCATCAATACGGCGTGAGGGAAAGACACTAATCGTGTTGCTCATCATCGAGCTTTAGCTATTGACGCCTTCCCTTACCGGTTGGGGGGGGGGGGGTTACTAAATGGTCCCCCCTCCTAAAAACCTGAATTATAAATTCGTTATTTCAAAGCTCAATTGAAAAGATACCTCGTGGTCTCTGTACTCGGTGAGAAATTTTATCATTGGCCACAGAGGTCCATAGGATGCTTAGGAGGTGCCCTACGTCTGAACTGAGAATGTGGGTGGTGACTTGTTTGCCTGAGTGTGTGATGGTAGGAACAGTTTAGAAGGTAAGACCACTTGACTATTGGCATGCAATACACTGTATTATGAAACTTATTGTATGGAAATAATGAGCTTTTATTTAGTTTGAATATTATATTACGTGCCTTGCGCATTGAAACACCTGCTTTTGAGTTAGTTAAACCTGTCACTGCAATGTGACACTACTGGTACGTTGAAGAGAGTGAGAATCACCGATTAAATTTTAATTATTATGGTTTTGATTTGTTATTAATTTTTTGCAATTAGCTGTGAAAGTAATCATAAAAGTTATAGCCTTTATTATTGGCTGTTGATGAAGTAATAATGATGATGTGGCACACTAACTTAAACACCATTGAGACATCTATAGCAATAAAGTAGAGTAGTGCGTGTGACCCCAGGTGATTTAAAATAAGGCTTCTCAAAACTACTGCCGCACGTTGTAGGTAGCCAACACATTTTATATACTAATTTTGTTCTCCACTAGACCTTCAAGGCACACTCCAATTGAATTTAAAGCCAAGCTTTTCTTATCTTTATACAAAGCCTCATTTACCCAGAAACATTTGAGAAAACCATAAGTCAGACACCCATAAACCCTATACTTGAATGAATGGTCTCGGTGAGCAAATTCGTTGAAACCTATTAGTTTTTTGATAACGTTTTCCTTAAGGGCACACATATAAAAAAAGGAATAAGTTTAAACACACTTAAAGGTATTTAATTTCCAACAGCTGATACATTTGCTTTTACTATAGCTGTTACCCGTGCGAAGAACAGGTACACATTCTACTCATAGAGGAAGGAAGAAAATAGGTGTGCTACTACGGTGCCTAAAATAGGTCAATCCCGTGCATCTACGTCACGCGGGATGTAAGCTCCACTTCGCTGACATACAGCCGGCACTCACCTGATGTGCCCACTTGCATCCCGAATGACGTCACAAACCTGCGCAATATCACACCTATTTGTTTCCTTACACCATGCATTCTGCCAGTAACATGACAATATACTTATTATTATTACTATTACCACTGTATTATATAGTTATAATATAATTAAATAGCGTTGTAGTTACAGTGCTTGCTTGTTTCATAATCTGACATTCACCAGGTCGATCCTGAGCAAAATATGATACTGGACCTAGGTGCTATTTATCATTGTACATAGTTTATTAATTGGGTAAATTAATTATACTCTCTGAAATCAGGTCAAACTCAGAACAAGTCCAGAGTATGGACCGTCCCATCTTAAACTTAATGATAATGAATAATGGCGTATATACACACATGAAAAATTTTAATAGTAACACAGCACAATAGTAAAGTTGTATTAGTTGTGTAATTACTTTAAGGAATTGAATTAAAAACGTTAAGAGCAAATGTCACCTTAGCTCTTAAACTTCTCTTTGTATATCCAAACATAATGTTTCTAAGGGGGGTTCCCTGGCTGTAGTCCAAACGACATCTTGTCGAGTTTCAATGGTATGTTGTCTCACTGTATCGACTTACAAAGGGCGTTATCGATGATTTTTGTGAGATCGAATATTTTGATTTTAACACGATGGTGGTTCAATCTGATTAGGCTATTAAAATAGAACTCAAATAAAAACCAGTGATATTACTTTATATTATTTACATCGTTCTTTATTATACCTCATGCCTTTCTCTTTTGCATTGAAAAACAATGTGAACAGACTGTGCCAACAACGTACCTACGCTAACAATTATAATTTAGTGGTAAAAATTTATCAAGTTATTAGGCAGTGGATTTTAAAATTGTGCTCCGACCAAGCTCAACAAATTTTTAGATTTGGTGGAGTGGGTTTATTTTCTGCCATGACTCAACTTTCCACCCGAGTACTTAGAACTTCAGCCCTCTCAATTTTTAGTACATACTAGTTGCAAGTAGGCCTACTGGGAAGCAGGTCTTCTTACCCAACAGTACGTGATGTCAAGGTTCAGCCTTTTACGGATATGGTGCGAGGGTACGTCACTAAATGTAAAAGTATTAAGACTCATTTTATAAACAATAAGAATGCCTAGACAAACTGGCTG
This sequence comes from Allygus modestus, assembly GCA_963675035.1. Lineage (NCBI taxonomy): Eukaryota > Metazoa > Arthropoda > Insecta > Hemiptera > Cicadellidae > Allygus > Allygus modestus. The sequence continues at coordinate 142,450,866 of OY776112.1, read as the reverse complement.
TAGATTCCTGGATTACCCAGTTCTAAATAATAGCCCTAAAATGATCCCCTCAGAGTAAAATAACCTGAGGTTCCTTTGAGTAAAAGCCAATCATTATGTTGTGGAGTGGGAAAATTGACCGATTATGATCCTTGTTGTAAGCCTACGTTACATGCAAAACTTAGTATGCTCACATGTATGATTATTATATCAATGTAAGTCACAAGTAAAGCACAATAAGACACTAAATCAATACATACAAGCAATACTTCAACGCAACATAAAAATACCGTTTGAGCCCAATAGGGATGGTTTATAAAATTAAACATGCGGTTTTTAAAAGAGTTTTGCATTTTCGTACTTTTAATTCTAAAACCCAGTTTGATTGGGCTATCTGTCGTGCAAGTGTCATGAGCCGTTATCCAAACTGGCTGTCAGCGACCCTCGTCAATCCTCATTACCTGTTTAAAATGCATTGTAGATCATTTTGCTTTTTATTTTATTTAAGTAAATATTTTAATTCTATTAAATTAAATAAAAACTCAGTTATATTACTGCAATATTTATGACTAAAAGGGCTCGAACCCTGTCATTGAATCTCTTTAAAGATGTTAGGTTAATGATCACACGTTCAAATGTTTTTATTTGTTTACATTTATAAATTTCAGTAGAAACCTTTGTGAAAATTTGTAGACACCTTTTGACTACATACCTAAATGAAAGGTTTTGGTGAAAAGTTCAGAGTTGATATTAGTTGAACTTTACCTAAAGACGTAAATCACAAAATAAGTAAATACCCCCGTCGCAGCAAACCTGCGTACTCAGCGAATTTCCAATGAATATAAATGTCTTAATAACACATTAAACCTCTTACCAGAATTCACAAGAAATATATTCATAAATAAGCGATATTTAAAATATTCATTATTCTCCATTAGAATAACATTAGGGTTGAGTACGCAGGTTTGCTGCAACAAGGAACACAAAATAATGGGTTTTTATTCAAATATCAATAGAACTCATCTAAGTGAAGTCACATACCAAGTTTCATCCATATACATTCATAAATAAGCAATATATAACATCTTTATTATTCTCCATAAGAATAACATGGGGACCGAGTACCTAGGTTTGCTGCTACGGGAACCATAGGCGAAAAATTAGTTTTTTGTTCAAGCAACAACAAACCACAACCAGATGAAGCAATATACCAAGTTTTGTCAGTTTATGTTCATAAATAACCGAGATATAACATTTTTCTTTTTCTCCATAAGAATAACATTGAACAACGTACTGTGTTTAGCACTTTCAATATCTCAGTAACCAATTAACGTAGAGCAATGATCAAAATACCAAATTGTTTGTTTTTTAAGCTGAATTCAATGGTATAAATTGAAATTTGATTTAAATGATAATTACATGTGAAAACTCCAAAAAACCCATTTTTGGGGTACAAAACCCCCCTTCGGATGGTGCGATTTGTCTGGTTTTCGAACTCGTTCAAATAAATGGTACTTTACATATTTGTACCAAATTTTATTAAGATCGGACCTTTTTTACGAGAGTTATCGTGCTTACGGACACATGTATATATATATATATATATATATATATATATATATATATATATATATATATATATACATATACAAAGATTTGAACGAATGGTGTTTTTGGCATCTGGGGACCTCAAAACGAAAAGTTATCATGGTCTCGGGCTTAAGTCTTACCATGAGACTTATTGATAGGGTAATAGCTTCTTCCCTATAGGGGAAATTCGCTAAAATTACACGCAAATCATAATTTAATTTTGTCAGCTGTTCTATTCAGTTAATTTTTATAAGTTAATATTATTCGAGTGAGCAAATATAATAGACTGTAAACGCATGGCTGAGACAATAAATTTTAGACTGCAAAAAACGAGGTCAATGGCTGCGAGAGAAGAGCTCGTAGACTCTAAAAGCACATCTCGTAGACTGCGATATAAGAGCTCATAGTATGCGTGAAAGGAGCTCATTACGCTATGAATGAAAAGCGAATAGAGAGAATCAGTCCTTAATGTATGAGGGAAGAGACTATAGGCTAAAAGAGAAGAGCTTATTAAGCTGCATGAGGAGAGCTTGTAGACTGTAAGAGAAAAGCTCATTTGGTCACGGGGGAGAGCTTATTAGGACGCAAGAGAAGACCTTGTAGACTGCGTGAGAAGACCTCATTAGACTACGAGAAAAGAGCGTTCAGACTGCAAGCGAAGAGCTCATTAGGCTACGAGAGAAGATATGGTAGACCGCAAGAGGAAAGTTCACTAGCCCGCGAAAGAAGAGCTCATAGACTGCGTGAGAAGAGCTTATGAGGCTACAAGAGAATAAGAGGCAGACTCTGAGAGCAGAGCTCATAATACTACTTAAAAAGAGCGTATATACTGCGAAAGGAGAGAATTTAGACAGTGAGAGAATAGCTTATGGACTGCGAGAGAATAACTCATGTGCTGAAAAAGAAGACCTCAAAGGCTTCGAGCTTGTTTAATGAAAGAGAAGAGCTTATAGATTGTGGGAGAATAGCTCATATACTTTGAGAAAGCTGTTCATAGGCTGCGAGAGTAGGGAAAATAGGCAATGGAAGCAGAGGTAAAAAAAGTATGAACGGAAAACCCATACACATGACAGTAATTATAAAATACCCCCGTTGCAGAAAACCTGCGTACTCAGTGAATTTCCAATGCATGTACATGTTTCTCACTACCACATAAAGCCACTCACTAAGTTTAATAAAAATACATGAATAAATAAGTGATATATGGCATTTAATTTACTCCTCATAAGAATAGCATTGAAAGCTGAGGACGCAGGTTTGTTGCAACAAGGAACACAAAATATGTGTTTTTATACAATTATCAATATAACTTAACTAGTTGAAGTTGCATACCAAGTTTTATTAATTTATGTCCATAATTAAGGGAGACATTATATTTGACTTATTCTCCGTAAGAATAACATGGGGGCTGAGTATGCAGGTTTGCTGCTGCGGGGAAAATCTTCAAAAATTTAGTTTTATGCAAATATCAATATACCAGTACTAGATGAAGTCATATGCCAAATTTCATCAATATACATTGATAAATAATCGAGATATCAAATTTTAATTATTCTCCATAAGGACAACATTGGACAACGTACTGTGTCTAGCACTTTGAATATCTCTGCAACGGTTGGACGTAGAATCGCAATTTAAAAACCAAAATGATTGTTTTGTAGAGCTTAACTGATTGATAAAAGTAAATGTGAGTTTTACACGAAAATTAACTAAGGAAAGGCTAAAAACCTGTTTTTCTTAAGATTAACATAGGAGATTTTATGAGCAGGTTTTTTGGATTTTCTCCGCAACCACTTAACCTAGCTTAACAATTCAAAATATATATTATTTATTGTTTAACTCTATAAAATGGTTGAAATCAAAATTAAGTGTTTTAACAATTTTAGGATGAAAAATCCAAAAAAACTGATTTTTTGGAAAATTGTAAACCCCCATAAACCCCCCTTCCCATGGTCCGATTTTTCTGGTTTTCGAATGCCGCTTTACACGTTTGAGCCAAATTTCATCGAAATCAGACGTTTTTTACTCAAGTTATCGTATTAACGGACACACACACACACACACACACACACACACACATATATATATATACATATATATAAACTTGAACGAATAGTGTTTTTGGCATCTGGGACCTCAAAACAAAAAGTTATCATGGTCTCGGGCTTAACCTTTACCATGCCACCTACGGTAATAGCTTCTTCCCTATAGGGGAAATTCGCTAAAAAGAACAATAAATAAATAATACTTCCTAATACTTTAACAATGCGACAAACTAGTTTGTATTATTGTTGGAATTCCTTGAATTCAATGATCCCTTTTTTGAATTTATTATTAGTCTATTTATTATATTATATGTTGCCCAAATGTTGTACTAGTTAATTTGAATATAAAATCTTAGTACTATTGCATTACTTTGAACAAATATTAGCTGTTTTCCAACCTTCTTGAGGTAATAATAATGTTTTTCATAGGATTTTGCCGTAACGAAGTAAAAGCAAGAATAACATAACATCTAGATGTTCACTACACACATCGTTTTGTGCGTTGTGTGGTGTATTAGCAGTATTGATTTAAACCACGCCATTGTTTTATATTACATACTTTTGTATCGGAAATTTATTAGGAGATATATAAACTTCCGAGTATTTATTACAATTGATATTTTAACCGTTTGGAGGTTGCGTTGTATTTGATCCTAAGCTATATGAATGCAGCTAGCAATGCTGCAGTCTTCTCGGCAAGTAGCCAGACAGACATACAAACACACTGCGCTACTCGACCCCCTGCACCACATGACACATAACCTCTGATATGAAGAAAAATATAATAGCGATTCATTGGCATTCGGTTGTTATAAATTTAAAACTTTCCTCCCTATAAAATGAGGACTTTATATTCGTTTCTCATGAGGTTTATACTGATGATTTAAAGTTTTATAAGAAAAATTACTTTTTATGTTTATAATACTGAACGAGAAGTATTAAGAATATATTTTCATTAGGTTGATAGTATTTTCGTTTTCCATTATATTTATATATATATATATATAGTATATACACAAAGAGATTACCCTCAAGTGTTAATATAAATCACAGAAGGTGTTGAAAAGGTTTTATTTGCAGAAATAACAATATTCAAATAATTATTTATTTAGTATACTTATATATTTAGTATTCTTTATTCCCGTATAATATTTATTTATTATATGTAACACAAATATAAATAAATATTAATTTGACTTCATAAGTAGGGATAAATGGACATTCCTGGCTCAGGAGGAGCCAGGAGGAGCGCCCCCCCCCCGAGGAGCCCCCCCCCTAATTAATATGCAATTTTTTTTTTTAATTACCCTAATTAATATGCAAATTTTTAATTACCCTAATTAATATGAAAATTTTTTTTTAATTACCCTAATTAATATGTAAATTTTTTTTTCATTTCAGGAGGAGCCCCCCCCCCCCCCGACGACCCCCCCCCCCGACGACCCCCCCCCGACGACCCCCCCCCCCGAGGTCTCGTCTGTGACACTTTACCCCCCCCCCCTGAGGTCTCGTCTGTGACACTTTAAGGGGGGGGGATATCGGTTACCATAGGTCGGATCTGAATTCTGATTGCAGATTCTTGTTCGTCTAGTCAAGCCGAGTCATTTGAGTACCCACATCGTACACTTTGGATGATGTTTACAAAAAAGGGCCCGCACCGCACTTTTGACCTTTTTTTTTCTTTGCATTTTTGGAATCTCCTTGTCAAGACGAGTCATTTGAGTACCCACATCGACCACTTTGGGCTAACCTGATGATGACCTTGAACCTGACCCTCTTTTTTTTAATGCATTTTCGGAATCCCCTCTTCAAGCCGAGTATTTTGAGTACCCACATGACGTACTTTTGATAATTAATACAAGAGTTGAGCAGGGTAACGCTACAACCAACAGAGCTAGCCCATCAACGCCTGCGGACAATAAAACTACCAGTGAATGCGAATTTTGATGAGAATATAATTGCAATTCTTTGGGTTAGAGCACTTGAAGGGGGGTGTATCGATACACCCCCCTTCAAGTACTCTACACCAAGGCAGCTGTTCACACAACCGACCGACGCGGTCGGTCCTGTCTGGGATGCAGCTGCTGTAACTGGGTCCCCAGCAGGAGGAGCGCGCGACCCCAGCAGGAGCTGCGCCCGACCCCAGCAGGAGCTGCGCCCGACCCCAGCAGGAGCTGCGCCCGACCCCAGCAGGAGGAGCAGGAGCTGCACCCTACCCCAGCAGGAGCTGCGTCCGACCCCAGCAGGAGGAGCAGGAGCTGCACCCAACCCAAGCAGGAGGAGCAGGAGCTGCGCCCGACCCCAGCAGGAGGAGCAGGAGCTGTGCCCGACCCCAGCAGGAGGAGCGCGCGACCCCAGCAGGAGGAGCAGGAGCTGCGCCCGACCCCAGCAGGAGGAGCAGGAGCTGCACCCTACCCCAGCAGGAGCTGCGTCCGACCCCAGCAGGAGGAGCAGGAGCTGCGCCCGACCCCAGCAGGAGGAGCAGGAGCTGCACCCTACCCCAGCAGGAGCTGCGTCCGACCCCAGCAGGAGGAGCAGGAGCTGCGCCCGACCCCAGCAGGAGGAGCAGGAGCTGCGCCCGACCCCAGCAGGAGGAGCAGGAGCTGCGCCCGACCCCAGCAGGAGGAGCAGGAGCTGCGCCCTACCCCAGCGGGTAATGCAGCAGCGGGCAATGGATCCACATGCCGTTGATTCCCCGTTGTTTGGAGTACAGAACGTCGTCAAGATCTTGGGTAGTTGAAAACATTTTTGGTTCATGAACGTACTTGAACCTTTTGACAATACGCCATAGCCTCTTCTTATGGAAATGCTTCAAGGTGCAATCATCGTCGTCTTTTCGGTTGTAGAATTCACCACCTTCAAAGTAATCATCTTCATCGTCAAACGGTCTCTTCTTATTATTGCTATTCATTGTCGTTTCCGCTGCAACACATACATCCTCCAACTCGACGACTGTGATGTCACAATCCCACCTGGGAATGCGGATGCTCTAATTGACTGATGGCGCCAGACCCTTGCAGGAACCCATAATTATAGACCACCCGCGTCGAATTCCGAGCAATAGAACAATAGAACAAAACATCAGCAAAGGGGGTTGTATCGATACACCCCCCTTCAAGTACTCTAATCTAAGGCAGGTGTTCACACAAAAAAACCAACGCGTTGAGACCTGTCTGGGAATGCGGATGCTGTAATTGGATACCCGACAGGAGGGCGACCGACCCTTGCAGGAACCCATAATTATAGACCACCCGCGTCGAATTCCGAGCAATAAATCACCAGTTGTCAAACACCCACGGTCTCATTCTTGTTCTAGTCTCCAACAATTCCTGACGCATGGGGGAGCGAAAATCTCCCCCCTAACCCATTATGTGTTAGGGGGAGCGAAAATCTCCCCCTAGTAATTAAATCAACAGAACACCAGTTGTCAAACACCCACGGTCTCATTCTTGTTCGGGAGTTTGAAGTGTGTAGTTGTGTAATAGTGTTGCTGTGTGACGTTCTGTCAGAGTGATCACCCGACGTTTTGACCTAACCTATAAAATGAACCACTTAACCGCCTATGTGTTTAATGATCAGCCTTTGTCTGTACTGTTTGACAGCAGCGATAATCCATGGTTCAAAGCTAAGGATGTAGCTACAATATTGGGCTACGCTAACCCTAAAGAAGCAATCAGAGTACATGTTAGAGAAAAATATCGCAAAACAATTCCTGAAGTATGGGGGAGCGAAAATCTCCCCCTAACCTATAACGAGAAACATTCAATCTTTCTTAACGAGCCGGGATTATATTCGTTACTTATGAAATCTAAAATGCCCATTGCCGAGAAGTTTCAAGATTGGATCTTTGAAGAAGTTTTGCCATCCATTAGAAAAAATGGACAGCACAGACTTATAAACGAGAACCAACGGCTGCTACAATCACTTACAAAGTCGCTAACAAATAACCGAAAGCTAGATCAAACAAATTCCGAGTTTAAAACTACAAATGATATATTGTGTATGAAAAACCAATCCATGAATCAAACGCTGATCGAACAAACACCTAAAGTGGCAGTGTTGCCTGAAGATGTAAATCTGAAGCATATATTTTGTGTGATGATTAGGGAAACCCTTCTAAAGCAGTACGGAGTTTGTGAATACAAGTGCATTCGAACACAGAAGAGGAATTTCAAACAAGCCTTGAAAAAAGCAAAGGAAGAAGGATTTACAATGTGCTATTGTAGAGAAAATGTCCCCAACGGCATAAACATAGTGAATAAGGCTAAGGAAGTGATGAAGAGTTACGGCATGCACATTGACTGCAGATACAACAACATCCTAACCTCGCACAATTTCATTAATATAGTTGAACATATCTTTGACAATGCATAGGTCTGCGCTTGTGGACTCGTTCCAGAACCTTCGACGCTAGTCAGGTAGTAACAGTCGATACGTGCTCCAAAGATGACCAGTGCGGATGACGCAAGAAAAGTAATCACCATATCAATGGCCAAAATACGTTATAAACGTAACAACATCCGAGAAAGGCTCGCAATCAAGTTAGTGTTGGATAGAGCGAGAGATGTGTTTGAGAGAAAATATCATATGAAACAGCATACTTATGAATAAAACAAAAATATTGAATATCATGTGAAAGAATATAACTATGAAGAAAACAAAACAGACTGTTAAATTTAACGAGGAGCTAAATACACAGTACACTTATGAGCCCTGTGAGGATGTACAACAATTAACGTGGACTCAAATCGCAATAGATGAAATGAGATTCCGCAGACCGTTGGAACTAATGTTGGGTGAAAAAATCAAACATCTAACCTATTGCAACAAGATGTGTCACAGCGAGTGCATACAGTTTACTTCAAGGGTGAGCAGACGCACCACCAGTCCGTAGTACGGTTGAAGTCACACGGTAAGGACGTGAACATGGACGCTTACGCTTCTGCGGACGACTATATCAAATCGTTTATTCAGGAGATTGAGGTTATGAACAATAATGCTAGTGATCAGACATTGACATCACCTCAGGCGTCATCTGTAAAACCGATCACTGCCTGCAAGAGACGAAGGAGGCCAACTCCCATCGAAGTGGAAACGAAGAAACCAGGATGGGTACCAAAACCAACAGATGATTGTCCCATAGCGTCATGGATGGGGGATGGGAATACTTTTGCTGTTCAAAACCCGGGAAACAAAGGACAAATTTTATTGAAAATGGAAATGTACGATGGTACAGATATGGTGTTCATGTGCGGTTTATTTTTGGACAAAGATGGTGAAATGCACCAAAGTGTTAAACAAGTAGTTGATAAAGTGGAAAACATGTAGATCGATAAATCAACAGGAGTATCGAAAATTACAGGCTTAACTCAAACTGTTACACAACGCAGTGCAGTTTCGCAACCAACGTCGAAGAAGCGAGCTGTGAGGAAGAAACAACGAGTGTCGCCAGCAGTCAATTAGAGCATCCGCATTCCCAGACAGGAGGGCGACGCGTCGGGTTTTTGTGTGTGTGTGTGTGAACACCTGCGCCCGGCCAACTACTACTAGAGATGTCGAGCAGAAGCACTTTCATGTCAGAGTTTCCGAGCGTGAACGGCACTGCAGCAACCGTGGACCTGAGAGCTATCCTCAACAACTGCAAGTCTGACTCCCGCTCCTGGTGTAGACCAGGATAGCCGATCTCCGAGAGTAATGCGGCTATCTCATCACTGCGATGGAGCGAGCCACCACACCCTTTGGCGAGACGATCATCGTGATCCTGGAGGGGCAGGTCGGGGACAACTTCTTTCTACGAGTCTACCTGCCTAGGCGCTTCAACGAGGTCCTGAGCAACACCGACATCGAGCGCTACAACGGCGGGTTTGGAGAACGCCATCGCTTGGTGAAGCGCAGCCCGAGGGGTGCCAATAGCAGATTCACACCTTTGGAGTTTATGTAAAGCAAAACTTGAAGATTATGTAAACACATTTGTAAATTAGTGTTCGTAGTCAATACTTATAGCCACGTTCAGAACATAACCACTGTGTTATTTATTTCACTTAACCCCAAAAATGTCCTTTAGTAGTAAGTTTAAGAGCGTGAGTATGGTAACTGTGAGGTGTTTAGCTCATCAGCGTCATCATCAGAATCATCGATATTTGTACATAGATGTAACCAACCGCGTAATGCTATACAATTGGTTAGAGCGCATCGTGTGTGAGCTGTCTTGTGATGGTGACATCGCACTGCGTTTGTTGATAGTAGACTGTTGATTGACGATAGTGATCCGCAACCAATATTGCTGATATCAATGGCATTAGTAGTACAGTGATCCGTGATGAAATTGCATCGTACAAACTCTATTTTCTCAGTACCTTTGACATAGACAATCGGTCGTTTGACGATACATGCACGTAACTTTTCCTCTAGCTCATGATACCAGATATCACCTTGAGCCCATTCCAATCCGTGACAGTGTTTTGTGAGCCAATAGCGTTCACGTAGTTTCTCTTGTGATAGGAAATCTCGACTGAATGGTGATTTGGCGATATGATGCATTAGCAGTGTTCCACTGGCCAATTCCAAGTCACACACTTCCTTCAGAATATAATCACTATTGCTGTCCTTGAAACATTGAAAATCCAAAATAATGGGAGATGCTACATTTTTACGAGGTACTCTGCGTAAACAATCCATCTTGTATGAGTGTTGGTTGCCGACTGATTATGATTTAACCGACAAAGTCCACATTTAGATCGCGATGTTGATTAATTTAGATGACGTTGGTAAATCCGCATATACCAAACAGTTGCCAATCTCTGTGAGTGCAGGCATGCATTATACCACATCGATATCGATAGTAGCAACAGTAGTACTAGTAGTAGTAGTGGTCATCGACACATCGATCACTCTTCTTTATTCTTCCGCAATGTGCATTATCTTGTACGTGACAACTGGTACTAACAGCGATCTTCATCGCCTATGTATTTAATAACCAGATAGGAGCTGCTCTGTATGACAGTAGTAACAACCCTAGGTTCATAGTTACAGAGGTTGCTCAAATCTTGAGCTGCGTTAATCATAAAAAAAGCACTTCTAGCACAAGTTAGTGAACAATACAAGTCAACAAACTTAGAAACGAGAAACTTCAGTCTTTGCAATCCTTTACAAAGCCACTAACAAATAACAGAAACTAGATCAAATTACCTCGGAGTTTAAAACTAGAAAATTATATGTATATATATATATATATATATATATATATATATATATATATATATATTGTGTAAGGAGATCCAGACCATGATTCAAATTTTGTCTGAACAGACCTCTAAAGAAGCAGTGTTGCCTGAATAACTTGACTTCGAGCCTTTATCGTATGTTAGTTCGTTAACAAAATAACTTGTACATTAACACGACGATCACTTTTCTTGCTTAAGTCACGATGTGCATTATGGCGTACGGGACGATTGGTAATAACAGCGTTTAAAGTAAACTGTGCACATTCGTTGTGATACGTCTTGTCACAGCAGGTTAGATTTCACATTCTCACATTCAACATCAATTACAATTGTAGACGTAATCTCATTTCATCTGTTGTGATTTAAGTCCACGCTAACCGTTGTACATCCTCACGCGGCTCGTAAGTGTAATGAGTATTTAGTATGACAATAAACTTCTCGAATGTTAGTACGTTAAATCGTAGCTTGTTCATTGACGCATCGATCCCTATTCTTGTTTCAGTCTCAGTATGCATTATGGCGTACGTGCCAGATGGTACTAACAACGCTTGAAATAAACTGCACACATGTGTTGCGATACATCCAAACACAACAAGTTAGATGCATCATTCTAACATTCAGCATCAATTGAAATGTTATGCGTGGTATCATTTCATCTGGTGTAATTTGAGGGAATAACTCGACTACGAACCTTTATCGTATGTTAGTTCATTAACAACGTAACTTGTACATTGACGCATCGATCACTTTTCATGCTTAAGTCACAATGTGCATTATGTTGTATGTGACGACTGGTAAGAGCAATGCTTGAAGTAAACTGAGCACATGTGTTGCGATACGTCTTGTCACAGCAGGTTATATTGCTCATTTCCCCATTCAACATCAATTACAATTGTATGCGTAATCTCATTTCATCGGTTGTAATTCAAGTCCGCGTTAACTGTTGTACATCCTCACGCGGTTCGTAAGTGTAACGAGTATTTAGTTTTACATTAAACTTCTCGTATGTCAATCCCAAGTATTCGGTGTTTCAAGAAGTTTGCCTTTCCCTCAAGAATTGTCACTAGCATTATAACATACGCGTTTAATAACCAGATCGCACTTGTAATATTTTTGTATATCGATAAAAATTCCAAGTAATCGAGGTTTGAAGAAGTTCGCACATTGATACAAAAAAATCCAAGTAAACGATGTTTGAAGACGTTTGAGTTTTCACCATCACACAAGTTCCAATCTTGAGTAATGTCAACCCAAGAAAATGAAAGCTAACAGCATCACGTAGTTGTGTTAAGTTGCGATAGGTATAGTTAGGTTTATTAAGACTGTGTCCAGTTAGAAAGGGGAAACATGGAGAGACTTATCTCATCGTTAGGTTACGATATCCAGTGTAAAGTTAGGTCCCTGCATAGAAATAGGAAACGTAGGCAGTTGTATCTCATCCTTAGGTTATGTTATGCTCTGTTAAGTTAAGTTTGTGCTTATAGATAGGAAATATTGTCAGGAGTATCTCGTCGTTAGGTTAAGTCATTATAAAAAAAAAATCTGTGCCTTAATGTCGGCGCGCGCAATTTAAATGGGTATAATCATAATGCGCGCGCCGACATTAAGGCACAGATTTTTTTTTTATAATCAACAACAAACCTAACTTAACAGAGCATGACTTAACCTAACGACGAGATACTCCTGACAATATTTCCTATCTATAAGCACAAACTTAACTTAACAGAGCATAACATAACCTAAGGATGAGATACAACTGCCTACGTTTCCTATTTCTATGCAGGGACCTAACTTTACACTGGATATCGTAACCTAACGATGAGATAAGTCTCTCCATGTTTCCCCTTTCTAACTGGACACAGTCTTAATAAACCTAACTATACCTATCGCAACTTAACACAACTACGTGATGCTGTTAGCTTTCATTTTCTTGGGTTGACATTACTCAAGATTGGAACTTGTGTGATGGTGAAAACTCAAACGTCTTCAAACATCGTTTACTTGGATTTTTTTTTTTATCAATGTGCGAACTTCTTCAAACCTCGATTACTTGGAATTTTTATCGATATACAAAAATATTACAAGTGCGATCTGGTTATTAAACGCGTATGTTATAATGCTAGTGACAATTCTTGAGGGAAAGGCAAACTTCTTGAAACACCGAATACTTGGGATTGACATACGAGAAGTTTAATGTAAAACTAAATACTCGTTACACTTACGAACCGCGTGAGGATGTACAACAGTTAACGCGGACTTGAATTACAACCGATGAAATGAGATTACGCATACAATTGTAATTGATGTTGAATGGGGAAATGAGCAATATAACCTGCTGTGACAAGACGTATCGCAACACATGTGCTCAGTTTACTTCAAGCATTGCTATTACCAGTCGTCACATACAACATAATGCACATTGTGACTTAAGCATGAAAAGTGATCGATGCGTCAATGTACAAGTTACGTTGTTAATGAACTAACATACGATAAAGGTTCGTAGTCGAGTTATTCCCTCAAATTACACCAGATGAAATGATACCACGCATAACATTTCAATTGATGCTGAATGTTAGAATGATGCATCTAACTTGTTGTGTTTGGATGTATCGCAACACATGTGTGCAGTTTATTTCAAGCGTTGTTAGTACCATCTGGCACGTACGCCATAATGCATACTGAGACTGAAACAAGAATAGGGATCGATGCGTCAATGAACAAGCTACGATTTAACGTACTAACATTCGAGAAGTTTATTGTCATACTAAATACTCATTACACTTACGAGCCGCGTGAGGATGTACAACGGTTAGCGTGGACTTAAATCACAACAGATGAAATGAGATTACGTCTACAATTGTAATTGATGTTGAATGTGAGAATGTGAAATCTAACCTGCTGTGACAAGACGTATCACAACGAATGTGCACAGTTTACTTTAAACGCTGTTATTACCAATCGTCCCGTACGCCATAATGCACATCGTGACTTAAGCAAGAAAAGTGATCGTCGTGTTAATGTACAAGTTATTTTGTTAACGAACTAACATACGATAAAGGCTCGAAGTCAAGTTATTCAGGCAACACTGCTTCTTTAGAGGTCTGTTCAGACAACATTTGAATCATGGTCTGGATCTCCTTACACAATATATATATATATATATACATATAATTTTCTAGTTTTAAACTCCGAGGTAATTTGATCTAGTTTCTGTTATTTGTTAGTGGCTTTGTAAAGGATTGCAAAGACTGAAGTTTCTCGTTTCTAAGTTTGTTGACTTGTATTGTTCACTAACTTGTGCTAGAAGTGCTTTTTTATGATTAACGCAGCTCAAGATTTGAGCAACCTCTGTAACTATGAACCTAGGGTTGTTACTACTGTCATACAGAGCAGCTCCTATCTGGTTATTAAATACATAGGCGATGAAGATCGCTGTTAGTACCAGTTGTCACGTACAAGATAATGCACATTGCGGAAGAATAAAGAAGAGTGATCGATGTGTCGATGACCACTACTACTACTAGTACTACTGTTGCTACTATCGATATCGATGTGGTATAATGCATGCCTGCACTCACAGAGATTGGCAACTGTTTGGTATATGCGGATTTACCAACGTCATCTAAATTAATCAACATCGCGATCTAAATGTGGACTTTGTCGGTTAAATCATAATCAGTCGGCAACCAACACTCATACAAGATGGATTGTTTACGCAGAGTACCTCGTAAAAATGTAGAGAAACTACGTGAACGCTATTGGCTCACAAAACACTGTCACGGATTGGAATGGGCTCAAGGTGATATCTGGTATCATGAGCTAGAGGAAAAGTTACGTGCATGTATCGTCAAACGACCGATTGTCTATGTCAAAGGTACTGAGAAAATAGAGTTTGTACGATGCAATTTCATCACGGATCACTGTACTACTAATGTCATTGATATCAGCAATATTGGTTGCGGATCACTATCGTCAATCAACAGTCTACTATCAACAAACGCAGTGCGATGTCACCATCACAAGACAGCTCACACACGATGCGCTCTAACCAATTGTATAGCATTACGCGGTTGGTTACATCTATGTACAAATATCGATGATTCTGATGATGACGCTGATGAGCTAAACACCTCACAGTTACCATACTCACGCTCTTAAACTTACTACTAAAGGACATTTTTGGGGTTAAGTGAAATAAATAACACAGTGGTTATGTTCTGAACGTGGCTATAAGTATTGACTACGAACACTAATTTACAAATGTGTTTACATAATCTTCAAGTTTTGCTTTACATAAACTCCAAAGGTGTGAATCTGCTATTGGCACCCCTCGGGCTGCGCTTCACCAAGCGATGGCGTTCTCCAAACCCGCCGTTGTAGCGCTCGATGTCGGTGTTGCTCAGGACCTCGTTGAAGCGCCTAGGCAGGTAGACTCGTAGAAAGAAGTTGTCCCCGACCTGCCCCTCCAGGATCACGATGATCGTCTCGCCAAAGGGTGTGGTGGCTCGCTCCATCGCAGTGATGAGATAGCCGCATTCCTCTCGGAGATCGGCTATCCTGGTCTACACCAGGAGCGGGAGTCAGACTTGCAGTTGTTGAGGATAGCTCTCAGGTCCACGGTTGCTGCAGTGCCGTTCACGCTCGGAAACTCTGACATGAAAGTGCTTCTGCTCGACATCTCTAGTAGTAGTTGGCCGGGCGCAGGTGTTCACACACACACACACAAAAACCCGACGCGTCGCCCTCCTGTCTGGGAATGCGGATGCTCTAATTGACTGCTGGCGACACTCGTTGTTTCTTCCTCACAGCTCGCTTCTTCGACGTTGGTTGCGAAACTGCACTGCGTTGTGTAACAGTTTGAGTTAAGCCTGTAATTTTCGATACTCCTGTTGATTTATCGATCTACATGTTTTCCACTTTATCAACTACTTGTTTAACACTTTGGTGCATTTCACCATCTTTGTCCAAAAATAAACCGCACATGAACACCATATCTGTACCATCGTACATTTCCATTTTCAATAAAATTTGTCCTTTGTTTCCCGGGTTTTGAACAGCAAAAGTATTCCCATCCCCCATCCATGACGCTATGGGACAATCATCTGTTGGTTTTGGTACCCATCCTGGTTTCTTCGTTTCCACTTCGATGGGAGTTGGCCTCCTTCGTCTCTTGCAGGCAGTGATCGGTTTTACAGATGACGCCTGAGGTGATGTCAATGTCTGATCACTAGCATTATTGTTCATAACCTCAATCTCCTGAATAAACGATTTGATATAGTCGTCCGCAGAAGCGTAAGCGTCCATGTTCACGTCCTTACCGTGTGACTTCAACCGTACTACGGACTGGTGGTGCGTCTGCTCACCCTTGAAGTAAACTGTATGCACTCGCTGTGACACATCTTGTTGCAATAGGTTAGATGTTTGATTTTTTCACCCAACATTAGTTCCAACGGTCTGCGGAATCTCATTTCATCTATTGCGATTTGAGTCCACGTTAATTGTTGTACATCCTCACAGGGCTCATAAGTGTACTGTGTATTTAGCTCCTCGTTAAATTTAACAGTCTGTTTTGTTTTCTTCATAGTTATATTCTTTCACATGATATTCAATATTTTTGTTTTCTTCATAAGTATGCTGTTTCATATGATATTTTCTCTCAAACACATCTCTCGCTCTATCCAACACTAACTTGATTGCGAGCCTTTCTCGGATGTTGTTACGTTTATAACGTATTTTGGCCATTGATATGGTGATTACTTTTCTTGCGTCATCCGCACTGGTCATCTTTGGAGCACGTATCGACTGTTACTACCTGACTAGCGTCGAAGGTTCTGGAACGAGTCCACAAGCGCAGACCTATGCATTGTCAAAGATATGTTCAACTATATTAATGAAATTGTGCGAGGTTAGGATGTTGTTGTATCTGCAGTCAATGTGCATGCCGTAACTCTTCATCACTTCCTTAGCCTTATTCACTATGTTTATGCCGTTGGGGACATTTTCTCTACAATAGCACATTGTAAATCCTTCTTCCTTTGCTTTTTTCAAGGCTTGTTTGAAATTCCTCTTCTGTGTTCGAATGCACTTGTATTCACAAACTCCGTACTGCTTTAGAAGGGTTTCCCTAATCATCACACAAAATATATGCTTCAGATTTACATCTTCAGGCAACACTGCCACTTTAGGTGTCTGTTCGATCAGCGTTTGATTCATGGATTGGTTTTTCATACACAATATATCATTTGTAGTTTTAAACTCGGAATTTGTTTGATCTAGCTTTCGGTTATTTGTTAGCGACTTTGTAAGTGATTGTAGCAGCCGTTGGTTCTCGTTTATAAGTCTGTGCTGTCCATTTTTTCTAATGGATGGCAAAACTTCTTCAAAGATCCAATCTTGAAACTTCTCGGCAATGGGCATTTTAGATTTCATAAGTAACGAATATAATCCCGGCTCGTTAAGAAAGATTGAATGTTTCTCGTTATAGGTTAGGGGGAGATTTTCGCTCCCCCATACTTCAGGAATTGTTTTGCGATATTTTTCTCTAACATGTACTCTGATTGCTTCTTTAGGGTTAGCGTAGCCCAATATTGTAGCTACATCCTTAGCTTTGAACCATGGATTATCGCTGCTGTCAAACAGTACAGACAAAGGCTGATCATTAAACACATAGGCGGTTAAGTGGTTCATTTTATAGGTTAGGTCAAAACGTCGGGTGATCACTCTGACAGAACGTCACACAGCAACACTATTACACAACTACACACTTCAAACTCCCGAACAAGAATGAGACCGTGGGTGTTTGACAACTGGTGTTCTGTTGATTTAATTACTAGGGGGAGATTTTCGCTCCCCCTAACACATAATGGGTTAGGGGGGAGATTTTCGCTCCCCCATGCGTCAGGAATTGTTGGAGACTAGAACAAGAATGAGACCGTGGGTGTTTGACAACTGGTGATTTATTGCTCGGAATTCGACGCGGGTGGTCTATAATTATGGGTTCCTGCAAGGGTCGGTCGCCCTCCTGTCGGGTATCCAATTACAGCATCCGCATTCCCAGACAGGTCTCAACGCGTTGGTTTTTTTGTGTGAACACCTGCCTTAGATTAGAGTACTTGAAGGGGGGTGTATCGATACAACCCCCTTTGCTGATGTTTTGTTCTATTGTTCTATTGCTCGGAATTCGACGCGGGTGGTCTATAATTATGGGTTCCTGCAAGGGTCTGGCGCCATCAGTCAATTAGAGCATCCGCATTCCCAGGTGGGATTGTGACATCACAGTCGTCGAGTTGGAGGATGTATGTGTTGCAGCGGAAACGACAATGAATAGCAATAATAAGAAGAGACCGTTTGACGATGAAGATGATTACTTTGAAGGTGGTGAATTCTACAACCGAAAAGACGACGATGATTGCACCTTGAAGCATTTCCATAAGAAGAGGCTATGGCGTATTGTCAAAAGGTTCAAGTACGTTCATGAACCAAAAATGTTTTCAACTACCCAAGATCTTGACGACGTTCTGTACTCCAAACAACGGGGAATCAACGGCATGTGGATCCATTGCCCGCTGCTGCATTACCCGCTGGGGTAGGGCGCAGCTCCTGCTCCTCCTGCTGGGGTCGGGCGCAGCTCCTGCTCCTCCTGCTGGGGTCGGGCGCAGCTCCTGCTCCTCCTGCTGGGGTCGGGCGCAGCTCCTGCTCCTCCTGCTGGGGTCGGACGCAGCTCCTGCTCCTCCTGCTGGGGTCGGGCGCAGCTCCTGCTCCTCCTGCTGGGGTCGGACGCAGCTCCTGCTGGGGTAGGGTGCAGCTCCTGCTCCTCCTGCTGGGGTCGGGCGCAGCTCCTGCTCCTCCTGCTGGGGTCGCGCGCTCCTCCTGCTGGGGTCGGGCACAGCTCCTGCTCCTCCTGCTGGGGTCGGGCGCAGCTCCTGCTCCTCCTGCTTGGGTTGGGTGCAGCTCCTGCTCCTCCTGCTGGGGTCGGACGCAGCTCCTGCTGGGGTAGGGTGCAGCTCCTGCTCCTCCTGCTGGGGTCGGGCGCAGCTCCTGCTGGGGTCGGGCGCAGCTCCTGCTGGGGTCGGGCGCAGCTCCTGCTGGGGTCGCGCGCTCCTCCTGCTGGGGACCCAGTTACAGCAGCTGCATCCCAGACAGGACCGACCGCGTCGGTCGGTTGTGTGAACAGCTGCCTTGGTGTAGAGTACTTGAAGGGGGGTGTATCGATACACCCCCCTTCAAGTGCTCTAACCCAAAGAATTGCAATTATATTCTCATCAAAATTCGCATTCACTGGTAGTTTTATTGTCCGCAGGCGTTGATGGGCTAGCTCTGTTGGTTGTAGCGTTACCCTGCTCAACTCTTGTATTAATTATCAAAAGTACGTCATGTGGGTACTCAAAATACTCGGCTTGAAGAGGGGATTCCGAAAATGCATTAAAAAAAGGGTCAGGTTCAAGGTCATCATCAGGTTAGCCCAAAGTGGTCGATGTGGGTACTCAAATGACTCGTCTTGACAAGGAGATTCCAAAAATGCAAAGAAAAAAAAAGGTCAAAAGTGCGGTGCGGGCCCTTTTTTTGTAAACATCATCCAAAGTGTACGATGTGGGTACTCAAATGACTCGGCTTGACTAGACGAACAAGAATCTGCAATCAGAATTCAGATCCGACCTATGGTAACCGATATCCCCCCCCCTTAAAGTGTCACAGACGAGACCTCGGGGGGGGGGGTCGTCGGTGGGGGGGGTCGTCGGGGGGGGGGGGGTCGTCGGGGGGGGGGGGCTCCTCCTGAAATGAAAAAAAAATTGCATATTAATTAGGGTAATTAAAAAAATTTGCATATTAATTAGGGTAATTAAAAATTTGCATATTAATTAGGGTAATTAAAAAAAAAAAATTTGCATATTAATTAGGGGGGGGGGGCTCCTCGGGGGGGGGGCGCTCCTCCTGGCTCCTCCTGAGCCAGGAATGTCCATTTATCCCTACTTTCATAAACCGATTAATTATAGCAGTAATAACTCCGATAAAAGACTATTATTCTTGAAACGGTATATTTTACACACGCTGAAACAACTTAGTTACTTACAAATCGACTTAACAGATCAGTTCGTGGTTTAGAAAACCGTATTAGAAATCGAGTGGTATATAAAAAATAAATAGTTTTAAATATAATTTGTAATGCTGAATTGTTTCATATTACCTAAGGAGTGGTTGAAATAGATTACTAAACCCGAACTTGTATCTATTTGGCAGTGAAGGAGAAGACCAAAATACTAGCTACAATAAAGAAGATTAAAAATTAGCCATCAGCAGTATGAATCTTAATGTCACTGCAACAGTGGAAGAGTGTAGTTGAGAGTTAGGGTATGTAATGTATCATACATGACATGTCGTAAACTAAATGTTCTTTGGTTTAATTTATAGAATATTGTCATAATATTCAATGTGTTTTTTATTTCATAATTAATTTAATAAGAAATTCATATTTGTTCAACACTGATAATTCGGTAAATGTGTCTTGGAACAACTGAATGCTGAGCAAATAAGAAAATAAAAAACATAAAACTCACCAACTGTTTTAGACGGTAAGTCTGCTAAACTACTTTGTGTAGAATAGCAATATCGTCTGTATAGAAATGACTAGGTTAATGTATATTATTCTAACCACCATTTTTTAATTGTTTGTAAGTCCAAAATATATATGAGTACTTTTTTTGTTTTTAAGGTCTTGTTTTTGTCAGTTAACTGACGGTGTTGGTATATTTTTCACATCGTAGGATAAGCAAAAAACTTTGACTTTCATATTTAAAGACAATATTGTATTCAGTTACTTACATAGTAATCATTACAAACTAACTAAAGAAACATAACTATGAAGTTTTAAAGAATGGTGACTAAGTGTACAAATAACTAGGTTTTAATTTAAAATATATATTTATTTTATGAAATAGTTATTGTGAAAAAAATAAAAAAATATATTTACTGTGAAATTAATAATATTGAGTAAATATATACCTTAATCCAATATCATACACTGTATTGTAGAGATGTATCAATTTATTTGAGTGGCTATTCGAAAAGACGCTAACGATTTTTATTTTCGTGAAATTGTTTTCTTGTTTGCCTGCTCCGCAATACGGTCCGCTTCACGGTAGTTAGTTTTAATTCATATCGCTGCGAAGGCGAATGATTGGCATTGGTCATTGGTGGGGTTTGGAATAGGGAGATAGAGTGAATAATATATGTTTGATAATCAAAACCACTTGGAATGGAAACGCTTCTGTACGTTTTAACACAGATTATAAACTATAAATGTTATTCAATCAGTTCTTTTTTATATTTTATTTTTTTAATATTCACTTATAATTTATTTTAATTTTTTTATTAACATGCAAAGAAATTGACTACATATTTCGATTTTAAGCTAAAAAATATTAGATATTATACTGAAAATTTAAAGGGACAAAATTACTTAACCGAAAAAACTTATATACCAAGAGAATTGGCCACAAAAAACCAAGAGAGTTGGTGTAAAACAAGGAGTTCTATTGGTAATACTGGAGGTAACACTGATGAACAAAATTGCGAGCCGCTCTTTGCCAAATTTGGTGAGGCAAAGAACTACTCGCTTAAATCGAACGAGTCTACAAAGTGATTCAAACAAATACCAACTCATGATTTGAACATTAATAAACTTGTATTTGTTTAGTTGCTCATAATTTATCACATTTCACGACAAGAGTAGATGCATAAATCAAACGAAAAAATGAATTTGTTCCAACTTGTATTACTTTTACTCCAGTGATTTGCATGAATTGATTCACTTATAGGAATAAAAAAAGAAACGTATCAGGATGGTTCAAAGAATGATAAATTAGCCTCACCAGTGTACCAACCTGAAAAAATCACCGACTCGCTTTTTCGACAAAAATAGTGAAGCAGTGTTACCTCCAGTTATACAATAAACCTCCTTGGTGTAAACACATACAAATTAATAACACATGTTGATTGTGGTTTTAATATTCTACACATGTTTTAACCAATTTGTAAGGTTTGTATATCGGGTAAGAATATATAATTATATTTAGTTAAAATAAAAATGTATTTTAAAATTACTCGAATATAAAACCTTAAGGCATAAAAAGTGAAATTTGGTTCTTAGTTGTTTGGTGACTGTTAATCCTCAAATCTTTATATCTTAAGGTACACAGTAGGCAACCTAATCTTACCTGACATAATGTTTAGGAATTGGTTTATAATTTATATTCGTGATTGTTAATGTGAGGGTTAGGTTAGAAGAGTTAGGGTTATTGGTTTAGGTTCTATAGTTAAAATATAAGTGAAACAACGTCTAGAAATTTACAAAATCAGTTTATAACTGGTCTTTATGATCAAATTTACTCACCTGCACAGTAAATTTCATATGATGTTAAATTACAAAGCAGAGTAACACAAAAGATAGGTTTGATTTTATCTTTTCTATTATAAGGGAAAATAATGTCATAATTATGAGTAATTTAATCCCATCTTTATAAATATTATTTCGGTTCAACTATAATTAATACCTACTATTTATTCTAAGGAAGGTTAATAATATAGTTGGGCTTTACACAATCCTAAACCGAGATATGGTTAATACTATTATTATTTATTACCAATAGCTGTTTTGTGACGGCTGTGACAGTTTTCAAAATTACTGTTCTAAATTTGGTTTTTACAGGAAAAACCTTGTATTGGGATTTCACAATTTACATACCAGTGTTGTAATTGGCAAATAGAATTCAGAGTACCTGATGACACTGCTTATTTCCACCGGCAAACCGCTGTATCAGAGTTCAGCGATTGACATATCTGAGAGCTGGGGGCCTAGTTAGAGGAGAAGTGACCGACTGGGGCCTGTGCTTCAGCTAGGACGATCGCCTGCTTGATATTTCATTGGTAAGGCGGCAATTTTTTCTAAATTTTTCTTGAAAAAATCGTCCACTCACTCCTACCAACAATTTCTAAAATTTTGTAGGAGGCAGCGTGTCAAAATTTAATGCAGTACTTGGCTGGCCATAACTAACTTTTTCACAACAATTTGGCTATCAAAAAAATAAATCAACCAAGCTGGCCCTTATAGACTTTGTCAATAAATGCATCGATGCCTTGGAGGGGGATGATTCTGCAGTTGGCTGCTTTATTAAATTTCCCAAGGTGTTCGATTGCGTTAATCACAAAATTTTGATTAATAAACTTGAACATTTAGGCATTAAACGAATTGCTTTGAGCTGGCAACAAATCAGCTTTGAATCTCTTACCGCAACAACAGAAAGCAACAAACTGCAGTGAACTTCACTTCTAAATCTGGTATTAAGGAAAAATTATTTTCTCAAATTGCCCAGTTGGAGTCCCTCAAGGATCTATTTTAGGCCCAGTTCTTTTTTTAATTTATATAAATTACATTTTTCAAGGTTTATTCCGCAAAATTCTCTTTTTGCCGAACGATACTTCCTTAGTCATGAAAAACCGAGATATAACTGAACTTTAAAGAGAGACTTTTGGCCAGCTTAACACTATTTCTCAGTATTTTTCTGGAATTAAACTGAATATTAGCTCCAAAAAACCCAATACATTTTTATAACTACAGTTCAAAAGAAAAAAAGTCTGGGTAGGGCTGGCATACAGGCACCTTCTGTGCTTTTAGACGAAGAGATGCTTGAGGAATCCTCTTCGGTGGACTATTAGGGAGTGAGGTTGGACGGTTTTAGGTGTTCAGAGCATGTTGATAAATTAGCGTCCATTTTAACCTCGAATGTTTTTGTTCTTAGAAATCTGACCACCTTCAACAATTTAGCTTTAAGTAAATTAGTCTCCTTTAGTTTGATCGAAAGCCATTTAAGGTATTCGATAGTGCTTTGGGGCTTGTCGAGTAAATTGAATATTAGACGAATTTTCATCATACAGAAAAAAAAACTGATGTATCTCTAGGCTTCAGCCTAGAGATTTATGTAGGGATAAATTCAGAAAGTTGCAGATCCTCACCGTTCCATCTCTTTATACTTACGAAACAATTTTATATGCTAAGGATACCAATCAGATATAGACTCATCAACATTCATATGTTACTAGAAACCATAATGTAAATCCGTCTGTACAGCACAATTTAAAGCTTTATGAATCAAAACCAGGTTATGGCTTGAAATATTTTTCACAACTTCCATCAGTTATTAAAGAAATCAGTGACATTAAGAAGTTCAATACTACTTTAAAACAACATCTTATTGAGAAGAACTATTATGATCTGCCACAATTTTCCCAATTTCTCTCTTTCTCCTGACTTATTCCTGAACGGGTCCTCTTTTCTGTCATGCCAAAGTACTACCATACCTCACCTTTTAGCACCTGATTGGACAACGTCGGTCTTCCCGACAGCCTTAGAAATAGCCGTCACAAGTCCCATGGCTCCGGGTCTGCGGGACTTACGAAGGAGGTAACAGGTAATAGTAGAGAAATCAGATTTGATTCGCTGATTGTTTTTCTCTACCTAAATAATTTTCTTTGTCTTCTTAATTATTTAAATTTATCAAGAACAGGTAGAGTTCATCAAATATTTTATAAGTGTTGATTGAGAATCAAATTGTTTTGTAAAGTAAAAATAATTAACTTGTGAGGCGGTGGTTCTATTGGGTATTAACTTGTGTATTCATTATTTACTTCTCTATAGTGCATGGTTGGCGTGCAAATTCTTTAAATATATTTTGATTAAATTATCAAATATTTTTGTAAAGCCAATTCTCTTTTACTTTTCACCCTCTCACTGGAAAATCAGGTGAAGCCCTCTTATTTTAAACTAATAATTAGGTGAATAAATAGGATTAATAGTTAGGTTTTATAAATTTGGATTAAATTAAGATTTAATTAAGATCCCGTTTTATACCCCCAATTTGTGACAGTTTGGTACAAAGAGCTGTTAATATAATTTTCCTACCACCTGTCTTGATGTCTTGTCATCGAGGGTCTCATATAAAAGGGTCGTATGAGCCAAATCATAAATTTTACAGGGTCGAAAAAACTTTTCAGTTACTTACTACGCCTACTTATAAATTGTATCATTGTATTTAGTTAGATCAACTTTCCTTTTGACGAAGACATTGGCAGTTTTCATATTACCTTTTAAAAAATCAATATAAATATTATTTTAAAATACTATAGGCTCATACGCCTTTTTATATGACACCACTAAAAACTATTAATATATTATTTCTTGTCTTTAATAATGGCTTATATGAGTATAATGTCAGCTATCTTATTCTTCTGAATCCAGATTGAATACAGAAATAACTGAGAATATTATGTACAGAATTTCCAGTGTAAATAATGAATCAGCTAATATTGATTTGCAATGTTATTGTTTATTTTACATTCTGATTTCACTGAATAAACAAAATGCACTTTCTAACAGTTTTATTCGTTCATATTTTTACAGTCCGCTTACTCTAAGTATTTCATACAATAGCCGAATATTTAATTTCATACTGTACCATAGTTTTGAAAGACATTTTAATAGGATTGTGCATAAATACGGTTTGAGCATAAGTTATTTTATAATTTTAAAAACGTAATAAAATATAATATTAAGTTGTAACAAAATTATCAATTAAATATTTTAGATTATTGATGCATTATAATTGGTTTTGTCCTATAATGTAGCATTTACAGTATAATAAATAAATACATACCAAACCATGCAACAAATTATTTTAAACATTAATCTAAACATCAAAGCTAGAACTTAAACAAGTAAAATTAAAAACTGTAATTTATTTAAGTCAATGGCAATTTGAAAGTAAGTTTTTATTTCCATCTACAATATTTTGAAAGTACTTATAAGAGTATAAGCTACTTGTATCAACAACATTTGCGTTATTATCAAGTATTACTATTGTACGTAACACATGAAACAAAAGTTTACTGTCATTACATCTTTGAGACCAAAGACTATAACAACTTAACATGAGCCAGAACTGTTTTTTAAACAAATTTTATAATTTATGGGTCAAAAATGATTTTGCTAGGAATTATACAGTTAAATGGTTAGCCCCTGTTACTAAACGTTATTCATTAATAAACGTATGCATATATCTATTTATTAGAAGTATTTGAGTAATATCATTTTCAGGCTGAGTTATAGCTGCTGTGACAGTTCTTCACTGTGACCACACTATTGCTGTTGTCGCCCTTTGCTCTTGGAGACATAAGGCCGACTTCTCAATATTGCTGACGTTAGTTATAGCTGCTGTGACAGCTCCACATACCTCACTAGAGTCGCTGTCACCACACTAGGCAATTATGAAGCTGATGTTCGCAATAAGCGTGTATTGCTGTTGTCGCCCTTTGCTCTTGGAGACATAAGGCCGACTTCTCAATATTGCTGACGTTAGTTATAGATGCTGTGACAGCTCCACATCCCTCACTAGAGTCGCTGTCACCACACTAGGCAATTATGAAGCTGATGTTCGCACTAAGCGTGTATTGCTGTTGTCGCCCTTTGCTCTTGGAGACATAAGGCCGACTTCTCAATATTGCTGACGTTAGTTATAGATGCTGTGACAGCTCCACATAACTCACTAGAGTCGCTGTCACCACACTAGACAGTTATGAAACTGATGTTCGCACTAAGCGTGTATTGCTGTTGTCGCCCTTTGCTCTTGGAGACATAAGGCCGACTTCTCAATATTGCTGACGTTAGTTATAGATGCTGTGACAGCTCCACATACCTCACTAGAGTCGCTGTCACCACACTAGGCAATTATGAAGCTGATGTTCGCACTAAGCGTGTAATACTGTTGACGCCCTTTGCTCTTGGAGACATAAGGCCGACTACTCAATATTGCTGACGTTAGTTATAGCTGCTGTGACAGCTCCACATACCTCACTAGAGTCGCTGTCACCACACTAGACAGTTATGAAACTGATGTTCGCACTAAGCGTGCATTGCTGTTGTCGCCCTTTGCTCTTGGAGACATAAGGCTGACTTCTCAATATTGCTGACGTTAGTTATAGCTGCTGTGACAGCTCCACATACCTCACTAGAGTCGCTGTCACCACACTAGGCAATTATGAAGCTGATGTTCGCACTAAGCGTGTAATACTGTTGTCGCCCTTTGCTCTTGGAGACATAAGGCCGACTTCTCAATATTGCTGACGTTAGTTATGGCTGCTGTGACAGGTCCACATCCCTCACTAGAGTTGCTGTCACCACACTAGGCAGTTATGAAGCTGATGTACGCACTAAGCGTGTATTGCTGTCGTCGCCCTTTGCTCTTGGAGACTTAATGCCGACTTCTCAATATTGCTAACGTTAGTTATAGATGCTGTGACAGCTCCACATAACTCACTAGAGTCGCTGTCACCACACTAGACAGTTATGAAGCTGATGTTCGCACTAAGCGTGTATTGCTGTTGTCGCCCTTTGCTCTTGGAGACATAAGGCCGACTTGTCAATATTGCCGACGTTAGTTATAGCTGCTGTGACAGCTCCACATAACTCACTAGAGTCGCTGTCACCACACTAGACAGTTATGAAGCTGATGTTCGCACTAAGCGTGTATTGCTGTTGTCGCCCTTTGCTCTTGGAGACATAAGGCCGACTTCTCACTATTGCTGACGTTAGTTATAGATGCTGTGACAGCTCCACATACCTCACTAGAGTCGCTGTCACCACACTAGGCAGTTATGAAGCTGATGTTCGCACTAAGCGTGTAATACTGTTGTCGCCCTTTGCTCTTGGAGACATAAGGCCGACTTCTCAATATTGCTGACGTTAGTTATGGCTGCTGTGACAGGTCCACATCCCTCACTAGAGTTGCTGTCACCACACTAGGCAGTTATGAAGCTGATGTACGCACTAAGCGTGTATTGCTTTTGTCGCCCTTTGCTCTTGGAGACATAAGGCCGACTAGTCAATATTGCCGACGTTAGTTATAGCTGCTGTGACAGCTCCACATAACTCACTAGAGTCGCTGTCACCACACTAGACAGTTATGAAGCTGATGTTCGCACTAAGCGTGTATTGCTGTTGTCGCCCTTTGCTCTTGGAGACATAAGGCCGACTTCTCAATATTGCTGACGTTAGTTATGGCTGCTGTGACAGGTCCACATCCCTCACTAGAGTTGCTGTCACCACACTAGACAGTTATGAAGCTGATGTTCGCATTAAGCGTGTATTGCTGTTGTCGCCCTTTGCTCTTGGAGACATAAGGCCGACTTCTCAATATTGCTGACGTTAGTTATAGCTGCTGTGACGTTCTTCACTGTGACCACACTAGACAGTTATGAAGCTGATGTACGCACTAAGCGTGTATCGCTGTTGTCGCCCTTTGCTCTTGGAGACATAAGGCCGACTTCTCAATATTGCCGACGTTAGTTATAGCTGCTGTGACAGCTCCACATAACTCGCTAGAGTCGCTGTCACCACACTAGACAGTTACGAAGCTGATGTTCGCACTAAGCGTGTATTTCTGTTGTCGCCCTTTGCTCTTGGAGACATAAGGCCGACTTCTCAATATTGCTAACGTTAGTTATAGCTGCTGTGACAGCTCCACATAACTCACTAGAGTCGCTGTCACCACACTAGACAGTTATGAAGCTGATGTTCGCACTAAGCCTGTATTGCTGTTGTCGCCCTTTGTTCTAGGAGACATAAGGCCGACTTCTCAATATTGCTAACGTTAGTTATAGATGCTGTGACAGCTCCACATACCTCACTAGAGTCGCTGTCACCACACTAGACAGTTATGAAGCTGATGTTCGCACTAAGCGTGTGTTGCTGTTGTCGCCCTTTGCTCTTGGAGACATAAGGCCGACTTCTCAATATTGCCGACGGTAGTTATAGCTGCTGTGACAGCTCCACATAACTCACTAGAGTCGCTGTCACCACACTATACAGTTATGAAGCTGATGTTCGCACTAAGCGTGTATTGCTGTTGTCGCCCTTTGCTCTTGGAGACATAAGGCCGACTTCTCACTATTGCTGACGTTAGTTATAGATGCTGTGACAGCTCCACAAACCTCACTAGAGTCGCTGTCACCACACTAGGCAGTTATGAAGCTGATGTTCGCACTAAGCGTGTAATACTGTTGTCGCCCTTTGCTCTTGGAGACATAAGGCCGACTTCTCAATATTGCTGATGTTAGTTATGGCTGCTGTGACAGGTCCACATCCCTCACTAGAGTTGCTGTCACCACACTAGGCAGTTATGAAGCTGATGTACGCAATTAGCGTGTATCGCTGTTGTCGCCCTTTGCTCTTGGAGACATAAGGCCGACTTCTCAATATTGCCGACGTTAGTTATAGATGCTGTGACAGCTCCACATACCTCACTAGAGCAGCTGTCACCACACTAGACAGTAATGAAGCTGATCTTCGCACTAAGCGTGTATTGCTGTCGTCGCCCTTTGCTCTTGGAGACCTAAGGCCGACTTCTCAATATTGCTGACGTTAGTTATAGCTGCTGTGACAGCTCCACATACCCAACTAGAGTCGCTGTCACCACATTAGACAGTTATGAAACTGATGTTCGCACTAAGCGTGTATTGCTGTTGTCGCCCTTTTTTCTTGGAGACATAAGGCCTACTTCTCAATATTGCTGACGTTAGTTATAGCTGCTGTGACAGCTCCACATACCTCACTAGAGTCGCTGTCACCACACTAGGCAGTTATGAAGCTGATGTTTGCACTAAGCGTGTAATACTGTTGTCGCCCTTTGCTCTTGGAGTTATAAGGCCGACTTCTCAATATTGCTGACGTTAGTTATAGCTGCTGTGACAGCTCCACATACCTCACTAGAGTCGCTGTCACCACACTAGGCAGTTATGAAGCTGATGTTCGCACTAAGCGTGTAATACTGTTGTCGCCCTTTGCTCTTGGAGACATCAGGCCGACTTCTCAATATTCCTGACGTTAGTTATGGCTGCTGTGACAGGTCCACATCCCTCACTAGAGTTGCTGTCACCACACTAGGCAGTTATGAAGCTGATGTACGCACTAAGCGTGTAATGCTGTTGTCGCCCTTTGCTCTTGGAGACATAAGGCCGACTTCTCAATATTGCCGACGGTAGTTATAGCTGCTGTGACAGCTCCACATAACTCACTAGAGTCGCTGTCACCACACTATACAGTTATGAAGCTGATGTTCGCACTAAGCGTGTATTGCTGTTGTCGCCCTTTGCTCTTGGAAACATAAGGCCGACTTCTCAATATTGCTAACGTTAATTATAGCTGCTGTTACAGCTCCACATAACTCACTAGAGTCGCTGTCACCACACTAGACAGTTATGAAGATGATCTTCGCACTAAGCCTGTATTGCTGTTGTCGCCCTTTGCTCTAGGAGACATAAGGCCGACTTCTCAATAATGCTGACGTTAGTTATAGATGCTGTGACAGCTCCACATACCTCACTAGAGTCGCTGTCACCACACTAGACAGTTATGAAGCTGATGTTCGCACTAAGCGTTTGTTGCTGTTGTCGCCCTTTGCTCTAGGAGACATAAGGCCGACTTCTCAATATTGCTAACGTTAGTTATAGCTGCTGTGACAGCTCCACATCCCTCACTAGGGTTGCTGTCACCACACTATTTAGTTATGAAGCTGATGTACGCACTAAGCGTGTATTGCTGTTGTCGCCCTTTGCTCTTGGAGACATAAGGCCGACTTCTCACTATTGCTGACGTTAGTTATAGATGCTGTGACAGCTCCACAAACCTCACTAGAGTCGCTGTTACCACACTAGGCAGTTATGAAGCTGATGTTCGCACTAAGCGTGTAATACTGTTGTCGCCCTTTGCTCTTGGAGACATAAGGCCGACTTCTCAATATTGCTGATGTTAGTTATGGCTGCTGTGACAGGTCCACATCCCTCACTAGAGTTGCTGTCACCACACTAGGCAGTTATGAAGCTGATGTACGCACTAAGCGTGTATCGCTGTTGTCGCCCTTTGCTCTTGGAGACATAAGGCCGACTTCTCAATATTGCCGACGTTAGTTATAGATGCTGTGACAGCTCCACATACCTCACTAGAGCAGCTGTCACCACACTAGACAGTAATGAAGCTGATCTTCGCACTAAGCGTGTATTGCTGTCGTCGCCCTTTGCTCTTGGAGACCTAAGGCCGACTTCTCAATATTGCTGACGTTAGTTATAGCTGCTGTGACAGCTCCACATACCCAACTAGAGTCGCTGTCACCACATTAGACAGTTATGAAACTGATGTTCGCACTAAGCGTGTATTGCTGTTGTCGCCCTTTTTTCTTGGAGACATAAGGCCTACTTCTCAATATTGCTGACGTTAGTTATAGCTGCTGTGACAGCTCCACATACCTCACTAGAGTCGCTGTCACCACACTAGGCAGTTATGAAGCTGATGTTTGCACTAAGCGTGTAATACTGTTGTCGCCCTTTGCTCTTGGAGTTATAAGGCCGACTTCTCAATATTGCTGACGTTAGTTATAGCTGCTGTGACAGCTCCACATACCTCACTAGAGTCGCTGTCACCACACTAGGCAGTTATGAAGCTGATGTTCGCACTAAGCGTGTAATACTGTTGTCGCCCTTTGCTCTTGGAGACATCAGGCCGACTTCTCAATATTCCTGACGTTAGTTATGGCTGCTGTGACAGGTCCACATCCCTCACTAGAGTTGCTGTCACCACACTAGGCAGTTATGAAGCTGATGTACGCACTAAGCGTGTAATGCTGTTGTCGCCCTTTGCTCTTGGAGACATAAGGCCGACTTCTCAATATTGCCGACGGTAGTTATAGCTGCTGTGACAGCTCCACATAACTCACTAGAGTCGCTGTCACCACACTATACAGTTATGAAGCTGATGTTCGCACTAAGCGTGTATTGCTGTTGTCGCCCTTTGCTCTTGGAAACATAAGGCCGACTTCTCAATATTGCTAACGTTAATTATAGCTGCTGTTACAGCTCCACATAACTCACTAGAGTCGCTGTCACCACACTAGACAGTTATGAAGATGATCTTCGCACTAAGCCTGTATTGCTGTTGTCGCCCTTTGCTCTAGGAGACATAAGGCCGACTTCTCAATAATTCTAACGTTAGTTATAGATGCTGTGACAGCTCCACATACCTCACTAGAGTCGCTGTCACCACACTATTTAGTTATGAAGCTGATGTTCGCACTAAGCGTTTGTTGCTGTTGTCGCCCTTTGCTCTAGGAGACATAAGGCCGACTTCTCAATATTGCTAACGTTAGTTATAGCTGCTGTGACAGCTCCACATCCCTCACTAGGGTTGCTGTCACCACACTATTTAGTTATGAAGCTGATGTACGCACTAAGCGTGTAATACTGTTGTCGCCCTTTGCTCTTGGAGACATAAGGCCGACTTCTCAATATTGCTGACGTTAGTTATGGCTGCTGTGACAGGTCCACATCCCTCACTAGGGTTGCTGTCACCACACTATTTAGTTATGAAGCTGATGTACGCACTAAGCGTGTATTGCTGTCGTCGCCCTTTGCTCTTGGAGACATAAGGCCGACTTCTCACTATTGCTGACGTTAGTTATAGATGCTGTGACAGCTCCACAAACCTCACTAGAGTCGCTGTCACCACACTAGGCAGTTATGAAGCTGATGTTCGCACTAAGCGTGTAATACTGTTGTCACTCTTTGCTCTTGGAGACATAAGGCCGACTTCTCAATATTGCTGACGTTAGTTATGGCTGCTGTGACAGGTCCACATCCCTCACTAGAGTTGCTGTCACCACACTAGGCAGTTATGAAGCTGATGTACGCACTAAGCGTGTATCGCTGTTGTCGCCCTTTGCTCTTGGAGACATAAGGCCGACTTCTCAATATTGCCGACGTTAGTTATAGATGCTGTGACAGCTCCACATACCTCACTAGAGCAGCTGTCACCACACTAGACAGTAATGAAGCTGATCTTCGCACTAAGCGTGTATTGCTGTCGTCGCCCTTTGCTCTTGGAGACATAAGGCCGACTTCTCAATATTGCTGACGTTAGTTATAGCTGCTGTGACAGCTCCACATACCCAACTAGTGTCGCTGTCACCACATTAGACAGTTATGAAACTGATGTTCGCACTAAGCGTGTATTGCTGTTGTCGCCCTTTTTTCTTGGAGACATAAGGCCTACTTCTCACTATTGCTGACGTTAGTTATAGATGCTGTGACAGCTCCACATACCTCACTAGAGTCGCTGTCACCACACTAGGCAGTTATGAAGCTGATGTTCGCACTAAGCGTGTAATACTGTTGTCGCCCTTTGCTCTTGGAGTTATAAGGCCGACTTCTCAATATTGATGACGTTAGTTATAGCTGCTGTGACAGCTCCACATACCTCACTAGAGTCGCTGTCACCACACTAGGCAGTTATGAAGCTGATGTTCGCACTAAGCGTGTAATACCGTTGTCGCCCTTTGCTCTTGGAGACATCAGGCCGACTTCTCAATATTCCTGACGTTAGTTATGGCTACTGTGACAGGTCCACATCCCTCACTAGAGTTGCTGTCACCACACTAGGCAGTTATGAAGCTGATGTACGCACTAAGCGTGTATTGCTGTTGTCGCCCTTTGCTCTTGGAGACATAAGGCCGACTTCTCAATATTGCCGACGGTAGTTATAGCTGCTGTGACAGCTCCACATAACTCACTAGAGTCGCTGTCACCACACGATACAGTTATGAAGCTGATGTTCGCACTAAGCGTGTATTGCTGTTGTCGCCCTTTGCTCTTGGAAACATAAGGCCGACTTCTCAATATTGCTAACGTTAATTATAGCTGCTGTTACAGCTCCACATAACTCACTAGAGTCGCTGTCACCACACTAGACAGTTATGAAGATGATCTTCGCACTAAGCCTGTATTGCTGTTGTCGCCCTTTGCTCTAGGAGACATAAGGCCGACTTCTCAATAATGCTGACGTTAGTTATAGATGCTGTGACAGCTCCACATAACTCACTAGAGTCGCTGTCACCACACTAGACAGTTATGAAGCTGATGTTCGCACTAAGCGTGTGTTGCTGTTGTCGCCCTTTGCTCTAGGAGACATAAGGCCGACTTCTCAATATTGCTAACGTTAGTCATAGATGCTGTGACAGCTCCACATACCTCACTAGAGTCGCTGTCACCACACTAGGCAGTTATGAAGCTGATGTTCGCACTAAGCGTGTAATACTGTTGTCGCCCTTTGCTCTTGGAGACATAAGGCCGACTTCTCAATATTGCTGACGTTAGTTATGGCTGCTGTGACAGGTCCACATCCCTCACTAGGGTTGCTGTCACCACACTATTTAGTTATGAAGCTGATGTACGCACTAAGCGTGTATTGCTGTCGTCGCCCTTTGCTCTTGGAGACATAAGGCCGACTTCTCAATATTGCCGACGTTAGTTATAGCTGCTGTGACAGCTCCACATAACTCACTAGAGTCGCTGTCACCACACTAGACAGTTATGAAGCTGATGTTCGCACTAAGCGTGTATTGCTGTTGTCGACCTTTGCTCTTGGAGACATAAGGCCGACTTCTCAATATTGCTAACGTTAGTTATAACTGCTGTGACAGCTCCACATAACTCACTAGAGTCGCTGTCACCACACTAGACAGTTATGAAGCTGATGTTCGCACTAAGCCTGTATTGCTGTTGTCGCCCTTTGCTCTAGGAGACATAAGGCCGACTTCTCAATATTGCTAACGTTAGTTATAGATGCTGTGACAGCTCCACATACCTCACTAGAGTCGCTGTCACCACACTAGACAGTTATGAAGCTGATGTTCGCACTAAGCGTGTGTTGCTGTTGTCGCCCTTTGCTCTTGGAGAAATAAGGCCGACTTCTCAATATTGCTTACGTTAGTTATAGATGCTGTGACAGCTCCACATACCTAACTAGAGTCGCTGTCACCACACTAGACAGTTTTGACGCTGATGTTCGCACTATGCTTGTATTGCTGTTCGCCCTTTGCTCTTGGAGACATAAGGCCGACTTCTCAATATTGCTGACGTTAGTTATAGCTGCTGTGGCAGTTCTTCACTGTGACCACACTAGACAGTTATGAAGCTGATGTTCGCACTAAGCGTGTATTGCTGTTGTCGCCCTTTGCTCTTGGAGACATAAGGACGACTTCTCAATATTGCTGACGTTAGTTATAGCTGCTGTGACAGCTCCACATCCCTCACTAGAGTCGCTGTGACGACACTAGACAGTTATGAAGCTGATGTTCGCACTAAGCGTGTATTGCTGTTGTCACCCTTTGCTCTTGGATATATATGGCCGATTTCTTAATATTGCTGACGTTAGTTATAGCTGCTGTGACAGCTCCACATACCTCACTAGAGTCGCTGTCACCACACTAGACAGTTATGAAGCTGATGTTCGCACTAAGCGTGTATTGCTGTTGTCTCCCTTTGCTCTTGGAGACATAAGGGCGACTTCTCAATATTGCTGACGTTAGTTATAGCTGCTGTGACAGCTCCACATCCCTCAATAGAGTCGCTGTGACCACACTAGACAGTTATGAAGCTGATGTTTGCATAAAGCGTGTATTGCTGTTGTCGCCCTTTGCTATTGGAGACATAAGGCCGCCTTCTCAATATTGCTGACGTTAGTTATAGCTGCTGTGACAGCTCCACATACCCACCTAGAGTCGCTGTCAACACATTAGACAGTTATGAAGCTTATGTTCGCACTGAGCGTGTATTGCTTTCGTCGCCCTTTGCTCTTGGAGACATAAGGCCGACTTCTCAATATTGCTGACGTTAGTTATGGCTGCTGTGACAGCTCCACATCCCTCACTAGAGTTGCTTTCACCACACTAGACAGTTATGAAGCTGATGTTCGCATTAAGCGTGTATTGCTGTTGTCGCCCTTTGCTCTTGGAGACATAAGGCCGACTTCTCAATATTGCTGACGTTAGTTATAGCTGCTGTGACGTTCTTCACTGTGACCACACTAGACAGTTATGAAGCTGATGTTCGCACTAAGCGTGTATTGCTGTTGTCGCCCTTTGCTCTTGGAGACATAAGGCCGACTTCTCAATATTGCTGACGTTAGTTATAGCTGCTGTGACAGCTCCACATCCCTCACTAGAGTCGCTGTGACGACACTAGACAGTTATGAAGCTGATGTTCGCACTAAGCGTGTATTGCTGTTGTCACCCTTTGCTCTTGGATATATAAGGCCGACTTCTTAATATTGCTGACGTTAGTTATAGCTGCTGTGACAGCTCCACATACCTCACTAGAGTCGCTGTCTCCACACTAGACAGTTATGAAGCTGATGTTCGCACTAAGCGTGTATTGCTGTTGTCGCCCTTTGCTCTTGGAGACATAAGGGCGACTTCTCAATATTGCTGACGTTAGTTATAGATGCCGTGATAGCTCCACATCCCTCACTAGAGTCGCTGTGACCACACTAGACAGTTATGAAGCTGATGTTTGCACTAAGCGTGTATTGCTGTTGTCGCCCTTTGCTCTTGGAGACATAAGGCCGACTTCTCAATATTGCTGACGTTAGTTATAGCTGCTGTGACAGCTCCACATACCTCACTAGAGTCACTGTCACCACACTAGACAGTTATGAAGCTGATGTTCGCACTAAGCGTGTATTTCTGTTGTCGCCCTTTGCTCTTGGAGACATAAAGCGGAATTCTCAATATTGCTAACGTTAGTTATAGCTGCTGTGACAGCGCCACATACCTCACTAGAGTCGCTGTCACCACACTAGGCAGTTATGAAGCTGATGTTCGCACTAAGCGCGTATTTCTGTTGTCGCCCTTTGCTCTTGGAGACATAATGCCCAATTCTCAATATTTCTAACGTTAGTTATAGCTGCTGTGACAGCTCCACATACCTCACTAGAGTCGCTGTGACCACACTAGGCAGTTATGAAGCTGATGTTTGCCTCAGCCAGTATTGCCGATTGTAAAATCAGGACCGTCTTTACGTAACTTAGCGTGACTACGGACTCATATTACTCAAATAATAATATTGTCATACACATGATACTCACAGATAAACCTGTACTGCGTAAAAATTTTTACTTTTTATGTTTTTGGTAACTGAAGACCATACAACGAAAAATTATGGTGACAGGCCTAGATATTACCTTGTATGAAACTCTTTTCGTAGGAAAAATCTGCGAAAACGAGTTAGTAGATGTAAATTAAAATTACAATTTTATTATAGCATAGGATTACCTTAATGTTGTTCAATAATTTATTATTTTAAGATAATAATAAAATAGGAAGATTGTGTTATACACATATATAGGCACACTATAACATTTGTATTAAAAATAATATGCCATTTTTTATACGTAATCATATTTTGTACTAATTTTATCTGGCAGAACTTTCATTTTGTTAAATTTCACCGACGAGATGCATAGGTTAACTGCCACTGCTAAATGAAACATTTAGGTGTCTTCAACGATAAAATACTACTCAAAAAAAGTAATATTCAATATCTATTTATTATAGTTAGCCATATCAGTTAATTTCCTTTTGTAGTTTAAGTATGAGGGCAATACTAACATTGCATTTCACCGAGTGTAGCTATGGTTAATATGGTGGAATATAAAATGTTCAAAATTAAAGTATTTTTGACTAAGCAACAAAATTTATCTTTTATAATGCTCATACTGATTTATTTATCATAAAATAATATTTCTCCATTTTTATAAAAAAATTTCTGATTTTTTTTTTTTTGGCTCTTTGCTACGATTCAAAAATATCAAAGGAAATGCAAAAATTAGTCAAACATTCTTGTACTATGTTAACAAATGTACATTAGATATCCCTGGTATTTATCATCCACAAAATAGCAATATTCAATTAACTGGAAGAAATACAAAATTTATTGCTTTGATTCCAATTGATTTGCAGTTGTAATTAACTTTAAGTTAATTATTTAGAATCACTGCCCTTGGGTAGTAAATTTAAGTGACAATTTTTGTCATTAAATAATACAACAGATTTTCACATAAAATTTGTTTGGATTACTTTTTGTATTTCTGTATAATGCGTTAATGAGAAAACATATTTTTTATCGTACTGCACGAAAAACACTCGTTTTCGATACATTAATGCATTATGTTAAATGTTATTCGTCCTAGTACTGAAAAGTCAGCTATCACAATTACGCACCAGAAACATTATCTTATGATCCTAGTGATAAAAATACTATTAATTTGTTACCTTATTTAAGAGACGAAAACATTACTGTAATATTATACACAACAATCTAAAAGAGATGATAAATTGCTGTTACTAAACCTTATTCATGGTGATTTTCAGAGAGTGGACAAAACGAGAGGGATAGAGTAAAATGTTTATCCGAATCACGCTTCATCAGTCAGCGATAAGAAATTTTAAGCAAAGTGTAATTATATATTATTGTATACAATTAATGCTTCGGAATTAATTGCTGTTGTAAAAAATTATAATGTACGGATAATCGATCGTAGAACATCTATTCTTAGGTTGCAAATTGACGTGAATACTCAATAGTTTCTTGTGTTAGTTTTTTGAGTGCAAAGTTACCTTGACATCTAATTCTAGTAGAAAATATTTCCAACGATCCAAATTCAATTAGATTATGATTGAAATAGGGTTTGACCCATACAGACAATTAAAGACCTGAGAGAGCCGAGGTTGGTAAATCCACGATTGTTTTATTCTTTCGGCAGTTCGGTGCAGCCTTATTTCATAAACCACATTGTTTTATATACAAACATTTACTAAATTTATTAAAGCCTTCGTCATATGGGGAATATTTAAAACAACATAAAAATACGTTGTTGAAACTCTTTAAAGATAGACTATTAGAGTTAATGTTTAGTATACTCGGCAACAATACTAGGATGGCCATTTGTAACGAGATTGTTTGGCGTTCCTTATAAAAATCATTTTAATTGTGCCAGTAGTAATGATTGATCCAAGATTGTCATGACTATTACTAGAGAAAAGAATATATCCTGAAGTGAATATGGATTTCCAACAGCTGTTAAATTTGTATTTAAGTACTTTGATACATTCTAAACAAAGTGTATCTTGATTAGAATTTGATTTGCAAAATAATGATAAAGCCAGTGTGCGGATCAAGAAGTACCTCACACAAAACGCCTCATACTCCAGACCAACATTCCACTCAACTATTTAGCGAAGATTAGCGAAGTTGAGAGACTAAAGTTTGCATTATCCGTTTGTAGTGCACGATGAACATCGTCTAGCGGGATCCAGAATTTAATTTGCGCAAAACACAACCGACTCGGAATGTTGCGCTCGGATATCCGGAAATTGTTCCATTGTGCGGGCCGAGCACAAAGAGGTCTTCTCCGATTGTTAAAATACTTCCCCAACTGATTTGGGAGTTTTAGGACTGATTCCAAACGGTATCGGAATTCAATAGTCGGAATAATTTTAAATCAAACACGGCGGAGACGTCTCAGCGTTGGGGGTGGAACGTTTATGGCACTAGAGGGGTTGATTAGAGGGGGTGGGGCGGTGGGGTGGCGGCGCGCGTCGCGGCGGGCAGAGCAACCCTTAGTGCAGTGCCGCGTGCCGCGCTGTGAGGGCGCCCCGTGTCGTGTGTCTGTGCTATTGTCGTGCGTCCTTGTTGAACACGTTCTGAACACGTCAGGTATAACGGTTAGTATTACTCGGGATCAAACTCTAAATATACATACAATTAATACTATAAACGTTGTTGACGGCTCGGAAGTAATGCCTATTGCAATAAAATTAACAACTCCAAAGAAATATTAGATTTTGGGTTTTATGAATGTTTCATAAAATTTTCATGCATAAGAAGGTAAAATCATATATCGAATATTATTTATAATTACATTATAGAACGAATATCTTACAAATATCAACTAAGACGATTTGCGCTATTATTTGAAAAAATCGTTTATATTTTTAAAGAATAATTCAATTCAGATGTTATCTAATTACATAATAAACGAGCTGGTTTATCATTTTTTAAACTTTCATTAACCAAGTAATAAAATGCAAAAGGAATTAGGCTTAGCTTAGACAAACTTTACTAACACAGAACTACTCTAAACTCTGTTACGAGATATTATGTCCATAAAAGGATATATACAAACTGTTAAAGAAAGAAGATACATATAATTGATGGGAAATAAATGATAAAAGTAAAAACCAAAGTTTATTCACCGTATTGAGGCTCGAATATCACAATACTATGCAAAGTACTAACTACTAACTTTCTGTTCATTGTTGAGTGCCTCCAGAACTGTTATGTAATAGTTGAAATATAGGTTTAGATACATTCAGTTAACAGTTCTAATTCCAATTACATTGTCCTATAGATATGTTTCAGAGCATGGTTTCCATCATAAGGGACGTTACGAAAATGCCATTCTTTTGTTTTGGGTAAAAATTGGTGCTGTCCGGCATAACTAATTCAAGTTTAAATGTTTAAGCGTATCTGTGTAAGTGTTTATTTGAACTTTTAACAAATTATTTTAAGCACTGAAGAATACAATTTTTGTGACGTCCCTGATGGTGAAAAAAGATGTTAAACATATGTTAAGACAATATACTTAGAATTATAACTGCTAACCGAAAGTAAATAAACCTAAATTGCAATCAAATTACTAACTTTCTGATACAAAATCAACCATACAAGTTGTTTGTAAAGAGCATAAACTGTCTTACACATAGGTAAAACTGTCATAAACATTTACTGGTTATATCGTTAGAACATTTAGGTCTCGAATACTTACACTAAGTTACCCTGCAGACACTTTTATGATAAATGTCTGATTAATACTAATCCAGCTACTTTCCAGCTACCCTTTTCATGTAGTTGGAAACTAGAAGCTAGATTCCGATGACATTGATACATATTAAATCCAGCAACCAAATTGCACCGTATTGGCTTGATAAGCGATGAATAGTCTTTTGTTTAAAATATTCCTAAAAAAGGAACACACCTGAAAATACCAATTTGGTTCAAACTGTAATTGAAAAATAAAGAGTTTTCTTGTAACTTTTATATATTTTAAACGGTTGTCATTCGTGTTCTCCCTTAATCAAGTCAAATAATATGTTCCTCATTATATACATTTGCTGTGGGTTTTGGTCCACGGAAAATTTGAGTTTAGTAGTAGCATGCTACTTAAAACAAAGGTTGGATCCTGACAAATATATTTTCCGCAATGTTCTATCGATAACTGTTTGATTTAAAATACACTTTTCATTTACCTAAGGAAAAGTTAAAGGGAATTGTTTCAAGGTCAAATTAGGTTTAAAATATAGTAATATAGGCTAACAATAATAATATTTCAACATTTAATGCCCAGATAAATACAACGTTTGATTCATGATATTCTAAATACAAAACTATTTGGTGTATGTTATACAGCTTAGATGGAATCCTAAAAAACGGGGTCTTGTTACCACTGGAAACAGAATTAACATTCTTTTTACAACTTAATGAAAGACTAATTATTAAGCTTTTATTGAAGGTATTTTAAAAATT
Source organism: Allygus modestus (assembly GCA_963675035.1). Lineage (NCBI taxonomy): Eukaryota > Metazoa > Arthropoda > Insecta > Hemiptera > Cicadellidae > Allygus > Allygus modestus. The sequence continues at coordinate 142,409,516 of OY776112.1, read as the reverse complement.
AAGAAAAACCCAAATCAATAATACAATATATGTTTGCGAAAATAATGAATATATATGATAAATATATACTTATTATTATTGTTAAAGAATTAGTTACAAAATATAAATTTGTTTATTATTGGATAGTTTAGTATTAGTTTAACTAAACTACCATTGAAATTTCTACAATCATTGATACATTGCAATTTGTGGAAATTTAAGCTGTAAAAACTCATTCATTGTTTGATTTAAACCTTAAACTACTTTCGTAACAAATTTTATATTAATATAAAATTTAACCTGGTTAAGCATTTATTAGTAAAATATTATATAAAGGTATATATTTGCGAAATGGAAAATTCTCAGAATTATTTTGCAGTATGCATGTAACTATAACGAATTCTCCTCCGTACTTTACTATTCAATTTAATACACGCATATATCCTTGGGTGACTAATAAATGCTTCAAAAAGTGTTTGAAAGGAAATTCCTAATCTCGCATGCTTGAAGCTCTCATGTTCACCAGACCGAAACAGAGTAAAATAGAAAATAAATTTGTGAAGTTTTGAAACCACACCCAATTGCCATTGGGGATTGGATTGGGTAAATAATCAGACGTCTACTCACAACACAAGACGTCTTGGTAATTCAACTCTCATAATGAACTCAAATTGTCTTTAAAGTACACGAAAAATTTCGTTGGCATCTTATACAGCGACGTATATTATAGATATACAGTATATTGTTTTTGAAGAATTAATACACATCTAACACACGTACAAGGAAATTTTTCACAATTTGTCTCTCTTTTTAACCCGTATTTTATTCTATATTGGACTAACATAAATATGCAGCTTATTTAGTTACATAACAAATGTTGGGACTATAAACGATTTTCCAAAAGCTTCTCTACCGATAAAGATAACATCCATATTTTTATACGATTCGTACGGTTGCAAAGATGACTACAAATTTGACGTGGTTTATTGTATGCAGTACTGGAAGTGTAACTTGTACTATACAGGATACTCTATCGGATATTTTTTTCTAAAATAAACGAAATCGGGAAAAAATAACACCCCTAAATTTCTTGTTAATATTTGTGCTAGTTAATATACAGCAAATTTACATTAAAACCAATTTTTAAAATTAATTATTTACGGTAATATGACACATATATATATATATATATATATATATATATATAATTCATGTATATGTATTATACAAGTAAAATGTACCTTTTTAGTTTGTATTCCAAAGCCTAATTTCTTTAAATGTAATATTATTGTTTATTGTTGTGAAAAAGTTATGTGGGCATAAGTTTAATATAAAATTATACCTATGAGTGTATTTCTATTGCCATGGATAAACTGTTTGAAGGAATTAAAAGTTATAAAGCTTTTAATACGCACAAAAAATCAAACGTGTGTTTTCATTAGTATGGCACGAAAATAGTTCTTCATTTACTTTTTTAATATAATTAAATTGATTGATACTGCTATGAGATTATTTAGCTAAGGAAATGAGTATTATACGGAAGAATATATAATCAAACAGTACCTGAGGGGCCGAGCTTTGCTCGGGGGAAGGCCAGCCAGTTTGTTTAGATGACATGGAGTAATATTTCACCACGTCCCCTTACTGATAATCAGATTTGTATTATTCATTTGCCTCTTTTCTACATTTTTAAGGACCCTCCAGTTGTTATTTATAGCTCAATGTCCCTTTTATTTATTTTACTACTCTATATTTGTAATCTTAACTCTAATCTTTTAATCTCTCCTCTCAGGAAACCAAGTGTTAATAATCATAAACAACATGAGTATTACTTTGACAGTTCTCTGGTTGATTATGAACAGCTGTTACAATTCTTTTCTTTTGATTTGAAACTCCATAAGCCCAATGTTAATTTTTTTAACTTTTCATTTTAGTTTTTTTACATTATTTGATTTTTCCTAGGGATGAGGCCTGTCTAGAACGTATTTTTATCCCAGAAATTAGTTATTTTGAACATTTGAAGGAAATCGTTGGAGCCGTTTTTGAGATCCGTGTCGCAAGCAAGCAAGCAAACCTTACTCATATTAGAGTATAGGATAACATTACAGTCACAGCCTTAACCTTAAGTATTATATAAAATGATTTTATTTTCATAATGATAAAGTGGCGTTTTTTTTATTGGTAACGAGATAATTTCAGTTTAGTGCTATTTTTAATTTGTTTGATCAACAATGCCTGTGTTTGTATCTTAATCTCACAACCACATATTAAGCATACGTCTTTAATGGAGATCTATGTACTGAAAAATAAAACGAATACTATTATTTTGTTATTTGTTTAAAGGTAAAATAAAAACATTTAGAACTATTATAATATATGCCTTAAATAAAATATATAGTTTAGACTATTAATTTATACATATAACTATAATACACTACTAGATTCAGTTTATTGTTTACATGTATTACTTTAGTGTTACACTTTTCCATGCATATATGATTTTAAATGTCTTGAAATCTATTTTCTTGATTTTTGGAAATAGTTGCGTTGGTTATTTGGTGTTTTGTTGTTTCATATAAGGATTAGCAGCTCACATTAAACCTTAAGAGTATAAGGGTGTTTGACATTACATTATCTCTATTATGTTTATTTTTAGAAATAAAGATACAATTAAATTAAATACAGGGAGTGAACACAACGTGTAAGAGTTAAGACACGTATTATCTTAATACCCAGTTAAAAAACTGTACTGTACAAAAATATTTTAAAGGTTTTTTGGCACCTTTGTTTAGCACAGTATAATAGAACAATAAAACATGTTACGATGTATGATAATAAAACTACAAAACAAAGAAGGTGTAAACCTTGGTCTTACTAAATTTTACTCGATAAATGTATAAAATAAATAAATTATAAAAGAGCCACGAACTTAATGTCTTAAAAAGAGAACAGTAAGAGACATTTGCATAGGTTTTCTCTCCCTAGTGTTTAGATATTTAGTATTAAAAAAATAATACCATGCCAAAAGTTTCTAATTATGTAGTAAAATTTATGGTCACAACGAAACTTCGAGCTGGCAAAAGTTGGAGCTATAATCACACTGTTAAACCGGGTCTCAGAGAGCAAGGTCTTAAACTTTGTTCGAGAATATTTAATTTTTATGAGAAAGAAATACCTCTATAAAACTAGTTATTTAATAAAAAGCAAAATATAATATCTCGGAAAAATAATAAATTCTTGATACATATATGAGACAAAAATCTTTAAATATTAGAAATACATAATATTAATTACATGACTGAAAATGCTGTTATAATTACTTATTTTGTGAGTGGACATTACAATATGAGAGAGTTAAAAATGTCAAACATAAAGGAAGAAAGTTAATAAAATTACGTTCCCAATTATTACGATTCCTAAATATTTCTATTACATATTTTAATTTAATTGGACATTTATAAATATAATAACCATACACTAGTATGTTCCGTAGATTTATTCACCAGAACGTTGTTTCATTCAACTATACGGTGTTTGGTTTACACCAGGTCTGACGATTTTGTCTCAATGTTTTCTGGTACAGACAATACGGAATAGTTTTTTCTGTTGCATTTCCTAACGGGTTTAAGGGGAGGCAGAGGCAGTTGCGTGAGCGGCAATGTAATCGTATTACCTAGCTGCTGCTCACACCATTGTAACACGGAGCTTATACATATTAAACTGCAGCACAGTCCACTCTTGTGAACCTGGTTGTATTACTACGTAAGGCAAGTATTCAGTAGGAAGAATGTTGTTGGGGAACACAACATTTACTAAGATAAAACGTAATCGAATCTCCGCCCGTTATAATAGACATTTCAAATACCTTTTATTAAGCTATTATTATATGTCGTAGAAAAATCTTTCCTTTCACAAGTACATCGTCTAATCAATGTTTTTTTTATTACAACGCAAGAGGCATTGTTGTGATGAGATCAAACAAATGCTTTTAGAGAAAGCGGTCTAACCCTCTCAATTTGTTGTGGGTTCCGCACCCATGAACCCGTTTGAACCCGTGACCCCGTGACCCCTTGAACCGAAGTCCAAGACGCTAACCGTAAGGCTAGCAATATGCTCAGAGGTGCGAGGTGTTATAATTAGTCTTAAATAATTTCTTCAGTAGCATGATACGTGTTGTTACAACTAAACAGGATAATTAAAATAGTCTTAAAACACTATAAAGTATATTTACACATATACTGTACTTACATAGAAGACGGCAAAATGTACATAAAAGATGGTACAAAGCGCGTTGTACCATATTTTATGTATATTTTGCCGTCTTGTATGTAAGTATAGTATAAGTGTAAATATACTTTGTAGTGTTGTAAGACGTATTTTATCCATCCTGTTTAATTAGTCTTACAGATAATTTCTAAACTTTATGATTTTATTATGATACCCGGTAGAAAAAACTTTGTTTTGTATCCCTACGACAGTTTATTTTGTATGGTAACTAATCAGAACAAACATTACGTAAGTAACTGCATGGGGTTTTTAAAGGAAATATTAAGACTTACTTAGCACAGCTTGTTTCTCTCATTGATTTATTTCATTAGGAAATCAATTTAATTTCCTAAATGCTACATCGTTACAAAGAGATGACCGTTAGTCCATCTCACTTTTAAGTAGTGGTGTGCGAGTACTCGAAACTTCGAGTTTTTGGCCGAGTATTTTAATACTGGAACTCGACTCGAAGTTTTGAAAACTACTCGAAAGTTCGTGCGAGTATTTCCCGACGATTTCCGGGCGATCGCTAACGATTGCGACCGGCCAAAACGCGTAGTAACGGCCGCAAAAGGCGATCGCATCACGTAAAATCGGCCGAAAATGACGACCGCGAACGATTGCGACCGGCCAAACTGCGTAGTAACGGCCGCAAAAGGTAATCATACCACGTAAAATCTGCCGTAACTAACGATTTTGTCATTTAATATTTATTATAAGCAATGTCTGGACCAGCTGAAATTGGCCAAATGACAACCGGGTCCTGTTTCATCGGCCGGAAACGAATTTCAAACTGAGTTTTGTTTGTCAAAAAATAATCCAGTTTGATTGTACTGGCCAAAACTTTGTATTGTTACTCATGTATTAGTTAGAAACCATGTTTAGATGATCAAATCTAGGGTGGTATCTAAAACCCATTACAATATTTTAAACTACTTACTGATGGCAAGAACTCGCTTGAAAATACTCGAAACTCGAAAATAATTGGCACTACTCGACTTGATTAAAAAAATCACAACTCGCACACTCCTACTTTTAAGTAAACGTTAATTTACATAAAAATAAAAAACCATAAACTTATGATAACCGTATTAAGGTTACTAACTATACACTGTGGGATTTATTTACAAAATTAATCAATATTGAGAGTCACGTTATTTTGGAGAAAATGGAGATGTGTTTTGACATTAACAAATAAATAGATCTAAAAAAACAACTATAGTACTTTAGCACTCAACAAAATTATGTAAGCATGGCCGGGAGAAAGCCATTTAAAATAATAAATAGTAGGAATACCAATTTTCACAACAAAAAAAACTAATCAATCTGATTAATACAATCAAACACAAGTTTTATTGAACAAAAACACACAGAGGATGGATAAAATAACAAATGAAGATGAATAGTCCTTGCGTTACAGTCACTGCAGATAGTCTACAAACTAAACATGCCATTCTGTTCACCACATCTCAGTAATGACTTTACATATACTTATTAAACTTTTTGTAATTCAACATCTCAATTAGTATATTAGTATCGTTTATAGTACATATTTTTGGTTTTGCACATTTTATGTCGTTAATTGTACTATACACTATAATTAGGTCTATTGCTGATATTAGTAATTTAATAACGATCCATAAACTATATTTCACTATGACACCGGCTCTCCTTTTACGAATGACAAACTAAGACCACACAAAATTTAAACCGATACCGATTTAAATAATCACAAATACCTTTAGTTTAAATACATTTAAATAAATATTAACTGATAAAACCATTTTTAACCACCACTGTAACATTTTATCATGAAATATTATAGAATTAATCATACAGTTAGTAAATTTAACTGTGATTATATTTAACTTAGCCTTAATAGGTGTTGTAAGCAGAAACCCCTGTTTGTGTAGGTATATTAGTGATTTAGCAAAATATTCTCGGTAACATCTATAAACATTAATGATAAAAAATAAAAGTTAAATATATTGAAACAAACACTTTAATGACACATTTAAGACGAACTACCATAAAAAAGGAAGACCAATTGTAAGAAAAGCTTAGCAAATAGTAAGCTTATAGGTTATAGCTTAGCGTAAAGCAAATAGTCCATTCCGCGAAGTAAAGGATATACCCGTAGTGGGAAATCAGATGTAAGAAGTTTTTATTTGTCTGATTATAGTATAATGATAAGCTTAAATATCAGTCTTATATAAATTCTACAAGTTCAACAGTTAAATTGACATGCGATAAATTTGCAGCAATGAGAAACCTTGTCCGCTCCGCTCGTCTTCCTACATCTAATGATAAATTCTCAGACAAATTAAGATTTTGACTCAAAAATCACTTTTAAAGTCTGGATCTTTGCTCATAAGTAAAACCTTTGGTCTAATGCACAGTGTAATCTAGATTACAATAAAACAGGGTAAAATAAACTACGTCTCACAACACCACAAAACATATTTACACTTATACTGTACTTAAATCAAAAACGGGCCTGTTTAATTGTAACAACACTTATTATGCTACCAAGAAAATATTTATAGATTACAATTATAAAAAATAAAAGATTGAATAAAAAACATTTCGTATGTTATGCGCCATATGTATTTACTGATTCGTTGAGTGTTTCGTTTTACTTAGATTAAAAACCATAATCGACTTGATGTTGAAACTTGTTATATAAAAGAAAAAAGGTTGGATGATACGGTCAGAGAAAATGGGATCAGCATTAATATAGAAGCACAATCTACTATTATTACACCAAATTAATGATATTACGAATAAAGTTATATGCTTTATAAAATACTAATGAGAAAATTACAACTTTAAAAAAGGCCTGTGCTGAATATTACGTTAATTTACTTTTTAAAACCATAAACAATTCAAAGGTTTTTCTATAATTTTCTATTCAACTTTTGAAAAATAATTACTTTAAATATAATATAATATAATTTTTTTTGAGCAAATATCAAAAGATCACAACGAGATAAGCTGTATACCAAGTTTCGTCAGTATACGTTCATAACTAGCGATATCAACATTTTCTTTCACAACATTTTCTTTCAACATTTTCTCGATAAGAATAACATTAGACAACGTACTGTGTTTAGCACTTCCAATATCTCGGTAACCAATTGATGTAGAGGAATGATCAAAATACCAAATTGTGTGTTCTTTTAAGCTAAATCCAATGGTGAAAACTAAAATTTGACTATTTCAAAAATTACATGTATAAAATTCAAAAACCCATTTTTGGGGTAAAAAACCCCCCAAAATACCCCTTTGGATAAAGCCATGTGGCTGGTTTTCGAACTTAAAGTCATAAATGTTGCTTTACACGTTAATACCAAGTTTCATCAAAATCGGATCATTTTTACGAGAGTTATCGTGCTCACGGTCATACACACATATATATATATATATATATATACCCCCGTCGCAGCAAACCTGCATACTCAGTGAATTTTCAATGGAGATATAAATGTCTTAGTACTACATCAAGCCACTTAACAAGTTTCATAAAAATATATTCACAAATAAGCGATATATACAATTTGAATTATTCTCCATAAGAATAACATTGGGGCAGAGTACGCAGGTTTTCTGCAACAAGGAACACAAAAAATGGGTTTTTAGGATAATATCAATACAACTGAAGTAGGTGAAGTCAAATACCAGTTTTATTAATTTATGCTCATAATTCAGGGAGACATAGCATTTAATTATTATCCTTAAGAATAACATGGGGATGAGTACGCAGGTTTGATGCTACGGGATCCTTTGGCAAACAATTATTTTTTTAGCAAATATCAATAGACCACAACCATATGAAGCCATATACCAAGTTTCGTCAGTATACGTTCATAAATAAGCGAGATGTAACATTTTTCTTTTCCTCCATAAGAATAACATTAGACAACGTACTGTGTTTAGCACTTTCAATATCTTGGTAACCAATTGACGTAGAGAAATGATCAAAATACCAAATTGTGTGTTTTGTTAAGCTGAATCCAATTGGGAAAACTAAAATTTAATTATTTCAAAAATTATATGCGAAAAATTCAAAAAACCCATTTTTGGGGTTACAAAACCCCCCCAAAATACCCCTTCGGATAGAGCGATCTGGCTGGTTTTCGAACTTAGTCATAAATGTTGCTTTACGCGTTTATACGAAATTTCATCAAAGTCGGATCATTTTTACGAGAGTTATCGTGCTCACGGACACGTATATATATATATACAGTTTCGAACGAATGGTGTTTTTGGGGTGGGGACCTCAAAACAAAAAGTTATCATGGTCCCGGGCCTAGGTCTCACCATGCCTACTACGGTAATAGCTTCTTCCCTATAGGGTAAATTCGCTAAAACCTTCACAGGTATAATTACAGGAAAACTTTGAATGTGGTCCCATGAGTAAATAATAAATATAGTAGAAGAACAGAAAGGTTTTTGATCCTATCATTATTATATGATTTACCTACAAGCCTGACTAATTGAAAAAGTTATTCTTTGTTGAAAACCGAATTGAAAAAATACGTTATGGCATATTGAATATTATCATGATTTTTATTGGTGGTATGCATTTCTATGGTTTGTTATTGTCGTTGCAGATTTATTGAAATGTTATATATTAGAAACATTTATAAAAATCTGATAATATGCAATTATGTTTATAGTTGTTTTTTAAGTTATCATAGCTCGATAAATCTTAGTATTTTGAAAGGATACAATGTTTTGTGCATATTGTATTGATTATTTTTTTTCTGATGTTTTAGATTACAATCAGTTTTAATGATAAGAGGGAATACTGCTAAATCAGTAACATGAACGGGTATATACAGGGTGAGATTTAAATGAGTCCCCCCCATAATTTCTTCTTTATTTCTTAAGAGTCTTCATCACCGGAAGTTGCCGGACGCCGTCTTGGTGTTTTGTTCCATAAGGCCAATGTTAACTTTGTGCCTCCATTACTCCTCACCTGATCGTCACAAACAATTAATTTTAGTGTCAAACTAAAGGTTTCGTCGTCCTCTAAGGAAATACAATGGTCGAATTTGGGGTTTGTTATAAATTAATGAGAACATGTACAGTGTTTCAGTTCAAAATTGAACTATTTATTATGAAACTATGATACCCTAATTAAGGAATTCGACATTGTATTTCCCTAGAGGACGACGAAACTTTTAATTTGACCCCAAAATGAATTGTATGTGACGATCAGGTGAGGAGTAATGGAGGCACAAAGTTAACATTGGCCTTATGGAACAAAACTCCAAGATGGCGTCGTGCAACTTCCGGTGATGAAGACTCCGGACTACCCCCGATCATTGTTGATTAAGTTATACGTCATTTTGACTTAGTTAATATTTTTGGCCGCCATCTTGGATCCGTCATATTGGATTCAACTATTTAATTTTAAATGTCAAGGTGGGGTTATGACCCATAATATAAAAGTACTTCTTTACGGTGAACACAATGGTGCAATCCATTTAAAACAACATTATTCGTTCTCAAGATATTGGCGAATTAAACAAATTAATTTTGGAGAGTTTTAAAGGTCCAAACCTTAAAAAATGCCCAAATTCTCATCATTACATCAAATAAAGACCAAGAACTACCACCAATCATTGTTGAGTGGCATTTGCTTCATTTTGACAGAATTAACATTTTTGGCCGTCATCTTGGATCCGCTATTTTGGAGTAAGATAATATTTTTCAAATGTAAAGGTAGGGTTGTGACCCATCATTTCCAACTGTCTGTTCACGCTGAAATTATTGTAGCAATCTGCTTCCAAATATCACCTTTCGTTTTCTTGATATTGATAGATTTCTGTTTAACATTTCAAAAAGTGGTCCTTGTTGACCACAGCAAACCTGCGTACTCAGCCCCAATGTTATTCTTATGGAGAATAATTAAAGTTGCATATATCACTTATTTGTGAATATATTGTTATGAAACTTGGTAAGTGGCTTTATGTAATATTAAGACATTTATATCTCCATTGGAAATTCGCTGAGTATGCAGGTTTGCTGTGACGGGGGTATTTTATAAATGCACCCTAATATCTGAAAAGATCTCAGAAGAGTATATTAACTAATTTTCAATGAAATTCCTTTTCCAACATCGTATTATTCCTTGTTGTTGGACCTGAAGTTTCATATAATTTTCTTACAATTAAAATTATGCTTTTCTTACAATTTGTCCTCCTTTATTATATTAATTCGTCTTAAACGTGTTATTAAATTGTTTGTTTCAATATATGCAACTTTTATTTCTTATCATTAATGTTCATAGCCTAGATTTTATCGGGAATATTTTGCTAAATCACTAAATCACTAACACAAATGAGGGTTTCTGCGTACAACACCTATTAAGGCTAAGTTAAAAGTAATCACAGTTAAATTTACTAACTGTATAATAAATTATTATAATATTTTATGACAAAATGTTACAGCTGTGGATAAAAATGGTTTTATCAGTTAACAATCATTTAAGTGTATTTAAACTAAAGGTATTTGTGATTATTTAAATCTGTATCGGTTTAAATTTTTCATTACTCTACACACGAAAGTACACTTTCTAAACGTAAAATGAGCTAAGAAAATAGGTTATTCCCGCTACTGCACGGCAAAATTACATAACGTTAACTTTCTGTGCATTTGTGGTGCACGGAAAGTAACCGTTATGGGATTTTGCGGTGCAGACCGATCAGCTGTTGCATTAGGCCGATCAGCTGTTGCATTATTTGCTGTTGCTTTCGACATAAGCACGGAAACTCAGTTGAGTTCGGTTTTTTTTCTTGATACTAAGTTGAATAAACAAAAATATTCATGTTGTTTACAAGTTTTTCGATATCGTAATGAAAAATAATGTTCAATACTCGTCTCAAAAGTGCCATTGCGGGGCTCGATAGCTTTTTCCACGCTCGGCTTCGCCTCGCGCGTAAATGCAATCTCTCCCCGCAATAAGTCACTTTCGAGACTAGTAATGAAAACTACTATTGTGTGATCTTAGTTTGTCATTCGTAAAAGGAGAGCTGGTATATTGTATAGTACATTTACTGCGTCAAATGTGCAAAATAGAAAATATGTACTATAAATGGTACTAATCGAGATGTTGAATTACAAAAAGTATAATAAATAGATGAACACTCATTACTGAGATGTGGTGAACAGAATGGCATGTTTAGTTTGTAGACTATCTGCAGTGACTGTAACGCAAGGACTATTCATCTTCATTTGTTATTTTATCCATCCTCTGTGTGTTTTTGTTCAATAAAACTTGTGTTTGATTGTATTAATCAGATTGATTAGTTTTTTTGTAAAAACTTGGTATTCCTACTATTTTGTATTTTAAATGGCTTTTTCTCGGCCATGCTTACACAATTTTTTGAGTGCTAAAGTAATATAGTTAGTTTATCTATTTATTTATAATTTCAAAACACATTTCCATTTTCACCATTATTATCATACGAATAACGGAACTCTCAATAATGATTAGCATTTTACAAACGAGTTACAATGCTTACACGTTCCTAGTGACAGCTTCATGATTTCTTTATTTGAAATTCATTTTTGGTAATGGTATTTTTATGTTATGTAATAAATTATAGCGGGCATTTGCCATCACTGATTGAGAAAAAACATTTTCTTCTCAATAACCGATGGAAAATTGTCATAATAATTCGTTCCATGCCTAATGTGTTGTTTGATAATAACAACTGTAAATTATTTATCTGTAACAGGGGACTTCGCGGTGAGAGAGTCAACCTAAAAAATAGGGTTACAGACATGGTCGTCGTCAAACCACTAGTTTACAAGATTACTAGTTTCGGGGCTAGCCAAAACCAAAACCTATACTTCAACCGCATATTAATATTATTTAGATAAAGGGCATGAATTAGTTGCTATATATTTATTTATCTATTGATAACAACGCATTAAGTGTATTCAACATTATGACCACCAGTATACCGATATTTTTTATATTCACGCCCTTTTCCAGGGTGATGAGTGAGTGATGGCAGACCCTCCTCCGGTATTGCTGCTCTTGTGGTTGTCTCTTTCTACCGCCATCTTCTGCTCTTCTGTATCAGGTTTGTTTACATATAAAAGATCTATTATTAATGCGTCATTGATTAAAAATAATAGATGTACGACAGTTATAATCTGTATATGCTTTGTTATGTAATGCGTTACGTTTTATAACAACCTATTATTGAATACGTTATTCACAGCCCACGGTGACCTCTGAGGCTGTCCCTCGGCACCTCTGGTAATATGGTAACTTGGGGTCTACCTGGGGGCTGAGCTTTGCTCTAAGAATAAAATAACATAGTATTGATAATTTTAGCACGTGAGTGTTGGTTAGGCAGCTGTTTCGAGTTTTTATTTGAAACTTCATCAGCTCAATGTTAAAATTTTGATTTTTCATACTAAAAAAGAATATTTTGGGATTAAGGATATCAAAGTCCTAAAATCCCTGTTCTTAAAGTTTAAACATAGGCTTTTGTAGCATTCTAAGATCCATTTTGAACTGAATTAAGAAGACTTGAAGAAAAACATCTCTTTTATTAGATTATAGGATTTTATTATAAAACGTATAACCTGGCCAATTAGGATTGTGATTACATTAAAACTAACTGAGGTTTGACTTTGAAATATCAACATAAAATAGATTGACATGACTTTTAAAATAATTTTAGTTTCTAGCTATTCAAATTTATACGTTAAATGGGACAACCAAGTAATAAATGTCTTTTTCAAACAATACTCAATTAAAAATCTTTATGTATTAAAATATCTATACTTGCTTACCAATAAAGGACGATACAAGGTTTTGAAGGATATAGCAATATAGATATCTATAGCAATATAGATGTTCACAAATTGATGGGTATTATCATGATAATCGACAAAAAGAATATTTCCTAGGTTCAAAAGCTAACGAGGTGTTATTCAGATGTATGTAACAAATATAACTTGTAATGGTCAGAATTCCATGAAGATCAGAAAATTATTAGAATGAACCACTGCGAAAAGAGTATTACAAGCTTTAGGAGTAGCGTACTTAGAAATAAAATTATTATAATAATTCTGTTGAGAGCGTTACTAGGACGAGAAAATATAGGCGTTATATACTTTGATTAAATTTAAGTACGTATAATGAAAAACATGCAGGGAGAAGATATTCTATGAAAGTGTAGATGTTATCTTTACCAAACCGTAATTAGACGGCAAATAAGATATCTCCGTACCATATGACATCGAAGCGTATGTAATAATTTGTTACTTATTTTTAATAATAATTGTAAGTTAATTTACTAGTTAAAAGGTATTCTCACAATTGTTCATATAAAATCACATAACATGTTGAAATTACTATTGTCACTGTTAAATGAATATTGAAAATGAACACTAAAAAATTGCGTGTTCAAATCTATATACAAATACATTTTTATGATTTGCCTATGATATAATAAAACTATAAATTCTAAAATAATTAATTAATACGTAAAACTTTAGCTGAAGTTCCAATTAAATAAAATTCTGATTACAATACAATTCTGAAAATACTATTTTAACATACTTCGATCCATTCATGTGATATTCTATCTAATTAATTCAACATTTAATATGATTTAAATAGGACGAATTGTGGGTTTAGTTTGAATATTGGCACACTCTATAAGATTAAATTATTTTATACATTTTGACGATTTATCTTCTAATAAGTGCAATTGAATATTAACTATTTAATAACAATAATAATGACTTTATTTAAATCAAGAGTGTCAGCACATTACCATGTAATTATTTGCTATGTTAGTTTTGTACTACTCGAATACCACTGTCTTATTCTGGGTCTGTAATAGAGATTATGAAATATGTTTACTATCTGATTGTATTGCCAGGTAATACAACCAGACTACGTACTTATGTAGGTCTTTTGTAGCAATTAAAGAATTGTGATTTTATTCAATATACATATACTGTAGATGTAAAATGTGTCATCACTTAAACCGTTTCCTTCCTGGTTCAGAAAAGCAATAAGTTAAAATATATGCTATTGCATTCGTAATACATATCTACTATATTTTTAGTTAATATTACCCGAGGGTCGACCTTTGCTCGGGGAAGGTCAGTCAGTTTGTTCAGATGACTGAGTAATTTTTCGCCGATTCCCCCTACTGACGAGCTGATTTGCTTAGATTTGCCTGTTTTCTGCATGTTTAAGGTCACTCAAGTTGTTATTATAGCTCAATGTCCCTTTGATTCATTTTGGATATGACCGCTATATATGTAGTCTTCAATCAATGGTTCTAGTCACTGATTTTAGGAAACCACATGCTACTTAAACTACACGAGTATTACTTTGAGCTGTTATGATTATTTGTCTTAAATTTTAAACTACATAGGCCTATGTTAATTTTTTCACTTTTTATATTTGTTTTTTTACATAATTTGATTTTTCGTGGGGATGATACCTATCTAGAACATATTTTCATTCCAGAAATCAGTCATTTTCAACATTCGAAGGAAATCGTTGGATCCGTTTACGAGATGTTGCAAGGAAGCAACCAACGAACTAATCAAACCTTACTTATATTAGAGTATAGGATTATTTTAAAAACATAAAATTAACTGTTCAAAATACGATTTTGAAACATTTATCTAAATATTTCATTAGTCATGCGTTCACATAAATATTTGCAAATATTTTTGTGTGACATTAAGGAAAATCCCTCAATCTAATATAAACGGTATTTAACATAACAGTTTTCCTTACATTTATTTAAACAATGTTAGTTTTATAAGTTTGAAAGATGAAAGTTATTCGCCTAATACAATAACAAATTATGTTATAGTAACATCATAATTTAATGTTCATTTTTGTTGACTGGAGCTACCGCGCCTAGCAGTATAATATAGGAATCATTAAGGAATATGAATCATTCAGATATATTTATTTATAATTTAACAATTATAATTCAAATTTTTATGTTCATGCTTTTAGATAAAGAATAAAATATGCCTCCATATTACACAATAAAATAAATAATAATATATAGTCTGATTAAAAACCTTAATATCTATATATTACTTTTAATTTATACATCTTAGAGGCCTGGTACTACTTTTTAAACTTTTAATGCGTTTTGTTTTCATCTTTGAAATTATATGTGACACGTCTAACACCCAACAATTATTGACATATATTCGCACGTTGAGGATATTGCGGCGAGGTCTGTTACAAAGAGACTGTTTGTTGCCTGGGGGCTCACTTTGGCGGTGCCGTAGGAGATTGCGACTATGTTTCAGATTCATAATGGTGATAAGCATTCACAGAGTTTTATTCTCGTGAATCCAAAACTGCCCCAAGAGAAATATCGTTATCACAATAAAAAACTTAATTAGGTTTGATAAGAGGTACTACTTTTGAAGTTCTTGAGCAAATAAACATAAAGACAGAGGAAAATAAAAATGAAAAATATATTTTTTTTAATCCATTTTTATTTAGGTGGTGGTAGGAGGCAATACATTATTGTTTCCTTTTTTCTGTGTTCTAGTATTTTTTTAAGCATAAGTTATCTGATTCGAAAATAAATCTTCAAATATTAATTGTAATAATTAGAACAAATCCATATATATTCAACAATTTTACCTTTAGATATTCGTGATATTTAACTTAAGCAAGACGATCGAATTTGGTTATTTAGGTATGATAAACGGGCTATACAAAAACAATGTTCACCCTATCGCAATTTTCTAAAAAAACAAAAATGTATATGGGAGTCAAATTCTAACAGCACATTCCAAGAAATATCAATCTGAAAAAGCTTTAAAAGTTAAAACAATTGCTGATAAAAAAAATATTGTATTTATTGTAAGATCTATATAGAGGAGATAATAATGTCAACTTAGTTCAAAGTGAGTATAATTTGTAGACCCTATCAATTTGTATCTCTGTGCATGTCTGAATAAAGGACTATTAAATTGAATTGAATTAAAACTACTAAATAAAACTGCATAAATTAAAAATTTAAGTTGTATCTACTCAGAGTATCAGGCATAACCTGTTACTGGTTCTGTTAAGCAAGAGTATTGACAACGTTGCGTGACTGAGCTGGAAAACTCATTATAGAGTACAACAACTTAAACTTGAAATGAGGTGTTAATACGCATGCAACATTTCCTGCAAGTATTTTAACTTATTTGCTGTATCGAAAATTCCATCACATTAATGAATACGGCACAAATTACACAACAAATATATCACTGATGGATTTTTGTTTGTTGATCGGTTTTATAGAACATTAGATGTCACTTTTTAATTTAACTTTTCATTTGTGAAGCAATTCTGATAAATTAAACAATAATTGATTGAGTCATTGATTCTCTGCTGTGTAACAAGAAGTAAAGTTCACATGCTAACTTTATTAAAATACAAGCAGAGTGAAAACATTTTATTAAGTAACCAGCGCCTCAATGCTATATAGTCAATTACTTTTGCTCTCAATCATTTAGAGCACCTTGCTTGAAAAACTTAATTTATCAGTGTATAAATCTTACAGGACTTCACAAGTTTATCATCATTGCATTTTAAAGAGCTATAGTTGTTTATCAGAAAATAATATTATTAATACAATTATATTGTATGATGGATACAAGACTTATAGTTGAATTGCTGGTAACAACAGACTTGTGGAAAAATTGCAAAGCCAAAGAACGTCACTAGACGCCACAACATATTTAAAAGTGTAATGATTCAATTTGATATTTTTAGGCTAGGTTGACGTGTTTATTCAATAAGGTAAATCATAAGATTGTAGATTACACTCTTAAAAAGATTGCAGCTGATAACTTGAAATCTACTTCGCGTCCACCAAAATTCTTGAAGGCCTTTAGAATTTGTATACAGATAATTGAGTCATATATATGTTTTGAAGCAAGATGATCTGAAGGATTGAGAGCAAAAGTAAATTACTATATAATATTAAATTGTTGACAGAAATTTGTTTAAAGTTTTAGGAATAGGAAATTCGGACATCAAATATGAGTAGTAAAATAAATGGTTAAAATTTTAATTTATATTTCAGATTTTCAACAACTAACGATTGTAAGATCGGAAGAATAAAATTAAAGGTGACGTTTTATTAAGTTTTACAAAAAGGTGATATAAGTTTTAAAACAAGATCTTGTGAAGCTTTCGCAAAACAGTTTTACCAAATAATGGAGTCATTAGGTAAACTAGCAAGAGTCGGACAAGTTACCGGCCGCACGATGGACGAGATTGCCCTTTGAGGTTTGCCTAACTTAAATTGGGTGACGGCACCAATGGGCGGAGGTCACTCTAGCCTACCAACTTTTGAACTTATATGTATTTGACATGTATCTTAGTGTCTTACAAATTGCATTTTAACTATAGTTGTCAAGTTTTTATTAAAGTTCTTGTGGTTGTAATTTGTTTCGCCTAACTTTGTGAATACCGTTATGGCAATATAAGAAGAAATAAATTATGATATTCGTACTTGGTGTCCTATCAAATATCATATCATTGGAATAAAATTGTATACAGACATTTATACATGTGATTTAAAACTCTATGGCTCATAATACAATGGATGATAATAGGACCAAATATGGATAACTCTAGAGAATTGGATTATTAAATAAGGCCACAGAAAAAGCCTTAATATAGTAATAAACTTTTTTAATCCAAAAATGAACTAGGGGCGAAGCAGACCTCTCTCCCTGTTGCTCTTAATTTTGTATGTAAGAAGAGTTACTACTAATACCTGTTTACCATCCTAAAATGTTTTCTTCACTTAACCATAATGTGGATGTAATCCAGGAAATTAGGTTTTAATGAGCAGTTTGCACAAAGTTTTCGGCGTTATATGATTAGATTTTAAATTAAGTTTGCAAGATGATAAAAAGTTTTGTAGGGTAATTAGATCCCAGCTTAGTTTAGGGTGTAACTGAGACTGAACAAGTGTTCATTAACATGATTTATTTCTCTTGATCATCTTTTAATCATATCAATCATCGTTTTAAAATTCTGAAATGATAAATAAAAATCGTCGTAGTTTAACGCAATTATATTTGACTTCTAAACAACAGGATGTATGAACTAACTCGAATGTCTTTCTTTTTGATGAGAACTTCTTGTAATATCTTTACAACTTGTAAACTTTTTTGTAACTTGTAATATCTGTTTCTTGTTTATCTTTATCAAACTCACTTTAAAGTCTTGAAATAGGTGAGCCAGAAACTATGAAATTAAATGTTCAAACCTCACCATTGTCGATGCACTTGTTTTAAAATTTAAATATTTTCAGAAGTAGTTTTTCATGAACAAATCTTCAAAATTACGAAAAAAATTAAATTTCCTTGTGCCTAATGTAAAAAAATTGTCTTGACTCTTAAAATTATTTAAATACTTATCGTGCAATATATTTTGTCCTTATTTATTTATCAGTGGTGGCAGCGGCCGTTGCTGGCCTGGGTTCAACTCCCGGCTCGTAATCAAATGCTTGGTCGGCCGGCCGCTCCCGTGGTTTGGAAGTGACTTTAAGCCGTTGGTCCACCTGCACAGGAACCAGGCAAGGATACAGAGGGGAGGTCATGGGGGTCATGACCCCTCTCCCCCAAGAAAACATCGGACCTTCACGTATTTCATCCACTTTTCATCATAAAGCTTATTGTATTTTGACAATTTATATATTTGTTCAATTATGACCCCCCCTAAAAAAATAGTCTATAACTACCCCTGACAAGAAAAAAAACAAAGGAAGTGCAGGAGAATTGAAGTGAGGAGAACTCCCGCTAAATTGGTGGTTTCCCTCGACTAAAAGTCATACGACTATATATTTTTTTAAACTTATTAGTGGTTGAAAAAAGTCAAGGTTATCATCTTCATGATGATGATGATGAAGACAAGGTCAGACCGACGACGGTGATGAGAGGTTTAATGGTGATATAACATGATTTGAATAGCCATAACTCAATCCAGGAGGCAAAAAACATGAACACATGAACCATGAATAGTGTTAGGTATATAATAAGGATGTGGATGTTTTTATTGTTGAAACTTTCGGGTATCAATCTCTTTTGTATACAGATATTTAAATAACGTTGATTCTAAAAGAAAGACCCAGTAATTAAAAGGTTTTATGTGTATTTTTATTAAGATAAATAAGTCAAATAGTATTATATATTGCCTTAAATTGATACACTTGGCAAAAGTCTTAAGAAATTCATTTAGACATAAGTATGTAAAAATGTCCTCACTGAACCTTTACGGAATCTTGCATGACTTGTGGTGAAGCAGGCAATCATCAATACATTTTAGTTGATAAGAAACCCAGCTACGGTAACTTACAAATTCCGTTAATTGAGATTCAAATTTATAATGCAAGCTACTAACTGTTACCTGACCATAACTGTGCTCTGTTAATCTATATTTATACTAATATAATACAAATAGTGTACTTAATCTTTATTCGTATTATACAGTTGTTACAACATAATGACAAGAAATTACTTTAAGAACAAAACTATAAAGATTTTTTAAAACTAAGTACTAATACTATTACAAGTAATGTTTGGGAAACAACCTATAACTACTTGGGGTTGGAGACCAAGTAAAATGAAATCGCTAGTAGGGGCCTAAACTAAAATCGCACTAGAAATTATTATTAACTGTGCTTCACAGCGCTGATGTAGTTAAATGGGAAAACTACTGCATCAGTCCAATCGGCCATGTGTTAAAGAGTTAGAGTTCATTTTATACGTCGTGTAAAGCATGTAAGTTATACAGTAGTTTTTTACTTGAGAAAGTTAATTTATATTTTAGTATTTCAATAGTTTTTTTAATGGGTAAGAAACTTGTAAATTGTTAAGTAATTGTAACTATAAAGTATTAATTGTAACTATAAAGTATATAATTGTAACTGACGGACTATTATTTTATCATAAAATACATAAAATAAACGTTTAAGTAGTAATTTAATACTGATAAATAAGTAATTATTTAATGCTGAAACTTAATATAACAGAATCCTGAAATGTTGACAACAAAACTAAAGGTTGATTGCCACAAAGACAGTGTTAACCAAAATATTTGATTTAAAACCACTTAACTCTCAGGTTTGCGTAGTTATAAGATTGACGATTTTCATTAAACGTTAATTTATCAATATTTTATTACTATCTTTAATGTGGCCCGTAATCATTTTTCAGATATATAAATTTAAAATCTTAAAATTTCTACGGGTCTGTTTTTCTGCAGTTGAAACTTAACAACGATTTTTCCTTTTAACCGTAAATTATGTAACATAAAATATATTGTTTTAACTCTCTAATTTACTCATTACGTCATCTTGTTTTGGCTGATGTTACGATATAATTTTCAACTACGTTTACTGAGAGCCGTATGTAGGAATTGAGGAAATGCGAGTTTATGATCTTGCTAAATAAAATACATAAAATATAACATGTTAATGAGCAGTGTATTTCTATATGTAGGTAAACGTTTTTTATAAATATGTATACATAAAATAACTGTTACATTTTACTATACAGTATTGTGTATGTTTGCGTTTAGAACTGATAATGTATTGTTGTATAATACGCGAATGGCAATCATGATATGGGATGAAGCTATCACGAGCACAGAAACAGTAACTAATTGCTGACTGGAATCAAGCGATTTTGGACTTTTTGGAACCTGTCAGTGCTGGAACCATGTACTGTATTGTCGAAATGTCAAAACTAAGTCAAAATACGATGCGATGTTACTGAAATCTTACTACTTTGAAAACTAAGAATTTTACTTATTTTCATTGAATTCTTTACATGCACATATGGAAAAATAAGGAAAAATAAATAAAAACATTTCTCAGGGCTTTGCCCCAGAGGCCTTAAAAGTTCCCACATCATAAGGAAGAAAATCATGTACAACATTTCAGGTAAATTAATAGTTTAAATTAGATTGGCTGTTCTACATAAATCGTACAACTATGGTGAAACGTTGATTTATAATTTGTTTTCTGGAGTAGGCCAAAAATGAAAAATAATGGCGAGTGAGCGTAGCGAACGAACTCATTGAAAATGAACGAGCATTTTTGGACTCGGGATACAGTTCACGTCCATACGAAGTACCGGTACCCAGCTAGTTAATAATAAAATGTAATGGTAATGTAATTGCAATGGTATCTCATCATCCAGGTGAAACTGCTTGGCGATCACTTATTGTATCTCAGGTGTTGGGAACCCGTTTGAGTGAATACGGTTGAGAGCTATGAACGTAAATGATATTTGTAACAACAACAAATTAAATAAACTACACTTATAATTACTTAAAAACACTTAACTTTTTTATAATTAGGATTTCCGATAGTTAATTTTTAACATAGCTCTCTCTCAAGCAATGTTGATATATAAAGCCAGGTATACCAGAAAAACCTAATCTCCTCCATGCCAGAAGATTTGCGGTTTCAGAACGTAAAACCAAGGAAACATTACCTACTGGTTTGGTTGTTTCTCTACAGCAAAAATACTTGAGAGCGTCTACCACTGAAGTGATTGTTGACAGGAATATTTTAACAAGGCGCTTACAGTAAGCCACCTGACGCTGAACCTCTTGTTATCGGCTTGACAATTCACCAAACAAACCTTTTACCCTGGAAATAAAAGCTAAATGATATTATTTTACATTGAACTAAAGTGAAGTATAACTAACCTAACATTACTTAATATTGTAAAGATGTTTATAATTTCGTAACAATTATATTAAAATAATAAGATATATATATATATATATATATATATTGCTGATTCCAAGCTCATAAGCAACAGTTATTTTACACGCTGTTAAAACAACGCTTATCACAGATTATTCGGTTTAATTGAAAAAGCATAAAAACGCTGGTTTTTATCATTATAACACATAATATATTATTATATGTAATATACATGTTAATTATTATTATTGATGGGTAGGTAAACGTCTGAACTCTTGTTTTGTCTATAAGGTAACACTTTTCCTTTAGGTGCTAACTGTATACTAATAGCGAGCACGCCAGGTACAAACTACAATAACTATCTCTACTATGTCCAAATTTATTGTTAGTTAAAAGTGTAATTATCAGTTAATGTTATGGATTGGATCAGCCTACAGCAGAGATTTAGATTTTTTACAGTTAACGTTTCTTTAAATCAAATAGTTTAATACGGTACTTCCAATAACATTAAAACAACAATTTATTTAGTAGTTCATTTATTAAATTAAATACGTTTTGCGAATAGAGGCAAGGAAAGCCTGGTAAGAAAACTAAACATAATATTGTAAAACCTACTAAGAAAGCTATAATCTGACTGACGATTTCATGATTTTGAAATACAATTAATTGTAGTCCATAAATTTGTCTTTCCCTATAAAATACAAATAGATCCGTAGGACGTTTAACTTTTACAATATAATTTAACTGGGATTTTTAGAATGCTTATTTAAATTTGTTTATAAATCTAGCACGATTTTAATATCCTTAACTAACTCCTAAAGTCTTGATTATGAGTCGAACCGTTGAATATAGTACTTCCAAAAAAGTTACACATATAATTAACTTATCAAATATGGTATACAAACTTATTTTTCTAAAGAATATTCTGATGTAAGTAGAGGAAAGGTAGTTTGATAATAAAATGAAAAATAATATCATACGACCCACCAAGAAATTTATAATCTGATATACGCGTTTTGAGCTTGCAATGTAACTATCTGTCGTCAATAAATGTGACTCTCCCTTTAAAAAAATAAATACATAGGACTTGTAATCTGTTATTACAATCAAACAGATATTCTTTATTTATACTACCGTTTATATAAGCATGATTTTAACCAAAACCTGATGTGATGTGTAGGGTGCTGACGCATTCATGAGCCAACTGATCATGACATTAATTTAAGCTAATTAAAGCCTTTTTTACGCTTCATTTCCTAAAAGTGTCGATGATTTTATTTTTCGATACAAATAATTTGTTAATACTAATAATATTAAGTCCTTTAAGTTTATTAAGTTATATTTACAAAACATCTTTATACAGCACGTTGTAATAAAATGTAAAAACCATTTCAATAAGGTATTTAAACACTGTTTCTGTATCGGTCACCATAATTTGTTGTAGGAAAATACATTACGCTATTCTGTTACACACTTACACTTCTACGTCTCGACAAAGGGGTCAAGCAAGAAGAAAACGTCACGTTCTAGACCACTCTCCGTGTAATTCTGGTAAATCTTTTTATACTCGCCCCTTGGCCGCTCAGTGGCTGATAACTTGGGCTTTACTGCGTCAAAATAAATGGCCCGCCGTTATACCTTGAAAGGATATTTAAGCTGAAACTGAAACATAGGTTCAGTTTTTTATTACTTTACAGGTACTGTATTTAAGAAATCTGAGTTGTCAACGAGCAGAGAAATGTAGACGAAATAAAGCCATATTTACCTAAGTAGTTAGAGCTTTGAGATTTTATGGTTTAGGACGCCTTTCTGCAAATTTATATCATTAATAAATTTATGATTAAATCATATATCATGTAAATTTATTTATGTTAATACAAATTAGTATCGAAAATTCGATTAAAGTCAAGCACAGGTAGAAAAGTCCTTCTAACAAGAACTACGCAAATCTTAATTAAATTATCTTGAAGGCCACCACTAGAGTTTTGAAATTCTGAGTACCTCCTGTCACACTTAATTTTCAGATGTTAAAGTGCGAATTACTCTTGTGGTTTACACATTTTAATAAACATGACTTGACAATAATTTGTATTCTTGTCATGACTTTTCATTACAGCAACATTTATGGTCGATGGCAATAAAGATATTATTATTATTTGTAAATAAACAAACGGGTAGTTGTTTTATTTTGTTCCAACGCCAACGGCATTTTCGTTAATAGAGTACACAAACGCTTTTATGAAAAGCGGTCCAAACCCCAAACAAAGTTTTTGGACACCCCGGGATTTGAACTGAAGCGTCTTGAATCGAAGTCCAAGACGCTAACCGCTAGGCTAGCGAGATACTTGTTTATTTTAAAATAATAAAATCTAATAATCATAATGAATAGCTGCAAATAATCTCATTTTAGAAACTGTTCTAAAAATTGATAAGTATTCCGCAGAGGAGTTACCAGTATTTAGGCTGGAATTTTACAAGCCTCTGTTTTAACATTGCCGCTTAAAATCATATTTTCAGGTTGACCAGCAACCTTTTGGTAGTGAATGATTACTCAAACTCTAGGAAGTAGATTTAGGAAGGTTAAATGATAAATATTTGGTGTGAAATGAATCCACACAATGATCTATTGAAAACTCGTTAATTATATACTTTTTTAAATAAACAGAAATGGTTGTAATAAAATAATAAACTCTTAGACAGGTGATAAGTCGAAAACGGCGAATAAGTTAATACGTAGTTTTCAATCGCCTGTTATATATAACACATCCTTAAGGGCATAATACTTGGTTACAGCGGTAAACTTTTGGTTAACTTGTTAATTGAAGTTAAAATACCAACAATAGAGCGTGACTGAGTTGCAAAGTAGAGTACAACAGCTGTTACAACTAGTAATGAGCTGTGAAAATGTACTGGAAGGTTACACAGGTGTGTTGTATTTGTACGGTCGATGTTGATATGAATGGTTACACAGGTGTGTTGTATTTGTACGGTCGATGTTGTTATGAATGGTTACACAGGTGTGTTGTATTTGTACGGTCGATGTTGATATGAATGGTTACACAGGTGTGTTGTATTTGTACGGTCGATGTTGATATGAATGGTTACACAGGTGTGTTGTATTTGTACGGTCGATGTTGATATGAATGGTTACTCAGGTGTGTTGTATTTGTACGGTCGATCTTGATATGAATGGTTACACAGGTGTGTTGTATATGTACGGTCGATGTTGATATGAATGGTTACACAGGTGTGTTGTATTTGTACGGTCGATGTTGATATGAATAGTTACACAGGTGTGTTGTATTTGTACGGTCGATGTTGATATGAATGGTTACACAGGTGTGTTGTATTTGTACGGTCGATGTTGATATGAATGGTTACACAGGTGTGTTGTATTTGTACGGTCGATGTTGATATGAATGGTTACACAGGTGTGTTGTATTTGCACGGTCGATGTTGATATGAATGGTTACACAGGTGTGTTGTATTTGTATGGTCGATGTTGATATGAATGGTTTCTTCTTTCAGTGAATTAAGCTAATTTACATGATTATGTTTAAGATATTTATGGTTAATATGACTAAAATGACATGATTCTCTTCAAACACGTCACCGTGGAGATAAAAAAAAAATAATCCTGAAAAATATTAGGACGAGTTAATTTGATTGCAATAATGTATCTTAGATTATATCTTAACTGTAACTTACCATCCAATATTACTGGTAATTTTAGTTCATATAATTAAATGCTATTTTATAATTCAGAAAAAATAAATATTATAACCTTTGTAATATTAAAAAATAGTTCTGGAAGAAACAATTAAAATCTCCTAAAAATCAATAACTGGGATGAATAAAGTATTTATCAAATACTATAATATCTTTGATACAAAAATGTTACGTTTGTGTTGGTTAGTATTAGTTCTTTATTTTAAATGAAACAATTTACGTCTGATTAAAAATATTTTTTTTACGAATAGTTTATTTGGTATATATTTAAAATTTTTCAATGACAAATATTCAATTTATTTTACTTTAAATAATTATTAGCCTTGGTCAAAATTATTAAAGTTTGTGTTCTCCTTACACCTAGCACACACTACGTCTCACTTAAGTATTTACTATATAAGTAATCGCATCGATATGTCTCACAATAACTACCCCATAAACTAATCAATAAATATAAATAAATTATGAAATTCTGATTTGTTTGCACTTGTTTCTTATAATGAAACGATACTTACCTCTCATTCAGCCATTTGTATTGTTAAATCAATTAAATCTCAAGAAATAAATTAACGAAAGCATTATTTGAGAATAATACAATCGAGAATCATGTATAAAACATTTTACTTAAAAAATAATTGTCCATTGGTAGCATACGGAACCATGTATTGAAACAAATTTTATATCCAAATCATGAACCGAAAATATTCCCTAAAAATAATCTTTGGTCAATATTTCGAGCCTTTACCAGATGTTGACCTTTTAAATGTGACAAAATGATTTTACCATCATGAAGTAGAAGCGTGATTAAGTTTTTCAGCTAAATATATTTCTGCAGAATTAGCTATTTAAACAAAACAAACGCAGTTTATCGTAGCTCTGGAAATGTCCATTGTATAGCTTGACTAACACAACATGAAAGTCTGTCATTTAGGAGAACTTTGTTATAGTCAAACAAGTTTGCCACCGACCACACGCTCTACGGAATTGCTCTTTGAGGTTCCTCTAAACTTAAATTGGGGACAGCCGCTGGGAGTCTGACCTCTTACTCAAAGTAGGAGAGTACACACTTTTGTTTTGGGGCCCGATACAATGGTATGTGTATTCACCTTAAGTTGTGTATTATTATTAAGATGTAATTCTGATAAAAATCACCTTCAAAGAGGAAGTTGGAGTACCAGGCTGTAGTATGGTGTAAGTTGAGGCGTAACTGGAAACTAACCAAAAAATATGTTGTGCCACCGATTATGTTATACACAACTGTACTAAACGGGAGGGCCGATCTAAGAAACTCCGACCGTGGTTGGGCTTGTATTGAATTAGCATCCTAAATTACACTCCTAGTGTTTAAATACGTCAGTGAATCAGCACGGCCACTAGATTAATATTTATTTATCTATTTTTTATGTCATATAAAAAACACTAAGAATTGTGTATTCATATGCGCTGGGAGGAGGGCAATGTTTTGTGATGGGCTACGTGAGCGCAGCAAAATCAGTGACAATTTTACTGTTGATTTGCGCTCCACTTAATTTATTTTTGTTACTATTTGACCAATATTTCTTGTCATAAAAATTGATCAAACTGAATTATATTTTTGTGAAAATCTTTTTGCCCAATTTGATATACAACTCCTAAATTTAATCACGAGTTATTATTCTTTATTTGAAAATATTTGTATTTTATAAGAATAATCAACCACGAAACCTCTTTAATAAATACCTTTAATTGAAGTCACCATTCATATTTTTTATCATAAAAAACAGGATACCGTGCACTCCGCTTAACGTTGTTTCTTGTGGAGGACCGCTGCCTCCAAAGTTTTCTGAGACTGGAGGTGACAAAAATTGCGGATTTTCGCTAAAATTCAATCAATGCAAAATGTTCTTGAATACAGAGCAGTTATTATTAAACACAGCTTATTTTAGAACATGGCAGAAAAAGAAGTTTTTTTAACAACAAAGTTGTATTATAAATTTATTATAACTTTGATCATAGTATTTCTATTTTCTTATAAATTAAGTAGAACTATAAAGTTAGTACTATACAAATAAAACTCTGAAAGTGAGAAACTTGGGTCATACCTCAACCAGATCCCACTACTAGAGAAAAGGGAAAAAGTCCAAAATAAAAAGTTATCATTGGATTCTACCTAAATTTTGTATTAGTTGTACAACTTTACAATCGCACGCATAAAAGTTTGTTATGCATTTACGGTGCATAAGACAAAATAAAGTGTGGATAGCGGGGCATATAATTACAGAACCGAGCTTTACTACGTTGATTGACATTGACACATATTTTATATTTATTTGTCTGTGATCATATCTTGCGTCTTGCCCTTATAAGATTGTACTATATAATCCAAATTATGAATAATCTTAGATATTGACTTCTAGTTTTGCACATTACATTACTCATACCAATTTCCTGTTCTGGTTTTATTTCACAGTTAGACGGGTTAGATAGTTAGTAATAATGTTTTAACATTTTAATAGACATTTTTTCGTATTGAAAAAGTTTCTTTTGAACAAAATTGAGCACGGAGACTGATAATTGTAACGAAACATTGAACCTAATTAAAAGCGACGGCGACGGGAGACCCAAGCCACATATACTCTCTATATCACAGATAATAAAACGTTACAGGAATTTTATTATAACTTGTTAAACTCCTGTTCCTTATGATTAAACGGATTATTTGTTATTAAACTATTACAAATTAAACACATTATAATTTAAATATTCGTTTTTTCTGTAAAGCTTATCATTTGAACTATAAAATGTAGCACAAAAATAGATTCTACTCTCCATGAATCCTTTGTTGTATTATTTAGTTTTAGTAACGGATTGTTTAATATGGAAACAGCACGACTAGCGTTTCAGCTTAATGCGATTACTGTACTACGATTCCATATTATTTACTGGCTAGTTAAGGGCTTCTTTAAAACAGTTTAGTTAATTTGTATTCAATGGAAAATTATATTATTCATCAGCCTCTGTCCTTTTCATTGATATACTCAGCCTGATCAATTAGTAACAAATATTTCCTAAGATTTTAAATTTCGATGAAATACAATAGTTAAATTAATTGACTTAGGAAGAAAGTGAAATACCCGGTGAAATAATAAAGCTCTGACAATACATTATTTTAATATTTTAAAGCTTGGTTATAATCTTTCACTCTCTAAAAGCAAGCAGTTAAAAATTCGAGTTTGTATGAATCTTGTAAGGGTTAATGCATTTCTTTATGATTTTATTGCCTTAAAATCCTATCTTTAGTAGATTTGTTAAAAAAAAAAATACAATTTTAAATTCAGGGATATACAATTAACGTGGCAAAGAAACTAGGTTGGAGTTGCACAGCTTATTACCAAGGAATTTACAGTATATTGTGTAAGGAGTAAAGAAAGGTTGGTGATTATAACGGGCGAACCTGAATGACCGTGGCGATTAAATTAAAACCTTATAAAGGCATATTTTCCTAATATATTTGGACTTTGAGGTTTTCTGAGTAAAGACGCTTTTCATCACATCTTAATGCAAATTCGTACATAAACTTGGTTCAAGTCAGACATAGTTAGGAAAGTCCTTTCAACAAGACTTACGAAAATCCTACTTAAATAGACCTCTGATACGTTGTAGGATGATTTCTCAGATCAAATATCGCTAAAGTCTGGATACTTCTTAGGATTGTATCTTTTTTAGGTATAAGTGGATTTTATTTAAACAAATAAAAATTATAAATATGAACATAATATGTTACTAAACAATTAAAAATATATGGCTGTTATTATTATAAATATTAAGACCAAAAAAATCAGCTGAGTACTTTTTTTAATACTACATGATAATTTGAATAATACTACATGTTTTGGCACTTTGAATGTTCTTTAAAATCGCCTTAAAAGTGCCAAAATATGTAGCTTTAATAAACAATTTTAAAAAGGGTGCTCAGTTGAATTTTTATTTTCTAATATTTAAGAAAATTATAATTTAAATATGATAATGCGATGAGCTTCCAATGACTTCAGTATGGGACATACTGTGTTAAAGCCCTCAGTGAAATACTTTCTGGTGTTCTGACATTATTTGTTTACCATTTCTGATAAGAGAAGGTACAGGATAAAACTACTGACCTTTATTCAGGAGGGCGATGGACGGTCATATCAAGCAGAATTGGCTGGAAATAGTTCCTGTCCCTGTGCCATTTACGACATATAAATTCAGAATCTCTATAGCCATCTCTAATGTATTTTCTTAATATGTTTGCACATAATTTATGGATGTGGAGTGCTGCAAACATTTCGAGTGTATTGCGGCAGTTAGGTTTCGTTATCGATGAAAATTATTATTATTACCTAACCTAATCTAACTATGGCAGCGTTCTGTTACTTGTAGTAGGCCACTATTGTGCATAGATACCGATAATCTTATGTTATCTGCTCCATGAAAAAGTTACGGTGTAGTGTCAAGTCAGTGCTTGTGTGTCTGTTGAGTTTAGTATCATCTCTTCTTACTTTGAGGTGATATAAAATAATTATAAATTGTTTACTGATAATCTCATAGTAGCGATAAAAATAACCTACTTACAAAATTACATTAGAATACTATATATATATATATATATATATATATATATATATATATATATATATAGTGTTATATACGTATATAGTATATAGTATACTATATTCTAATATGAGTAAAGTTTGCTTGCTTGCTTGTGACTCTGATCTCAAAAACGACACCAACGATTTCCTTCAAATGTTGGAATTAACTAATTGCTGGGATAAAAATAAGTTCTAGACAAATCTCATAAAAAAATGTAAAAAACGAAAATGAAAAGTTAAAAAAATTAACATTGGGCTTTTGGAGTTTAAAATCAAAACAAAAGAATTGTATCAGCTGTTTATAATCAACAAGGGAATTGCCAAAGTAATACTCGTGTTGTTTATAATAATTGTTAACATGTGGTTTCCTGATAGCAGTGACTAAAACTGTTGAGTGAAGATTGCATATTTAGAGTGGTTAAATCTGAAATAAATGAAAGGGACATAGATCCTGAGCAAAATCGTGACAAAATTCTGTGAAGGTTCGATACTGGATCCAGCTGCCATTGGTCATTTGGCAATTAATTAATGATCCTGGTTAAATAATCAGCCGGTCTAAGTCAGTAACAAGGCTACACAAGGCATCTCACCCAATTTACACTCACCGTTCATTCATATTCACCTTAAAGCCCAGGTTGCGTCGTCGGTGTCTTAAAGAGATATTGATATATTAATATTTAGCTATAAATAACAACTGGAGTGACCTTAAAACTCCAGAAAAGAGGCTAATAAGCTATACAAATCTGACAATCAGTTGGGGGAAGTGGTGAGATATTAAATATTACTCCAAGTCATCTAAACAAACTGACTTGCCTTCCCCAAGCAAAGCTCGGCCCCAGGTACAAATCCATGGGCTGTTTTTTCTGAGGTGGTTTTAATAAGTGAAGAGTTTATATTAAACCTTATATTACGTGTATAACTTCAGGGCTGATTTATGTTCTCACTAGGCTGCTAGATGAAGACGTCGAGGATATTGCACCAAGGTTTAGACACAAAGAGAGTGTCGCCCGCGGCCGTGCTGGGTTGGCTTCGTGTTACGTACCCTACTGAGGCAGACTTACTTCACGTGTTTATATATTTATCACTTCGTTCAAAGACTAACTGAGTAATAATGAAAGTTGTTAATAACAATTTGGAACAGAGGGTGTAGGTAAAACCATGTTTCATCATGGCGTCCGGATTTTACATATTTTAAATATATTTTACATATGATAAGTGCAAACAAGATTATATAAGGGATATGGTGAAACATTGACTTGAAAATAAATAAACTTTATGCGAGTTTTCCTCTCATTTTAATAATCATTTTTGCACAATTTATCATTAATTATCAAAATCTTTTTGACTATATTTATTTTTCTGTAAGTTAGTTGATGAGAAAGGAGTTGAAATTGGACGATATTATTGAATATTTAATATAACCGTTTGTATTTATTCATAAAATACCAAATATATAAATATATTTTATTTCTGCATTCTGGTACGATTCAGTAGATATATTTTTCATGATTTCGATATTCGGACGAATGATTAATTATTGTTAAGTATAAAATTGCAAGACAAAAGAAAAAACTTTTTGCAACTCAAAAGCTAAATAGTCATGCCATAAAATCAGGAACGATCGGTATGTAGAAACAACATAAATTAAAAATATTTGAGAAGAAAACTAATTTCATGCACAAAATCCGCATATAGTTTGCTTAGTAGTATTTATAATGAATGGCATTTTAACATTTTAAAAAGACTTGTTAAAAATTAATTTTATCCCTAACATTATACATAATTTAAATTATGCTAAATAAAACAGTCAACCTCAATTTCGCCTTAAATTTTATTCACAATTTAATGTTCATGGTTTTGTGGATAAAACATTTGTTACATTATAACAAAATCAAACATCTTTTATAATCAGTTTTCTTCCTGCATTCACTTGTACTGTGATTGATTATGTTTTAAATAGTATTAATTTAACAAAGTTCTACTATTTAAATTTCAATTATGCACATTATATGTATAATTTGGGAATCTGCTATTCATTTACCGCTGTATGTATACATCTGTAGTAAAAGGTAATATTAAAGTGTACATTACCGAATTGTATAATAAAATGCGATATCCGGAAATCAAGTTACCTCTGATATAAGTCTTATAATTTAATCTCCTTCTTATAATGGTATTTTAATTTCACTGCACTGACAACAGATCACGGCACATATAGAAACATATAGTAGATTGGCGAAGTGTTGAAAAATTTTACGGCGTTTTAAATTGTCCCATTAAAACCCTATCTAAATTAAAAACTAATACAAAGGTGTAAGTGATAAGTCTAAGGTGTACATCTTGTATACTGAGGTATCAACACACAAGGCGACTACATACAAGTTAGACAACACCACACTTAATTATATAACATTTGTTAAACCACAACACATCATTTAATTATAATCCTATAATCTACTTTTTTATACACTTAAGAATAAATGGGGTAAAGCGATCTGAAGTTAGATAAAAATAGTCACGTTCTAGTACACTATAAGCGTAATGCCAGACATTCGTGTTATACTAGCTTTATTTCCCGAGGTGGTCGATAACTTAGTATTTACTGTTCAAGTCCTAGAGATTTTTTCCAGCAATGCCATTAAACCTTAATAAACCCGCTCAATGGTTGCTCATTGTCCTATGGTAGTTTCTGTGTCAAGTTCCACTTTTTGTGTAATGTCAGTAAACCTTATATCTGCTCCGTGGCCACTCAGCTCTGATAACATTTCCTTAGGACTGTTACGTCCTAATTCCAATTCTTGTGTAATGATGAAAAACTTAGATATAATTTATTCCAGTTAAAATATTCAAAACTAGCTACTGTATCATAGATGGATAAATACTTTCAGTAAAAATAACTTTATAAACTTGCAAATGTTGTGAATGTTGACATTTACTGTATTTCAAATTAAAATACATAATGGAACTAAGTAATATGAGTAAGAAAAAATACCTCTTAATTGTGAAATGTTCGTAAACCGTGTTGTGCATATTGAGTTTGTTTTTTTGTTTAACACTGTTTGACAGCCATATAAAACGTCATTAAGTTTGGTAGATTATATTTTGTTACTCATAAGATATTGGATTTTCTAATAATTTGTTTCTTATATGAGTTTGTATATATTTGAACTAAAAATCTCCAAAATAATGTTTAGTATAACTTCACCAATAGTCTGACCACGAAATAAAGTCACTCGTTTAGGGGACTTGTCAAACAAGTTTGCGACCACAAGCTAGTCGAGGTTGCCCTCCAGCAAAAATTAAATAGACTGAGGGTCAGTGGTAAATGGCAATATTTCTGAAATAAAACCTTTGCCTAAAACCCCTACGTAACTTTTTCAAATCAGTTTACACCGTCTGTTCTTTACAGAACGTATGCTTTACTTTGCATCCTAGCATTTGTAGTTTAAAGTCTTTAAGCATTATTCTATGTTACATGTTTATTTATGCAATTTCAATATAGTGAAAATATGTAAATAAAAATTTAAATTTAAATTTCTGAAGTGAAAATGTTTAATAACATTTCAACAGAGTTGTTTGAAAAGTTACCAATTAAAATTTAAAACTTTTACTCCATGAGGGGTTTGAATAAATGAAATTAGGCTTCGGATAAAGTTTATCAAACAGTAAAAAAGCTCCCGGCTGATTATGTTACATATTTGATGGTATCACAGAAATCGTAGTGCTAATTTACTCGATTTATTTCATTTATTTAATTTATTTAAATTGTTTATCACTTAGTAAAATAATAAAAGATTAATTAGTCTTACTCTTATAATAGTTCAGAGTTATAAACACCTTTTCGTAATACAAGTAAAATGTGAAAATAAAAATAAAAAACATGTTTGAGTACCGTTCCGTAAGCCAATAATGATGAATATAGAATACAATCAAATGTATGGTTTTATTACTTACCAAATATGAGTATATTACGATTATATAGTTTAGTCTCAAATAATATAATCGATTTACACACAAACAGTTACATTAGTTAACATATATTTTAAGTTAATATGTTAATATGTTCTGTGTTAAGCTTTCCGGTTACCGTAATAGTCACACCTCTCCTGAAAATATCTGTCTTATTTTTAAAGTATTTTTTTATAAGTCCTGGTTAGTCTTATTTAAAATACTTAGTGTCATAGTTATTTGGCTATATAAAGTCCAATCCACTAGGGAACTAATATAGTGCCCAAAAACCTCACTTTATCTAAAATGGTATTTTAGGACACAAAATTAATTTCCTCTATGTAACATATTTCGTAATTTTTCGTCCTTTAATCTATAAAATATCTATGTATAAATACATTTTAACCATAGTATAGCAAACAATGATCAGTCTTATACATGCCTTACAATTAATTAAATAATAGGTTTACAATGAAACTAGTTTGTCGTCTAATGACAATACGATCGGCTGTTTCTCTTAAACTAACATCAATGAATTTTAATTGTTAAATATGCCGTAATAAATATTTTTAAATCACGATAAACTACCTAAAATATATCTTAATTCATTCAACATATATATATATATATATATATATAT
The DNA here is from genome assembly GCA_963675035.1 of Allygus modestus. Taxonomy (NCBI): domain Eukaryota; kingdom Metazoa; phylum Arthropoda; class Insecta; order Hemiptera; family Cicadellidae; genus Allygus; species Allygus modestus. Next base: position 142,374,594 of record OY776112.1, on the reverse strand, counting down.
ATATATATATATATAAGACTCATTTTAAATACAATACCCTGAATACAACTAGACCCCTGATAGAGCAATAATAATAAATATGCCTTTTGTGTCACAGCACATCTCAGAATTAATGCATTAAGATAGCCAAGGAAAATACGAGAATGTATTCATAAAATATACTTATTACACAACTAGGGTTTGTATTCATATTATGAGAGACTTTCAACTGTCACTTTTACTGGAAGAAATGCACATACTGTTTTCCCTGAATAAGCCCGTCATATAATGCTACATTTCAAGTTCAATAAGGAACCAATCTGGATTTTTGATATTTTTCAACAAACTAGAAAGGTACACACATTATTTGTTTTCAAAAGATTTTCTCAAGCACTAGATATAATAACAAATATTATAATGCAGTATTGCAAAAGAAGGAACCTACCGAATTAGAGATAACAATCTAAAGGTGGCCCGAACCAAGGGGATTGTTGAAAGAAATATTTTAACAAGACAGCTTACGGTGATGCGCTTGACTCCGAGATTTATGTTGTTAAAGGTCTTCCATATTTCCTCCTTCAACCTTTATCATAAACGTCTATCATTTTTCAACACTTATTGTAAGTTTGTAACTCAATCACTGTAAAAAGGGATTATTTGAAATTATTTGACTGTTAGTTTAAAATATTTGTCGTTTACATAGGTGTAATACAGATTATTTTAATCTAAAAAATCAAATCAAATGCTTCTTTTGTGCAGATCAATTTGTCTTACTGTAATGCTTATCAAGCTGGTAATCATGCCTCATACAGCAGTTAGTCAGCGGCAGATCGAGGAGGAGGAAGATGTTATTAACCTTTGATGACAATCCGTTTATCACCCAGCTTCTTTGCATATTGACCACCGTAAAGTAACGATTGTTTGAAATGTACAAATATTCTCCCTTTTCCGTTTTGGGAACTAATTTGCATACATTTTTATATATATTTTAACAAAGTTTAATTCTTAACCATGGGTGTAAGGATGGTTCAATCATTCTACTTTGAAGGCAACAATGTTTGAGTAACTATTATATTTATTTTAGTATTTTTTTTAGAATCACTTTAACTGAGATAACTGTACAATTTGTATGATAAAAAAAATTCAAGTACAATTATATATCCAAAACTATAAGTATTATTATTACTTTTCAAACAACGATAATATTCATATTCTTAATAAAACTTAACCACATTATCCAAATAATATTCTATTACATAAAACTATAAATCAAAGAACCTTTTCGCATATATATTTATATTAGGATGGTTGGTATCGCAAATTGTATGCTGTTGATGCTGATGTACAGGTAAATTAGTTGAGGAAGCCTTAAACTCATTCAAAAACTTTCTAAAAAAAGAAAATAATTCTTGGAATTGATAATGCTTAGGTGAAACGTTTTACAAACCATGTGTGAAGTACAATAAAATTAACAATTAGAATTTGTCAAGTCTTGAAACATATTTCAAAGTGTTTAACTTGAAGAAGTTTGCAACATATACATCCATTGACAAAATTATGTATGAGGATCACTGTGTAGTTTATTTATCCGCCACTACTTAGTTACATATAATAACAAGGCAAGATGTTAACACTTACAAAATAATTGCGTAGCTATATCTATACCTCATTGAGGTATACCTATACCTATACCTCGGTGAGGTAAATCCCTCACTCACTGACTCACTCACTCATCACAAAATCTCCTACATTTACTTAGAGAGTTGAAATTTGTTACACTGGTTCTTTAGGTATAAAATAGAACAACTAAATGGTTTTCATCCTTATCTGACCTTAGAGCTCCACCAGACACCGACAAATGTCCCATGTATTTCTTATGGACATTAATTTTAGTTTGAGCTAATGAAAATACAAACAGCCGATCTTGATTCGTAGTAGTTCCACAGGCTAACTACAGAATGCAGTACACACAACTGTCACAGTTTTTATATATCATTTTCGGTGCAAAGCCTGCGGGTAACAGTTATAGTATAAAACACGAATACAGCAACAAGTTGACTTTCAGAGGTAAGTACATTCTTCAGAGCAATAATTATTCAAGCCGTGTTTGAATCAACAACCGGTGTCATGCGACAAGTCACTCCGCCCACAATTAATTTTGCATGACTCGAGCACTGCAGCTGCTGTTTCTATATTGAGTCTTAGAAATGTTGAGATTTTTACGATTTATATCGATCATTATTTACTACTAGAAATTAAATGTTCCCTTGCGCTTTAGAAAAGTTTCTTACTTTATTAATACAAACTTTCAGGATGGTAGTTTTGTCAGTGGTTTTTGATTTAGCTAATGATCCATAAATTTGGCGATTTTAATGTAACAGTGATCGGTCTATAAGCTGTTAACTTATATACAAGTGGATATAGTGTTACGATAAAAAATCACGTGGTAATACAATTAAACATTTTCATTTAATAATCAGAATGATAGCTAGAATAATAATTTTATTTCCGATGAATACTTGCTGTTTCTAAAAAGCCAATTGCATTTTCAATTTAATGAGGTAAGTTAACTGAAGTAGTTAACTAAACTTTCTTTATATATGTGGCTCTTGCTTTAAAATGATTTATCATTGACTATGTATACTGAAGAACATCCCATCTATATGGCCCAGCGGTTCCACTTTTAGTGTTTGCCAGAATTTGAAGTGGACGTCGTTTTATTAGGTCACAACATATTGTGCTGCTGTCAAATATTTATTTTAGTTATTTACGTTAACTTGTAAAATATCCCCACCCCAGAAAGCAAGTGATAATCAACTTATGTTTTCTTCCTGACACACCAACGTTGTATTATCCCCTCCTTGAAAGGATAAGTAATCGTTGACAGCAGTTCACTCTGTTGGTGATTAGTGAGAACTGCGTCCTTTTTGAATCCTGGCACACAAAACACCAGGGTCAAATTTTAAAATGGCAATGAGAAGTCAACTTAAGTATTTATAGTCAATGGTTTTATTTAACAGTATCCAGTTGTTTCTGAAACTAGCTAATGCGTGATGAACTAATAAGAGCACAAAACGTCGGAACAGTTGGCAAATTAAATTTACTATTATATAGTTAATAATATTAAAAAAGCAAGGGTACAATATTTTGGTGATATGTAATTCCATAATTGTGAAATTATCCTACAACAACTTACTAACCTCAGCCAAGTTATTATCATTGTTTTATTGAAACTGTTTTATAATTATCTCAATGACTTACGTCAATTTTGTTTGGTTATGGGGTTTATCATATTCCTCCTTTATGCATCCTGTTTACAAACATCATTGGTAGGGGTGATGGTCCTGTTCACTGTTCTCCAACATCTCAACGATGTTAGATCTCTGCTTTTATAGAGCACATGAAGGGGTGAGTTTAAACAATTAAGCTTGTTTCTGAAATGGGTCTACTTGCAAGAGCAAATACATCTGTTGCAAATATTAACAAAATGGATGGATCGGAAAGGTTTTTGTAACAGTAACGACTATTGGCCGGTTCTGGTGTAGCGGGGAAGGCGGGGGAAAAATTTGCATAATCACCCCCACCACCCCCCACCATCACTTTTTTTGCGGATTTTTTACGCAAATTTTTTGCGGATGTTTTTTGCCAAAACCCCCACGCCGACAGCCATCTTGACCTCTTCGAATGATTGATTGCATTGACCTTGGATATGCCGAAAAAGGACCCTCCATCCGCATTCCCAGACAGAGGGTGAGTTGTTTGCCCGGTGCCGGTCATTAACAAAGGACCCTTCTCCGAATTCATTAGAGGAGACCCTTCGAAACCTGTCGAACCACCCGCTATGCTCTAAACCTTTCCCACCAAACCGAACCATTAGTTTGTAACGTCAATCACTGTTTGTCATCCATTGTATTCTTCCGAGAATCGCCGTTCGTTAAAAGCTTTTTGAGTGCAGGGTTGCTGAGAAATTTTAAGATTGAGTCTTTGAAGAAGTTTTGCCGTATCTTAGTTGAACAGCTGCGTCACCCTGGGAAAACGCTAAGCTGCACACTTACAACCAATCCTCCCCGCATCGATTCCTTTGCGCCACCACGCATCACTCCCGCCTCATTCTTGGTCTAGACTTCACAGTGTGTAGTGGTGTCCCAATCTCCACTTCTTTGTGTAGTGTTTTATGAATTGTGTCCTTCTTCTTGGATTATTATTCGTAAGTATCATTCATTCTTCTTATTATTAGTTGTAATGTATTTGTTTATCAAATTGTTTAATTCTTTTTATAATAAAGGCATTATCTGAGACATCATTTAAAATAATAGAATACGATTCAGATTCATCGTTGGTGGTGAACTAATATTGGAAGTTAAAGGGGAATGTATCGATACACCCCCCTTAGCTGATTATGTTCAAAGCATTACACTTATCTCCCTCATCAACATTTAGCTTCACTGCCTGTTTTTTATCTTGATAATTTATGACTTGAGTCACATCTTTAGCTTAAATCCAGGTTTCCGTTGTTATTATAGAGAGTGTCGGTTTATGATGTATACTGTATGATATTGATAATTCAAAGGGTGACTGAATCCCGCACCCCTATTTCTCGTGGTGATTTGCAGTGTTTTCTCTTACATGGTTAAGAATAGCATCTTGTGGGTCACCATAGCCCAAGATTGTAGGTAACTCCTTAAATTTAAACCATAACTTCTTACTACTATTATAGGAAGTTAAGTGAGAAATTTTAAAACCAACCTAATCCTCCTCTCTACTTCCAGTGTGGTTTTGTGCCCATTCCACACACTATTTGTATTTTTTACAAATCTCCATTATTCAGCGTATTCTGTTTCAGATCATTAACGTTAACCGACCATTTTCCTGCACCAAATTCGGGATGACGTACCACCTGAGGTAACATCTGGGTCGTCACACACGTGCGGCGCAAGGTGAAAACCAAGTCGTCTGCCTTGAGCCTTGAGTGTGAGTCGCGTTTCGCCCGAGCCGAATATCTTCGTCGTCACATCGTGACAGTTCACCAAACCATGTCTCTCTTGCCTCAGAGTCCTGTTTTCCGACCCGGTTAGTAATATCATTAATCATTTTTGTAGATTAGAACTTTAAATGGAGAGCATAAATACTCAAAAAATATGATTCTGCAAATAAATAAACGCTTTGAAAGATTATACATTAGTCGTAATAACAATCCACGTTGGTGATTCAGATATTGCTACAGTGACGAGACCCGACCCCACCAACGTTCCTGACTCCGTTCTCACCCAGACACTCGGTGAAACCCCGAGAGGTAAGAATCATTAGTGGTAGTGGTAGTAGTGGTAGAAATATTTGTAGTAGTAGTAGTAACAGAAGTAGTTCAGGTTTACCTTTTTGATTTATATATTTCTATCATGAAATAGATATATGCATCACATTAACACCATTAATCTTCCCTTAGTAATAGTAGCACGCTTCATGATTTTGTAACTTTTAAAATTTGTATGGTTTTATATCACTCTAACATGAAATATCTATGTATCACATTAAAGCAAATAACTTGTAAGGTTACTGTAAGACAACTGGGCCACATAGTTATCATACAACATGTATCTCTCTTTAGAATTCTAATGTATCTGGTGTTGTAAAATGTATTCGAGTAAGGAAAACCTCATGCGACACATACGGTCTGCTTGCCAAGGGCATGTGAAGCGGGTAGTTCCATTGAATCCAGTGGTTTTCGGACCCAGCAGACTGCAGCAACCTTTACCTACGTGTTCATCAGCATCATCATCAACCGACACAGACAACAGTGACGATGAACCCGATCAACCAACGCTCTCTGGGGACTTGGCTCCTGTTGGCGTTCGGGAATCCATGACAGGGTTTCGTGGACTAATGAAAACCTACAGTCTGATTGAACCCACGGATCAAGCCGCCTCTTTAAAGGAATTCCTCAATACAGCACGGACGTGGTTTTAGGTTACGGAATGTATAACCTCAATACATTCCATCAAGATACAACTGTGGTTATAATGTGAATTCCCGAACGTACACGGCAAAATCTACATGCGAAACTTCAAAACAAAAAGCGTCGCTCTTTTCCAAAAATCACACATGGAGGAAATATGCCACCAAGTCTTCCAAAACATGATGCAGGAAAAGGAGACGTGTGAAATGAAGGGTTCGGTTTGGAACTTCGTTAGGGTTGTAACTGTGGAAGTAAGAGTTGATTCGTATAACCCTCTCCAAACGATACGATAGTCGCGCCGATATGGAACGATACATGTGTGGGTTTCATCGTCACAACCAAAGAAACGTGACACAATCATCGAATTAGACCATACCTTCGTTGCCAGAGAGTCATCACAACCTTTGGCGAGACAGTCATCGTAATCCTGAAAGGACAGGTCAGGGCGACTCCTTCCTGTGGGTCTACCTGCCTATGCGATATAACAAGGTCCTGAACAACACCACCATCGAGCATTGCAACAGTGGGTTTGGAGCTCGACTTCGCTTGGTGAAGCACTGTCTAAAGTGTTAAAATAGGAAATCCACACCGTTGGAGTCTATGCAAATTATGTAAAGCAAGTCTTGAAGTATGTAGAATATGCAAATACCATTGTAAATGTTGATAGTTTTCGTAGTAAATACTTATAGTCACATTCAGAACATAACCACTGTGTTAATAATTTCACTCAATACCCCAACCTCCTTTAGTTTTATGTTTATGATTTATGTGTGCTAAACTAATTTAGAATTTCAGTAATGATAGGAAAAAAATCCAGACTCTTATTAAACAGATTTGTTCGTCAAAGAGCTGCACAAAGTCCAGCATCTTCATGGCGTAGTGAGTGTTATAGTACAGGTATACAAGACAGTATTAAACGCAGACCAGAGTGTTGTCACTTTGAAGGCAATGCTCGTTGTACAAGTAGCGACGAGTGTAACGTCTCAGGAATCCTTGGTAGAATTGTAGATAAGGATGTTGACAATAACTGACAAAGAATTTATTTTTTCCCCCAGAGACGTGTAACACATTTTCAAAATTGCACTTGAACAAGGGTGAGGATGCAGCCAAAAGATTGAAGCAAGTAGAGTGATCGATGCGTCAACGAACAAGTTACTTTTTAAAGGAACTAACACACTAGAAAGTTCGCAGTCAAGATAGTGCTAGAATGAACGAGAGTCGTGTTTTTCGTGAGCAAATTCCATTTGAACCGTCAGCATCATGAAGAAAACAAAAGGAAAAAAGTTAATTTAGTTGATTGCACAACTAAATACCCACTACACTTACGAACCGTGTGAGGATGTACAATAGTTCACGTGGATTCAATTACAACAGATACAATTATATTACGCATACAATTTCAATTGATATTGATTGAGAGAGTGAGACAACTAACCTGTTGTGACTAGACATATCACAACACATGTGCACAGTTTATTTCAAGCGTTGTTTGTGCCAGCCATTACGTACACTATAATACATGTTGAGACTGAAGCAAGAAGAGTGATCAATGCATCAATGAACAAGCTACGTTTTAACTATTAACATACAACAAGTTTAATGCAAAACTAAATACTCATTACACTTACGATCCACGTTAAGATGTACAACAGTTAACGTGGATTTAAATCACAACAGATGAAATGAGATTACGCCTACAATTGTAATTGATGTTGAATGAGAAAATGAGACATCTAACCTGCTGTGTCAAGACGTATCCCTAAATATGTGCGCAGTTTACTTCAAGCGCTGTTATTCGTCACGTACACCATAATGCACATTGTGACTTATGCAAGAAAAGTGATCGTTGCGTCAATGTACAAGTTACGTTGTTGACGAACTATCATACGATAAAGGCTCGAAGGCAAGATAATATAATAATATATTCAGGCAACACTGCCACTTTAGAGGTCTGTTCAGACAACATTTGAATTATGGACTGGGTTTCCTTACGCAATATATATAATTTGTTGTTTTAAACTCGGAGTAAGTTTGATCTAGCTTTTGGTATTTGTTAGTGACTTTGTGTGGGATTGTAATGGCTGTTGGTTTTAGTTTCTAGGTCTGTACTCTCCATACTTACGAATAGTATGTGAAACTTATTCAAAGTTCCAGTCTTGGTTGACTGATGTAATCTACTTGGAATTGGACATTCAAAGGCGTGCGGGATTTGCTCACCCCTATTTCCCGCGGTGTTTTTCTCTAACATGATCTCTGATCACTTTGTGTGTTAACATAAGACAAGATTTGAGCATTCTCTTTAACTTTGAAACATAGGTTATTACTGCTGTCAAACAGAACAGTGACTATCTGGTTATTGAATACATAACATGTTAAGTTAGACATCTTAAAACCAAACAACCTTCGCTCACTGTGAGGTTCCCAGTTTACTTCAAGAGCTAGTAGTACCAATCATAATGAATACTATAATGAACAATATGGATGACACAAGAAGAGTGATCAATTCGTCATTGAACAAGTTACATTTTAAACGAATTAACATACGAAAATGACTCACAGTCAAGTTAGTTTTAGAAGGAAAGAGTTCCATATAAACCGTCAGCATCATGAAACAAAGTCCGTTAAGTTTAATGAAAATCTAAATACTCATTACAATTACGAGTCGTGTGAGGATGTTTAAAAGGTAACGAGAACTCAAATCACAATAGGCGAAATGACATTACGCAATAAAATTGTAATTGATGTTGAATGAGAAAATCATACATCTAATCTGCTTGACAAGATGTATCACAACACATGTGTACAGTTTACTTCAAGCGCTGATAGTGGTATAAACCAGATTCATATATGAAAGTTACTTTAGAATCATAATAATTGAGTTTACAACTACTTCCGGTTTAGTTTACTTAAACCTTTTCCCTTACATGCGCTAGAAGTGCCTGTTTTATGATTAACGTAGCCCAAGATTTGAGTAACCTATTTACCTTTGAACTAAGGGTTGTTACTACTGTCATAGGCGACAAAGAGAGAGATTTTTAAAACTAAACAACCTTCCCATTCTGTGAGATGCACAGTTTACTTCAAAACATAGTAGTACCAATCATCATGGACGACATAATGGGCATTGTGGATGACACAATAAGAGTGATCGATGCGATATTGAATAAGTTACGTTTTCAGCGAATTAATATACCAGAAAGGCTCACAGTCAAGTTAGTACTAGAAGGAATGAGCTCCATATGAATCGTCAACCTCACGAAGAAAACAAAAAGAAAATAATTCCGTTAAGATGAATGCAAAACTAAATATTTATTACTATTACGAACCACGTGAGGATGGACAACAGTTCACGTGGACTCAAATCATAACAGATGAACTGAGATTATGCATAGAATAATTGTAATTGATGTTGATTGAGAAAATGATACATCTAACCTGTTGAGTTAGACATTTCAAAACCATACAACGTCATCAAACTATGTGGAGTGCAGTTTACTTCAAGTGCTAGTAGTACTAATAATCAAGTACACCAAGCGAATTCCATATGAATTGTCAGCATCATGAAACGTTAGCATTATGAAGAAAACCAAAAATCCGTTAAGTTTAATGCAAAACTATATACACATTACACTTAAGAATGAATATAATCCAGGCTCGTTAAGAATGAATGTATATTTTACATTATGGGTTAGGGGGAGAGTTTCACCCCCCCGTACAACCGGTATAGTTTTGTATTATTTGTCTCTAACATGATCTCTGATTGCTTCTTTAGGATTAACGTAGCCCAAGATTCGAGCAACATCTTTACCTTTGAACCAAGAGTTGTTACTACTGTAAAACAGAATAGCAATGGTCTGGTCATTAAATACATATGGGGTGAATAGTGATATTTTAAAACCAAACAACATCCGCACACTGAAAGGTGCGCAGTTTACTTCAAGAGCTATTAGTACCAACCATCATCTACGCCATATTGCACATTGTGGATGACACAAGAAGAGTGATCAATTCGTCACTAAACAAGTTGCGTCTTAAGCGAATTAACATCCGAGAAAGGTTCGCAGTCAAGTTAGTGCTAGAAGTAACAAATTCCTTATGAAACGTCAGCATCATGAAGAAAACACAAATAAAAACCCATTAAGTTGGATGCAAAACTAAATACTCATTACACTTACGAACCGCATGAGGATTTACAACAGTTAACGTGGCCTCAAATCACAAGAGATGAAATGAGATAACGCACAGAATTGTAATTGACGTTGAATGAGAAAATGCATCTAATGCACTTCTTTCGTGGGAAGACGTATCACAACACATGTGTTTAGTTTATTTCAATCGCTGTTAGTACAAGTTGTTCCGTACACCATAATGCACATTGTGATTGAATCAAGAATAGTGATTGATTCGTCATCAAATACCCCTACTGCTAGTAGTATTACTGTTGCCATTATCGGTATCGATGCGGTAGAATGAATGCCATATGATATATGGTATTACCCAAACCAGGTTCATTTATGTATACTGTATGAGATTGATAATTCAAGGAGAGGTCCAGATCGGACCTCCCTTCTTCCTATGGAGATTTTTTGGCTGCGTCCTCAACCATGTTCAAGCGCAATTTTGAAAATGTGTTACTCGTGGCTGGGGGAAAAAAAGGAATTCTTTGTCATATTTTGTCAACATCAATTGCTTAGGCAGGAAGACCCGCAGAAAGAAGTCGTCCCCGACCTGTCATTCTAGGATCACAACGAATGTTTTGCCAAAGGTTGTGGTGACTCTTTGGCAACGCAGGTGTTCTAATTGGTTGATTGTGCTACTCGTTTCTCACGTTTCTTTGGTTGTGACGATGAAACCCGCACATGTATCGTTCCATGTTGGTGCGACTATCGTATCGTTCGGAGAGGGTTATACGAATCCACTCTTACTTCCATAGTTAAAACCCTAACAAAGTTCCAACCCGAACCCTTCATTTCACACGTCTCCTTTTCCAGCATCATGTTTTGGAAGACTTGGTGGCATAATTCCTCCATGTATGATGTTTGGAAAAGAGCGAAGCTTTTTGTTTTGAAGTTTCGCATGCAGGTTTTGACGTATACCTTCGCGAATTCACATTATAACCACAGTTGTATCTTGATGGAATGTATTGAGATTATACATCCCATAACCTCAATACACGTCCGCGCTGTATTGAAAAAATCCATCAAAGAGGCGGCTTGGTCTGCGGGTTCAATCAGACTGTATGTTTTCATTAGTCCACGAAATCCTGTCTGGGATTCCCAAAAGCCAACAGGAGCCAAGTTTCCAGGGAGCGTGTGTTGATCGGGTTCATCGTCGCTGTTGTCTATGTCGGTTGATGATGATGATGAACGCGTAGGTGAAGGTTGCTGCAGTCTGCTGGGTCCGGCGACTGTTGAATTTGCTAGGACCCCCGCTTCACATAACCCTGGCAAGGGGACCGCATGTGTCGCTTCAGGTCGTCCTTTCTCGAATACATTTTACAACGCCGGACACATTGGAATTCTGAAAATAGAGACATACTGTATGATAACTATGCTGCTCAGGGATAACCTTACAAGTTATTTGATTTAATGTGATACATATATGTATATATATATTTCATGTTAGAATTATATAAATCCAAAACAATTAAAAAAATTAAAAAATGATGAAGCGTGCTACTATTACTACTAAAAGATTATATGTTTTAATGTGATGCATATATCTATTTCATGATAGAAATATATAAATCAAAAGGGTAAATATGAACTACTTCTGTTACTACTACTACTACAAATATTTATACCACTACTAAATGATTGTTACTTCTCGCGGTTTCGCCGGTTGTCAACGTGGGAACGGATTCAGGAGCGTTAGTGGGGTCGGGTCTCGTCACTGTAGCAAAATCTGAATCACCAACGTGGATTGTTATTACAACTAATACCTTTCTATTTATTTATATTGCATTTATTTATTTAAAAAATCATATCGTTTGAGTATTTATCATAACGTTCTAATCTACAAAAAAGATTAATGATATTATGAACCGGGTTGGAAAACAGGACTCTCAAGCTAGGGAGACATAGGGTGGTGAACTGCCATGATTTGACGACGAAGATCTTCGGCCCTGGCGAAGCTTGACTCACACTCATGCTCAAGGCAGACGACTCGGTCGCCACCATTCGCCGTACGAGCGTGACGAACCAGATGTTGACTCAGGTGGTACGTCATACCGTATATGGTGCACAAAAATGGTCGTTCAACGTTCATAATTAGAAACAGGAATCGCCGAATTATGGAGATTCGTAAAAAAATACAAGTAGAGTGTGGCACAAAACCTTACTGGAAGTAGGGAGAAGGATTGTGTTTGTTTTTAAAATTTCTCACTTAACTTCCTACGATATCAGTAATAACCCATGGTTCAAAACTAAGGAGGTAACTACAATCTTGGGCTATGGTGACCCACAAGATGCAATTCGTACCGATGTAAGAGGAAACACTGCAAACCACCGCGGGAAATAAGGAACCATGAATTCCGCACCCCTTTGAATTATAAATATCATACAGTATACATCATGAACCGGCACACTTTATAATAACAACGGAAACCTAGATTAAAGCTAAAGATGTGACTCAAATCCTAAATTATCAAGGTACAAAACATGCAGTGAAGCAAAATGTTGATGAGGATGATAAGTGTAATGCTTTGAACATAATCAGTGAAGGGGGTGTATCCATACACCCCTCTTTAACTTCCAATATCTGTCTACCACCATCGAGTAATCTGAATTGTACTCTCTTGTTTTGCATCCCTCTAATCTTGTATCAGATAATGCCTTAGCTATAAAAATAATTTTAAAAACTGATAATCGAATATATTACAACTAATAATAATAAGAATGAATGATACTTACGAAAAATAATCCAAGAAGAAGGACACAATTCACAGAACAGCACACACAGAAGCAGAGCAAGACTGGGACACGACTACACACTGTTCAGTCTAGAATGAGGCGGGAGCGATACGTCATGGCACAAAGGAATCGATGCGGATAAGATTGGTTGTAAGAGTGCAGCTTAGCGTTTCCCACAGGGTTATGCAGCTGTTCAACGGAGATCCGGCAAAACTTCTTCAAATACCCAATCTTGATATTTCTCAGCAACCCGGCACTCAAAAAGCTTTTAACGAACTGCAATTCTTGGAAGAATACAATGGATGACAAGCAGTGATTGACGTTACAAACTAATGTTTCGGTTCGGTGGGAAGGTTTTAGAGCGTAGCGGGTGGTTCGACAGGTTTCGAAGGATCCGTCTATTGTTGTCGACGCAGGTGTTCGAAAAAAACACCCTCCTCTAATGAATTCGGAGAAGGGTCCTTTGTTAATGACCGTCACTGGGCAAACATCTCACCTTCTGTCTGGGAATGCGGATGGAGGGTCCTTTGCCGGTATGTCTAAGGTCATTGTAATCAATCATTCGAAGAGGTAAAGATGGCTGCCGGCGGGGAGGGGATTTCGCAAAAAAATCGCAAGCAAATTCGCAAAAAAGTTTTCACAAAAACAGTTCGCAAAAATAATTTGCGACAAATGCCAGAAACATTTCGCAAAAAAAGTGGAGGGGATGGGTGGCGGGGGTGATCACTCACAATTTTTCTCCCCCGCCCCCGCCACACACAGAACCGGTCAATAGTCCCTACCTGTAACTCTTACATTTTTTGTCGATAGCTTTAAATGATTCAGATTGAGGTAGGAGGTCTAATATGAAATAAAGCTATGTGACTATCTTCAAAAAAATAAATATACCGCGTGGCACGACATAGAAACACAAATAGATACATAGATAACTTTTCATTGATTTTGTATTGTATTCCTTTGTGTTACAAATACTTGACCTCTGTCATTTCAAAATTGAACGTTGCATAAAACAACTTTTTAAGGATTAAAACAATTATTAAATTTATTTGAGTAATTTGAGATATTAGTGAATTTGTATAAACATAAGTGGGGATTGAATATCATAATTAAAAAAATGTAATATAATTGGCAAGGTAAAACAATGCAAAATAAAATGGAAATTATTAGGTCAAGTTAAGTTTTTAGTATCTTGCCTACCTGGTTATATTAAATACTTAAAAAGGTATTGCAAACAAAAATTCATTTAATTTAGCTCTATACTTTCACAATTTACGTTGTGCTTTAGTGAAATTCTTATGGAATATATAAAAAAATACATATTATTAGCATATTATTATTGGTTTACTTAATAAAATAATATGTTTTAATGATATACATTTTATTTAATTTATCATTTTCTCAGGGATACTATTTTGTAAAGAGGCTCTTTTTACATAATTTAAATGTTATAAAACACAAATAAAATAAAACTGTAAACAGACGGGGATGTCTGTCTCTCAAGTTAAAACTTAACAGTCTTGAAGGGCCTCCGGGATTGCAATTGTGTCGTAATTCAGGTGCAAAGCTTCTTTCATTCTGAATAGTAATAATACTCTTACAACTTTCAAGTTCTTCAGTAATAACAAGCCCTCTTTCTTTTAAAGTGCAATATCTGAACTCTACATTTTCTTAGTATTTGTATACTTGGGTTAAAAATAATTTTATACTTTAAAATATACATTTTATCTTATCAAAAGTATGATGTTATAAATAATAATTATAGCTGTTTTTTGTTAAACATGTTGTGGCAAAATTTAAGAACAAGAGCAGGCGTATACAAATTAATTATTTTTATTTAATTAAAAAAAAAAACTCATTAACACACTATTTTAATGTTTAAGAAACATATTTATTTATTATTGTACTTAAACTTTGTTTTATTGAGGTGTGTTTGATATATACTTTGTAAATTAATATTTTAAACAAGGTAGTTTCTTATTACTTAACTTTCGTCTTCATGAAATTCATGCATATTCTTGTAACTAAATAGCAACTCACGAAGGGATATTCCTGATAACTAGTTGAACAGTATTCTTTGTGGATTTGGGTTGCATTTTAGTCGTTTGGTCAACCGTGCCTTAATTTCGATGTCCGTCTGATAAAGAATTTTGTTTAAAATGTATCCAATGATTCACTGAAACAATATTTAACGAAGAAAAATACATGTTCAAGCAGAGACATGTTATGTTTTTCAGCAGCTCTAGATATAAACCATACATTATGATCGCGTTTTGTTACACTTAAAAAATGTATTTAAAAATATTTGTTACTGTACACTAAATATATTTACTATATTTTTCCTAGTAATGTACTATGAATCTAATAATATAAATTTAAAAAATCTTAATTTTTTATAGTTTTTAGCGAATTTCCCCTATAGGGAAGAAGCTATTACCGTAGGTCTCATTGTGAGACTTAAGACCGAGACCATGATAACTTTATGTTTTGAGGTCCCCAGATGCCAAAAAAAATATTCGTTCAAATTTGTATATATGTATATATATATATATATATATATATATATATATATATATATATATATATATATATATATATATATATATATATATATATATATATATATATATATATATATATATATATATATATATATGTGTCCGTGAATGCGATAACTTGAGTAAAAAAGTCCGATTTCGATGAAATTTGGCTCAAATGTGTAAAGTGATATTCATGACTTTAAGTTCGAAAACCGGAAAAATCGGACCATGGGAAAGGGGGTTTATGGGGTTTTAACATTTTTGAAAAATCAGTTTTTTGCACTTTTCACCCCAAAATTTTTAAAACCTATAATTTTTGTTTTGACCATTTTATAGAGCTTAAAAGAACAAATAAAACAGTATTTTGAATCATTAACCTAGGTTAAGTGGTTGCAGAGAAAATCCAAAAAACTTGTTCATAAAATCTCCAATGTTAATCTTACGGGAAAATGGTTTTTAGCTTTTCCCCAATTAGTTTTATTGTATACTTCACATTTGTTTTTGCCAATCAGTTTAGCTCCACAAAACAATAGTTTTGATGTTTAAATTGTAATTCTACGTCCATCCATTGCCGAGATATTCAAAGTGCAAAACATAGTACGTTGTCCAATGTTATCCTTATGGAGAATATTTAAAATTTGATATCTCGATTATTTATGAATGTACATTGATGAAACTTGGTATGTGGCTTCACCTAGTACTGGTATTTTGATATTTGCACACCAAATTGATTTTTTGTTGATTATCCCCTTAGCAGCAAACCTGCATACTCATCCCTAATGTTAACCTTATGGAGAATACGTAAAGTTTTATATCTCCCTTAATTATGAACATAAATTATTAAAACTTGGTATTTAGCTTCACCTGGTTGAGTTATATTGATAATTGCAAAAAAAACAGATTTTTATCTTCCTTTTTGCAGCAAACCTACGTACTCATCCTCAATGTTATTCTTATGGAGAATAATTAAAATTGTATATGTAGCTTATTTGTGAATATATTTTTATGAAACTTGGTATGCGGCTTTATGTGGTATTAAGACATATATTATGCATTGGAAATTCGCTGAGTACGCAGGTTTGCTGTGACGGGGGTGTTATATTTCTGTGAGCAGTTGTTTAACTCTTTACTGTGTTTATCATCTATTAACTGCGTTAATAATATCTTTGTCATAGGTAAGAGAAGTACTTTGTTCAGTTTATCAACTATATCAGTACAAGAAAAGGTTGAGTATCCACGGTAGGGAGTCTACTACGAAATATCTGAGAGTTTACAACTGCCAACATTGTTCAGACTCCAGTTTCCGAGGGTAAACGTTCATCCATAAACTCAACTTGACAATCTCTCTAAGTACAAACTTGTCTTCGATCAATTAACAACTGTTCGACTCTGAGACAATCTGACACTTCTGAATGTTGTCAGGTAAATTCATTACGGACTTGGTTTGGAACTTCGTTGACGTTTGCAGCTTCATTTTCCGTACAGTTTAATATGTTTCCGTGTACTTTCTATGAGTTTAACTATTCAGTTGTATATTAAACTTAAGTTTTCTGCTTAATTTATTTATTTTGAAAAATTTACTATATTAAACAGTCAACTTTGGCGTTACTATGCATTTATAATACTACTGCATCATGTTATGTTGCCCTTTTGACCTATAAGCTAATAAAATCATACACTTTTTAAATTTGGATAATATTATAATGTTAGTAATGGTAATAGTTAGTAATAGTATTGGTGTACAGTTAATAAGATTATGTCATAATGCAATTTAAAAATTTATTAATGCTACCATGAAACCTTTATGTAAATTGCTACATCATTTAGCACTTCGCTAACATAGTATCATGCGCACTTAAGGATTCAAAGGTCTGAAGTAATAAGTTAACGCACCCTATCCACCGTAAATTCTGAATCACTAATAGGTGACTAGTTTAGTAACTACTAGTTTAGTGATTACTGTCCCATTTTCAAATATACACGTCAAAGTCTGGTTATAAAACATAAAGTAGTTGTCAAAGTTTATAAAATTACCCCTGTCACAAAAGCAAGAATACAAAACAAACATTTAATAGGGTTAGCGTGGCCGGCCAAGGAAAAATCCAATATTTTATTTTAAAACTAAAAATTAGGCTGCTTTGAACTCTACAAATTTCAAAATTTGAGGGCTTATTTCCAGTAAAATTTCAAACTCATGCATTCTTTACACAGATAAATGAAAGTAAACATTGAATTCATTCAACATTCAATAAATGTTTTTATTAAAATATGTCTAATTACAACATGTATTCGTGATAGTCGAGTAAACCTAGGGAATCGATTTGTAAATAATTTAAACTAGGTATATTTTAAAGTACTATTTTTCACAAACACTTCAAAGTTCACGAGCCCTACTTGCAAATATTACACTGTGGATTATATATATATATATATATATATATATATATATATACATATATATACAGACTAATGTGGTAGTATTTATATATTTTGACAAAGTTCCACGAGTTGCCTTGAGTTGGAGATATCCTCTTGGAAGAGCGTCTGCCTGTGAGGTGATTGTTGACGGGGATATTTTAACAAGGACCTTACAGTCTGCTACCTGACTCTCCGCGTATCGTTACCTGTTTGAGAATTCACTATTCAAACCTTTTACCTTAACGTTTAGGCTACACGTAAAACTTTAAAGGTATATAAGGAAATTTATCTTTCTTTTAAGGTTGCTTTAACTAAGGTAGTTTTGAAATCAGGTTGTTTCAAAATTCGAATAAAATATTTGAAATACATGACTTGTACAAAGAGCTTCTTATATGCATATTTGAACTTGTAAAACTAAGGTGATTGTAATTAAATCACGAAAAAGTGCATGCACAATATGTATCTCCATTAAAAAATTAGTTGTTTTAACTAATGAAATTTGATTAGTATTAACTGTATGAAATAGTGTAATTTATTATAACCTGTCCTATGTTTAATACTATAACGTTTTTTATAATGGTTTTATATTACCTTATCGTCAGCAAGTCAATCCTGTTGCAAATTGCAACAACCTATTTTCCGGCGCTTCGTTACGCCATGTTCACATAGTTGCCAGTTATACTTGCACTTTTCTCTAACCAGTAGAAACGACGTCATTGATAATTCTTAAAACAGCACGGAACATGATGTAGTTTATTTCCAGATTTACCTCTTAGGTATATTTGTATTGCAATCTAAATGATTAATATATGTTAATTTTAAAAAATCTTAATAAGTGAATTTATGCACCCAACCATAAAATTATGTTATTCGGTAAAAACGTGAAGTGTTTCAACTATGTGCGTGTTTTGGTCAAACTCAAAACCAGGGCATATGCTCAATGCTGAGCTAAGCCCTAAGGAAGATTCAGGAGACAAACTCAGACTATATTTTAAATAACTCACTTTCAGTTTGTATAAGAGGATAATTATGATACTATGAGTAACTGTTTCATTCAACAATATTAAATAAAACATTTTACTTCTTACGTAAAATATATTCAAATATCACAGTGATAATTGTTTTAGCTTTTAGCTATTGTAAACGTATCATATCATATACTCTAACATAAGTAAGGTTTGCGTGCGTGCATGCTTGCTTGCAACTTTTATCTCAAAAAACGGCACCAACGATATCCTTCAAATGTTGTAAATAACTATTGAATGGGATACAAATAAATTCTAGACAGGGGTTATCCCCAGGAAAAATCAAATAATACAAACAAAATAAAAGTTTAAAAAATTAACGTTGGGCTTATGGAGTTTAAAATAAAAACAAAAGAATTGTAACAGCTGTTAATAATCAACCAGAGAACTGTCAAAGTAATACTCGTGTTGTTTATAATTTTAACATGTGGTTTCCTGGGAGCAGGGACTAAAATTGTTGAGTGAGGATTTCATATATAGAGTGGTTATATCCGAAATCATTTAAAGGGACATTGAGCTATGAATAACAACTGAAGTGACCTTAAAAATGCAGAGAAGAGGCAAATGAGCTATAAAAATCTGATAATCAGTTGGGTGGAAGTGGTGAAATATGACTGAAGTCATCTAAACAAACTGACTGGCCTTTCACCAGCAAAGCTCGGCCCCCATGTACTTACATAAAATACACTACAGAATTTTAGTTCATAAAAATAATCTTTAATCAGTTATTCAAGATTCCCTTGTACCCCAGGCTTTGGAATAATTGTATTGGATATATTTGTAAACCAATAAACGTATTGTTTTAATGTCATATAAAATACCATGTTTATATGTAGTTCTTATGAATATAATTTGTTTAATAGACAATAACAAAATATCGTAAAAGTCCATAACATATACAAATATAAAGAGCGGAATATTTTTTTTAGTACAAATTTCGTGTAAACTTCTTCAGCCAACTGTTCAAAGATTATAATTCGTTATTTAAAACCATTCAGAACGTACTCCATTGTTTTTAAATGATTAAACCATAGTCTTTTAAAATATAAACTTTTACATAATCGGGTGTGAAAAAAGCTACAGAAAATATACGCAAAACGAAATAGCAACAAAACGATACAAAAATAATTTTTATAAACAGACGGTCTCATGAAGAAGTATGGTTCTTTAAAACTTAAATTTGATGCTATTAATTTAACTTTTTTAACTAGGCGTAGTTAAACGTTTTATTAACAAGTTTATGATATTTATGTCGTTTTATGTCGTATAAGAAAGCATTATCATAATTCATTCGTATAATAATTTACTAAGATGGAAAACAATCTGTTGGATATAAAAATGTCATACCAAAATCCAGCTTGGCGTACATGTTCTGCTAGCTTCAAGTCAGAGGGACATAGGTACTTAACAAAAATAAATTAAAATATTTCGCATGTGATTTTAAAATGTAAAAACAAACTAATAATGCATAGTTCTTCTCAAGTTGCAATGACGATCGTACAATCCTGTAAAGGCAAATCCCACATTAACGTAGAGTGAGCGGTGATGATAGCGGGATGTGTTGACGGGAAGGGGAAGCTATTAGTCTCTGTTGATAACATGCAATGTGCTTGGCTCATTATTAATGCACCTTCTACTCATTTTGGAATATACACATTAGGGTATCTGAAAATACTAGTAGATTTGTTTAAGGAACACGGATTTAATAGTCATTATTGTTACTCCAATATTATTGTATTAATAATAATTCACAGTTATGAGTTTATTGTTTATATTTAAGAAATATATTAGTATGTTTTAATAAAAAAATACGAGAATGTGTTAAAGTTAATGTTACCTAATGCATTTGTTAATATTGCTGTCGGTAATTGGAAATAAATTATAGTCCGGTACCCAATAAAGTAAGTGACCAAAATGAGTATATAAGATGTTTTTGCTGATTCTGAATGAAAATAATGTGCTGATTCAAAATCTGACGGGTGCCACTTCGGTACCCTTGAGCATTTTGAGATATGACGTCATCAAAATATTATAAGTCAAAATAAAATTTATTCAGAAGATACTTTATATACTCACCGCAGGGTAGTCATGTGTATCAAATTAAAGCCCTTGACGTAAATAATGAATTAAACTCAATTTAAAGCACATTTACTCATGATTGAATGAGTAAAACTTAAAAAAATATTCAAATTTTTAATAAATAAAGTTACAAACTGGGATGTATCGCCCTCAAAGTTATGCCATAGTTTAAACATACGTTTAATTTATGGTTATACTATACTCGAAGGCCCGATATGCAACACACACAAAGACTTATTGGATAATTGAACGAAGTGAAAGTATCCTTATACACAACTTTACTGCTTAGACTGGTAAGAGAATCAACTCAACTGGCGTGTCTGTGACCCCAATATCTCGAGAATGCCTCCACAGTTAAACTTAAAATTTTCCAGAAAAACTTAACAGGTCAAAATCTCGGTCAAGTTCGTTATTCAGATAATTTCGTTCAGTATTAATCAAATTATCTTAAAACCAAATTTATTTTTTTCTCCATAAGAATAACATTGGAAGCCATTTTAGTGGTACTTGAATCGTTAAAATTTAGCCGACGTCTATGTTTCAACAACAGAGTAACAATAGTTAGTTTACTAGAGTATACTTTGTTATACTGGATAACAACAGTTTTCTTACCAACAAAAAACACACAAGAGAGAAAAATCGAAGTATATTTTTAAGTTGTGAGCATATTTATTATTTTATAAATTATTAAGTGTACGTTTTAAACAAAATATCCATACAGTTAATATTCCCTTAGTACGCCTACTCTGTGTAAATATCGTTACTCGGTCAGAGGCGACGATTGTAACGGTGGAACGGTGGCAGACGACAGACGACGCGTGTGGCAGGTCGGAAAACGGAAAACTCAAAATAAATTTTTGATGACTGTCGATACTAAGATATTAACTTAACTTACAAATTAGTTTGTTTTATTACATTTTCTTAGACAATTGGTAATATTGTGATTGTCATGTGTAAAAAGTATACAAAGCCTCAATTTTTCTTGAAAGCGTTGATGAAGTTAGTCACAGTAAGCGAACAACCTTAAAATTTATTTTGTACGACAATTATTTGCTAGGTTATATTTTCACTTAATTAATATTAAAAATTGTGTACATTACCTAAAATACATTACCAGTAATGTAGTAGGTAACCACAATAAAAGCTATAGATTATTCTAACCAAACAGCCTTTTTCGGAAGGTTATCTTGAATGATTTGACATAGCCCAGGGTTGGATTACAGTAAGAGTAAGCCAACATTAAACTGGTAATACAACTTTTGTAAAATACTTTAAACACATTACCAGGAATGTTGTAGCGAACCAAAATAAAAGCTTTAAACTACTCTAACCAAACTAAGCCTTTTATACAGGTTATCTGAAATGATTTGACATATCCTAGGTTTGGATTATACTGAGCTGTTTTCATCATAAACTTGGACCTATGGCTATAAAATGTAGGCCTATACACTTAGGCTACTTGCCATTTTAGAAGTTTCATGTACGGTCTTGGACCAACCCATGTTTATAGAATTTAATTTCATCATAGCCTAGGCTATTGAAACAATATATTGAAATATCATTTTGTAAAATACAACTGTTGTAAAATACTTTAAACACATTACCAGGAATATTGTAGCGAACCAAAACAAAAGCTTTAAACTATTCTAACCAAACTAAGCCTTTTGTACAGGTTATCTGAAATTATTTGACATCTCCTAGGTTTGGATTATATTGAGCTGTTTTCATCATAAACTTGGACCTATGACTATAAAATGTAGGCATATACACTTAGGCTACTTGTCATTTTAGAAGTTTCATGTACGGACTTGGGCCAACCCATAGATGTTTATAGCATTTAATTTCATGATAACCTAGGCTATTGAAACAATATATTGAAATCTCATTTTTTCATCTAAATAACTGGGCCTGACTATTTATTGTTAATTCTAAAGGATATTTTGACTTGGCCTATAGAAATTGTTAACATTAGTTCATATAGGAAACTCGCTGTTCTCTTAACAGTTAAATTAACCACACTGCTAAAGTCACTGCTTAGCCCAAAATGCTCTGTTTGTTCTAAGATAACGCACCCATGCCAATCCTAACAACAAACCATGCCTGAATTCCTCAATTTATTTTCAAAATAAATAAATTTACGTATTTATACAACATTTACTTTGATAAAAACAAGTGATAAATGTATGTACCGGTATGTTTTTCTACGGATAAAATGTTAGGTTGGCGGCGGGATCCGAACCTGCGACCTTTCGCTTCGAGAGCCAGTGCGATACCTCTCAGCTACCGCGATAATTGATTCTAAGAGAAGTGACTAAAACTATAGCTATGTAGACATAAAATCCGGATTCTGGCGGCAGTTAAATGATAACGGAATGTATTCTGATGATGTTACTCAAATCAGATATTGAATTTTTTATGAGACTCGATTTAAGTTTGGTCATGTGTTTCAATTATCCTTATACGCGAGGAATGAGCGTACACCTAGTTGATTAATGTGTCATTAAAGTATATAAGGAAAATTCTGGATTTAGTCCAATTCGGAAAAGTTTACTGAACCGATATTCTTCTTATATATAATTTAATAAGGAATTATTTCGTACAACTTAATCTAGGGTTCAAGAAGGCCGATTTTCATAATTGAGGCGTCATGAACCTCTACCAGTGCAGATGGATAAATAGTTATGCTTCTACATTTTTCATTATTTATGGGGTAAAAATCATAAAATTTCCCCCATAGTAAATACATAGTAAATTCGTTAGGAATTCATTTTTTGCCACCCCTGAGAAAGCAGATATATTATAAAAAACAACAACAAAACGCTAAATCAACAACTGTATACTGTTGTATACTGTTCTTGGTATAGTTATAGTGAAGAGATTTTAATGTTTGAGACGTCTTTGCAAACCTCTGATCAAAAATTTCTTGATATATCATTAACGGTGTTCATTATGCTATGATATATGCGTTAAAATTATAAAAAAATGTGTGTTTTAATATCCCATTTTTGTTCAACTTTTGAGTTAATTTTATACATTTTTCCAGAGATGCCCTTAATTAATTTGTAGTACATTTTCCAAGCCTAAAGAAAATCACCATCCACTTTCGTTGATTTCCCCACCGTTTTTAACTAACGGTAAATCCCTAAACAACCTCGAAATTTCTGATTATGTCTTTTGAAAATTTTAATTAGTGTAAAGGGTACATTTGTACTGCTAAATGTGGAGTTTCCCATGACGAATTTTAATATTTAATCCCTGACAGCAAACTCCCTTAGTTGTGTGGATTTTCAAATAAATATGATTCGGAAATTAGATTTTAATGAAAAAGGAAAAAAATTAAATATTCCCTATAAAGAAATTTAAAAAAATAATAACTAAATAATAATTTGTTTTTATCCGGCTTTCAGCTCAGTCTTATCAGTATTTTTAACAAATACATAATAGAATTTTGTAGAAGATTTTCTGAGCTTCATGAATAGTACCTTTCACTGTAGATAAATTTATCAATTACTATCAAAAGAAAATTTTGAGATTTATTTATTTTGATACCGTTGCATTTTTTATACAACGGACTTTGGTGCATAGACAACCTTTTAACCTGCCATACATAAACTCATGTCAAATCCAACCTTTCCATTATAATGAATTTAAATTTAAATATTTCAATATAATACATGACAGTATTATAAATGTTAAATATGCTAAGACTAATAAGTTTCAAATGAAATGTGATTTCAATGGAATATTGTATAACTTTTCATTTCTTTTCAATTTTTTATGATGTTGTAAAAGTTTGGTATAAAGTTTGGCATTGATAGAATAAAATATTAAATAATAAAATTACAAATTTAGGATAAAAAATTCAGTTAAAATTAGCTTAGCAATATATTACATATTAATACAAAAAAGTATAATAAGCAGACTAAAATATATTTCCAATTTTCAAGTAAAAACTACTGAACTATCGGCACTAAAGTAAGGCCTAAAAGATCTACTTTATATAGTGTATAACAAATAAATAAACGTGATTTTGTGTGTGTTTGCGTACAGGGTCTTCCAGATTACGGTATAACTTTGAAGGAGATACAACAGATTTTAACTTTATTTAAAATTTGTATAGGTTTTTTACGATTTACTCAATCAATCGTTAGTAAATGTGCTTGAAATCGTGTTTCTTGTACAATTCAAGTCAATGGATTTAATTTGATACCACACATGACTACCTTGCGGTGAACATATAAAGTGACTATTAAATAAATCATATTATGATTTCCAATATTTTGATGACGTCATATCTCAAAATGCTCAAGGGTACCGAAGTGGCACGGTCAGATTCGGAATCAGCACATTATTTCACTTAGAATCAGCAAAAAAAATCTTATATACTGAAATTGTTTACTTTCTTAAGAAAGGTATTCTTACAAGTGGGCCCCGGACTATTGGGATACATTCCTGAACGTCATCATATTTATGTTAATAACACAATCTGTGAGAGTTGTTATTCTTTTATATGTCAAAAATATAGGTTAATTTATCTACTAAACGCAATATAACATTTAATAAAAATGGAAATGATGTAGGAAACACATGTTTATGTAGTAAATACTTATAAAATAACATCTATACACAAGTATACATACAATTTATAAAATAACAAAAAAGATAAAAAATTTAATTAGAATATACATTATTAAAAGTAAAATTACTACCCATAATTTTTAAGTTTCTACTTTGAATTTTAACATTCCTCACTAGTAGAGGTGATTGGAATAAGCGGTTAAAAAACTGGAAATAATCCTAAATATACAATGTAAAACATAATATGATTATAATATCAAATTATACTCACTGGTAAAAGTATTTTGTAACGTAAATGTTCATCTGTAAATTCAACTTGACAATCTGTCCTAAACACAAACTTGCTTTCAATCAATTAACAACTGTTCAACTCCGAAACAATCTGACACTTGAGAACGCTATCAGGTAGGCAGCCCCATTATATTTAGCCTGTTGGTTTTGTTTCATTGAAAGGTATAACTTTAAATATACGTCCCACTTTTAGCAAGGCAAAAAAGTAAATTTTTAAAAGTACAAATATTATACTTGTATCTGTTTTAAATTTGCATTTGGAAGAATGCATTTTAAAATATTTTGTTTTCTTCGGTTCTTCTTTTTCGTGTTTAATGAACTTTGACCATGTTAGGTGATGTAATTTCTATAAATTTGTAACAAGCTTTATTTTTCTCTTATCAAAACTCCTTCCCCACTGGCCATACATTTTAAATGAGCAACAAATAGTCAAGTGGAAGCATTGTACTAATCTAATAATGAAGATGATTAAGTCTCAATAATATTAATATAGTTCTTGTTTTTAAAGTAAATAACACATTTATTTAATATACATTGTACAAGTCAGCACTGCGATTGCCTATTTGGAATGGAAAAAGATTTTGATTTATATTTGATAAAACCTTAAAAAAATTGTAA
Source organism: Allygus modestus (assembly GCA_963675035.1). Classification (NCBI taxonomy): domain Eukaryota; kingdom Metazoa; phylum Arthropoda; class Insecta; order Hemiptera; family Cicadellidae; genus Allygus; species Allygus modestus. The sequence continues at coordinate 142,348,205 of OY776112.1, read as the reverse complement.
TAAGAATGTAATTTATTCTAATAACCCGTTAAGAGAGAAGGTTTATACCCACTCAAGCTGCGTAACCAAGGACTGTGGGGTTGTCCTTTGAGGGTTGGAGTAACTTAAATTGGCCAGCGACCACTGACCACCTTTTCATGTTGAATCACCCACCGCTCGGTCTTATCTCATTCTGAAAGTCTGCACTCGGATGCGAAATAATGTTTACCACATACAAATATATAAATACTGGTATTAGATATAAAGAATAATGTCTCCTTTGAAATATATTTTCAAATTAAATAACAAGTTAACAACTGGTTAGTATTTGTTTACGTTGTCTTCAAGGATAACGATTATACAGTTTCATACACATTTCGATGATTGAACGATAAATCACCTAAAGTTTACGATGTGTAAAATATATTTTTTCAAACATTGCGTAATCATAAAACTTTTAGGGTTTATGATTTGTAATCTATACACCATTAAGTCTCTCGTTAGGGTTTCATACACAGGTGCACTATAATATATACTGGTTGTTTACGGTTTGCTCCCCCTGACAAACCGGTTTGATTTAACCGAGCGAAAACATACGTATTGCTCCCCCCTGGTAGTGGTGAAATAACCAAGCCCAAGCTTTGCCCTGACTAAAGCCACGGCACATAAATTTATCATTTAAGACAATTTGTGATAACTTCATGCCAATCTTCATTTGTGATTATTCTCTTGCCATATTATACGCAGCTGTTGATGAATTTAACTTTGACAATTATGGTATTTACAATTTTAAATGAGGCCAGAATTAGTACATAACGTATATAATATTATAATGAGGCTACTACCATGCATAGGTACCTGGAAAGGTGTTTTAATCAACAAATTCTTGAAGAGAATCCTTGAAATATTCGTTATTCTCTTGGAGAAATATTCTTTATTGTAAATACGATCTATATTTTATATAAACATAACTAATTTTTAAACTCTACATCATAGATTTGAACTTTGGTTTAGACAGGTACAGTCAGGTCCTGAAGTATGTACAGTCATTTCAAGACGGCCAGGGGGAGCAATACGTATGTTGTTGCTCGTTAAAATCATACCTGGTTGGCAGGGTGAGCAATAAGTATGTCTCTCGAACGGCCATCCATGGGGGAGCAATACGTATGTTGTCGCTCGTTAAAATCATACCTGGTTGGCAGGGGGAGCAATAGGTATGTCTCTCGTGCGGCCATCCATGGCGGAGCAATCCGTATCCTCCCATATATATTGACTTAATTTTTATTTTCCTCGATTGAAAAAGTAGCTGTATTATAATGGAGATAACTAAATAGACAACGTAGAAATAATATAAAAAACTTCCCACTTATAAGTTATATTCATTTAACAATTAATTATTGTTATATTTTGAAACAAAATACTACATTAAGACAATTCATTATTTTACTAGTTAAGACACTTATAATGGGAAAAGTCACATTATTATTTTTTTTTGTTTGAAAAATTTCCGATTTGTAAATTACTATTTGGTAAAAAAGGTTTATTCATAGGAGACTCAGCGTAGGTTAAATATACATATTATACTATAACCTATGTGATTCGCATGTTGGTAACCTATCAGTTTACCTTTTTGAACTGCCTGTAAATAATAAATTTTAGGTACATAAAAAAGTGCGTTTGTTAAATTTATTTAATGTTCTTGTAAAGTTTTACCTAATTTGTAACAAATAAAACAAATCATTTTTTTATATTTAACAATGACAACAATAGTGGCTATATTATAGACGGTGGACAAACACATTCAGATTGCCAAGATTGCTGAGAAAGATAGGTTCAATTACGGAGATAGGCGTGAACAAGTTTTAAAAGGAAGTCAGAGTCCGAGACACCAAGATAACGTCCCGCTCCGAAACTGTTATCAGTGCAGTTAAGTGGGAAAACACTTCTGAGTTCTGGAGAAATCGCTTCAAGTAGGATATTAAAAGTTGTTCTCTATATGAAAAAGATAGTAGAAATCAACTTATACTTTATAATACGTTGTATTGTAAACGGTAGTACAATGAAGCTCGTACCTTGCCTAATGAAGAAGCAGCATTAGCAAATGTTTATATGATTTTAGTTAATATTTCAGATTATTATTTAGTTTATTTCAAAACTAAATATATTAAAAAAAAACATACACATACACACAACCCTATATCACATTTAACCCTCTATCAGTACAAATAAATCTTTTATATTATATGTGAAAATTATGGTCTATAACAAACTGTATACTATCAGTCACATCTACTATTAAACAACATTTTTGTAAATAGTCTCCCACATCTCTTCATTTGGCAGGTAACAGGTATTTGCTACATACAGGGAATTTTTAACGGGGGAAGGAGATCCCATAGACATAGGGGGCTAGGTTGTGTTTGTTTTGTGCCTTTGTTTTCTAGACGGTCAATTGCCACACGGCATAGTCGTACCGGTTGCCAGACCTGCATTTCTATGCGCCCCGGAAGTTGCTTCGTCTTACTCTCTCCTCAGGAAACGGAAATTCCCCTGTTTCTCGTAGGTTCTCCGCGGTCTGAGAAGGGCGGAGAACATGCGAGTTCTTTCGAGGTCCTTCTGGCACTTTCGATGACGCTATGTCCGGTCTGTGTTCCTTTTCTTTCGGGCCTGCGTCGTTTAATCTCATAGGCCCAGTAGTCTTTGACAGAGAAGGAGCTTTCCCTTGTTCCATCTTCCAACTCCAAGATAATGTCTAACTAGGAGGCAGACATACTTGTATTCACAGGGCCAAATTGACTGTCTGGGTTTTCTGCCATCCCCCTCCCCCCACCCCCCCGCCATGAGCTGACGGTATGAGCCACTGCGGGAGACAGCCGTGGACACCTATGGCGCTGTCGACTTGATTGGGGCCTTCAGCAACTTCTGAGATGGCGGACAACCACTTAGATGACCTGATACCCGAGACCGCTCTTCTTCACGGTTGCCACCGGACCTGGATCATGAGAGCCACCTAACTCCAACTTGAGCAGGAATTGTTAATCGTCCCGTGAGGTCAGTGTGTTCCATCTCATATTGCTTGCACCCGGAGCCTACCCGTCTACTGGCCATTTGGATAGCTGTTCCCAACTGGTGTCATGAATTCAGCTCATATTTGGACTTTATTCCACAAGTCATACTTGTAAATTCAGTTGTAGCCTAGCTTATGTTAATTTAGTTAAGTGAACTTGTTGTTAGTACAAGTTTTTTTACCTCCTATTAGGGGCCCGTCTCTGTCAGCGAGAGTTCCCGGGTGTCTTTGGCTATTCAATTCTAAATTTTGCTGTGACTAATTTTAATTAAATTTTTAAACATTCCTAGCCTGAGTCACTCGTTGGTGATTGCCTAAGATGGGATTTTTTTAACGTAACCTAACCGCTGTTGCGGAACAGACTATTACACAGGCAAGCACATGTTGTTTAACTGTCTCTATGTGGTTTATTTATTGAATTTATCTGTGTACTTAGTAATGTTAGTTTTTCACGTTATTTCTTGTAGTAAAATGTTAATTATTTATTTGTAAGGTTTTTTTGCATAACTTCTTAATTTTACTAGTGGACACCCCGATAGATAACAAAGTTAGTAAATTTAATTCATGTGTACATTTCTAATGACCGTCATATATTTCTGCCGATGTTTATCTGAAAAGCTTTTCAGACCGGTTTTAGCAATTTTGTTTGAAAACTTTTGTAAAATCATGTTTAATAATGTCAACTAGCATTTCTGGTTTTCTTTAAATTAATCTAACTTAACTTATAGAAATTTAAAAATTAATTTATACTACTTATTGTGATTTAACCGTATTTTTTGAATTAATTTATTGTTTCTTACCTTTACGATCATGTAGAAACTGTTATAATTCTATAGGCCTATATAGGCTATTATCACTCAACAATTTTAAATGTGTGTGAAAGTCCACTATTGATTCATACCATGTAAATGTGTTCTTGGTTACTTTGAATACATTTCTGTCCGGCCAGCTCTGTGTTTGATTTGGGTCCTCCACATTTTGTGTTCCTTTCGACCGGTCTCTCCCTTCGACCTGCTTCCAGGGGCTTGGCCCCGTCGAAGGGGTAGTGGCCGGTTACACATATTCCATATATTTTATTATGAACAATGTGAGTTTATCTTGTATCTAGAGTATAAGGGAATTCCAAAGCAATAAACCAGAGAAAGATTACAATCATTTTACTTTCGATTAAAACAACAGGACAATGCCCAGCGTTTACTGCTAGGTTCAAAATCATAAATACAAACTTTAAGACTTAAATGCTGTAATTTTATTTAATAATAATGTATCCTTCAAGAAATATACGAAAATATTTTGTTCATCATTAATGTCATCTTGTCATCCACTATTATAGTGTTGAAAATATATGTGTTTACATTCGTTTCCACATTTTTTAAGCTCCATTTGATTAATTATTTCGAAAAGTGAAATCACAAAAAGAAAAATACCCCCGTAGCAGCAAACCTGCATACTCAGCGAATTTCCAATGCATATGTATTTATCTTAATACCACATACAGCTACATACCAAGTTTCATCAATATACATTCATAAATAAACGATTTGTGACATTTTAATTATTCTCCATAAGAATAACATGGCGGCTGAGTATGCAGGTTTGCTGAAGCAAGGAACACAAAAAATGGGGTTTTATGCTAATATCAATATAACTCAACTAGGTGAAGTCACATACCAAATTTCATTAATTTATTTTCATAATTAAGGGAGATAACACGTTACTTATTCTCCATAAGAATAACATGGGGCTGAGTACGCAGGTTTGCTGCTACAGGAGCCTTTGGCAAAAAATTGTTTTTTTGAGCAAATATCAATGGTCCATAACCAGATGAAGCCATATACCAAGTTTCGTCAGTATATGTTCATAAATAAGCGAGATATAAAATTTTTATTTTCCTCCATAAGAATAACATTAGACAACGTACTGTGTTTAGCACTTTCAATATCTCGGTAACCAATTGGCGTAGAGAAATGATCAAAATACCAAATTGTGTGTTTTTTTAAGCTGAATCCAATGGAAAAAACTAAAATTTGACTATTCCCAAAATTATATGTAAAAAGTTCAAAAACCCATTTTTGGGGTACAAAACCCCCCCAAAATACCCCTTCGGATGAAGCGATCTGGCTGGTTTTCGAATTTAAAGTCATAAATGTTGCTCTACACGTTTATACCAAATTTCATCAAAATCGGATAATTTTTACGAGAGTTATCGTGCTCACGGACACATATATATATATATATATATATATATATATATATATATATATATATATATATATACAGTTTCGAACGAATGGTGTTTTTGGGGTCTGGGGACCTCAAAACGAAAAGTTATCATGGTCCCGGGCCTAGGTCTTACCATGCCGACTACGGTAATAGCTTCTTCCCTATAGGGGAAATTCGCTAAAACATACTTTAGACTGTATATGTTGAAAATCTTAAAATTGACAATTTTCAAACTTATTGTAGCACTTTTAAAGTGCTCATTCTAATATATATATAGTTGCCTGTGGCGAAAAAACTGTATACCATGCATACACGCGTACTAAGACACATATAACTTATTTTGTTTCATGAACGGTTCGTCTACGATATTATGTATTTTAAATTTCGGTAAGACTTTATTTAGTAATGATTTAGGTTCAAATCCTGATTGTTTTTCAATCTTCATTGACTGTATTATATTCCATGGACTAGATACAACTTTTTGTCGGTTCAGTTTCACAAAGACAACTGTTAAGCACAAAACAAAGCAATCCCCGGTGTACGCAGTTGATTCCTCACTCCCTTAACGCAGGGTAAATTTTCTTGAATTTTTAAAATGTTTTTAAACCGTTTTTGTATTAAAGGATTCCCTTTTATGATAGGTAGTGGGTCCATGAAACTTGGCATACCTGTCATTAGAATATGTTTATTATAAAAATAACTAAATCAAACCAGCACAGCGGCATCTGTAAACATTTTAGGATTGACAATAGGAAACATTTTTATAATGTTTGTTTTACAAGGGCCATGTTTAGTGAATTGCTTTCCTGAGTAGCAAAGTTGTAATGCTGAACCAAATACAGTTTTTAAAATTTAAAAAAGAATAATAACAAATACAACAGATTTTAATTAATGCCGTCACTAACTAACTTTAAAGCCCTGATTATCCAATTATTCATCTTAAAAATGTCCAATAATCTAAATTTTAAATATAGTAATTTTTATACTTACTACGTACTGTAGCAGTTAGACAACAATAACTTATATTTAAGGTTTTAACAGATTTCCCCAAAACACCCAGAACAAATTTGACCACAATAAGATTGAATAAAATCGGTTTTGTGTCACAGTTATCACAGTTTTGTGTCACAGTTATCACAGTTTTGTGTCACATTTATAGCAAAACTATTAGTATTATTTCTGGTTGTTATTGGTAGTAAAAATTATTTAACAATAAAACTTAATCACACTACGTGAAACTTTGTAAAGCTGGTAATAAATGTAATACAAAGCTGTATAATCCGTGAGTTTGTGCAATCAATAAGTCTAAATTTGATTAAAATTACATACATGATTATAAATCACAGCCTTATAATTTTATTATATTATTTTAAAACATATATTATGTTTTAATATGAGTTGCGAAAGTATGTCCAAGTTAAATTTTAATATACGCTACATTTAATCTGTTAAATAATTATTTGACACTGAAACTGACCTAGGTTCAAGAGGTCCCAGGTTCGGTTCCCGAAATGCCAAACACGTTGATGGATTTTGACCTCTTTCCCCTGTAAACATTTATGTGATCCGAACAAAATTCACATATTAATATATTGGGTTCTAGCACTATTATTTGTACCCGACATGTACATTTCAGACTTCTTTTCTTGAAATGTCTTTATATTTCATAAAGTATTGAAATTTTAAAATAATAGTTGTAATCGCATAAAATATTAAGTAAATAATTGATTTATTTTGCCGAAATTTAATATTACAATGCATTGGATCTTAAAATGTATTGGATTGTTCTTCTGTAATACTTTGAAACAAAACAGGATCTTCGATCTTCACAACAAATCCAATCCAGCTCACTTACTATTTAGGAAATCTTGTCACAAACGTAATTTACAGCCACCGATGCCAAATGCTGACTTGGGCATAAAGGACTTTGATCTACTACGTCAATCGTTTCTCCGCATTGAATACTGATTACCGGCGCTGATTTAATTTATAACCCTCGACTCTCTAACTTGTTTGTAATTACGGGCATTACTTGGAGTGCAAATACGCAGTAATAAACACTCACATAAGTGTTATGTTTTTGGATTAATATTATTGTAGGGGCAAGAGTATAAAAAGGCGTAGAACCCTAAATTACATTGTTTTGAAATAATAATCTTGAAGATAGGTATTAAAGATTAGGTTGAGCACAGATTATGAGGCTTAAAGAAATTAGAATATGTATTCATAATTTGAAATACTAACCCATGAACAAGAAATAATTCCTTCTCATCAATTACTGTGAAATTTACCTGTAAATAAAAAAATATTTTACAATGCTTTAATTGTATAAAGAAAACGATAAAAATGGTTAACTAATTAATTTGTAAATGTTTTTTAGACGAAGACCAGGCATCACTTTATAAATAAATATTCAGTTTATTGATTTTTCTAGATGGAATACATCATTGCGAACATAATTCATGCAGATAAATAACCTTGCAATTCGCGATTCTGGGCCACAAGAAATAAGTCTTTGGCCGACGATTGCAAAGGTTGGTATCCTTTTTCTTGTAATGAACACTTTAAAAACAATAGGTACACTTGATCACTTAACAAATATATGTAAAGAGTACTGATTAGGATAAGGATAGTATTAATTTGAATTATAAAAGTATATTCGATCTCTATTTATCCTAGTAACATTGTAAATGTGAAAGTTTGGGAGTATGTATGTATGACGGTTAGATGGATGTTTAAACTTCCATTATGCAAAAGTTACTGCACCTATTAAGCATAAATTTTGCAAGAACATAGCTTACATATCACATTAACATAAATAGTCCATAACATAAATGTCTACATCCAAACTTAGGGTTTTACCCAAAGGAGCCTGCTATTTCCTATACGAATGTCATGGGAGAATATAGTTTTTAAAATTACCAGCTGTAGTTAAGATGTTTGTCAGTTAGTGCAATGAAAGTCATATTGTACAATGTAAACAATGATTTGATAGGGCAGGATGCGTTAATTAATATTGTAGTTTGGCAAATGAAGCCACGGGTAATAGCCAGTTTAATATAAGTGTGATTCAGAAATCAGTGAATTAAAATTTCATTACATTAAATTAGTGTTTTCAATACAATTTATGTAATTATTTTTTTAAGCTGAACAATATACCTGAAAATAAAAAATATATTTTGTTACTATACTTAATAAACTATACGTAATAAACTTTTTATGAATAAACAATGACAAAGATAAAATAATTAACTTGTAAATTATTTTAACCGAATGCCAGGCAACATTTTATAAATAAATATATCTAGGTATCTTAAGAATATCTTAAGAACTTGGTAACCAACAAGTTTCTTTTACAATTCAGGACAAGGGAATCTGACCAGATTCAGACAACATAGTTAGGACGGTAGTTCCCCAGGGTTGAAGAGGTTCATTTGAAATTTGTCCCTACCTACTTTTATTCTGTGGGTGTTTAAAAGCTAAAATATTTGCTCACACTTTTTCCCCTAAACCATTTTACTAAATGTTCACAATGTATTCTACATTATACGTAAACATAAATAACAAGTTCGAATCTATTTAGTGTTTATTAAACCCTTACTTAAAGCTAAGACTATATTTGACCAGCCTATAATTTAAACTAATAAAAATATAACAACTAACAGTTTAATTACTGTATATTTAATTATACAAGTATCACGTTTATTTCATTTTGGACTTTATTATTACATGCAGATTATACTATTTGTATGCAGCAGGTTGCTCTGAATCTAACAGCAGCGTTTAACAGACATTCATGTGTGTAACGTGTGCATTGTGACTATCTCGGTTGCTTAGTGTTTATCATGGAAGACCACTGCCACGGAAAAACAACTTTCTAAGCAGATTAGTCCGTACTAAGTTATGCCTTGCATGTTAATGGCTGACTGTGGGCATAGCTACTTAAATGATGATAAGATAACATAAATACAATCGTCTTCTCTCTGCAATATATTTTTTTTCTCAGAAGTCTACTTGTTGAACAAAGACAACAGTGTAATTTGAGTTTGTAAGAATCGGGCTGTCAACGGCTACAATTATCCAACCAGATCGGTGAGTATAATTAGTTTTATATTAGTGCTAAAACTATATAACTACAAGAAAACGTAATACGACGCGTTATTCTTCTATTTGAAAATTCAAAACGTTCCCGAACAACTCTATAACTATATATAATACTTAAGATCTGTTAAATAAAAATAAAAGTTAATTGTAAATAAACCTTTTATTATATTGTATATTCAATTTATAAAACGCATAACTAAAACCTGAACGAAGTAAACAAAATTCCATGATAGTTTTGTATGGAATTACAGAATTAAAATTGGACTACTTAACTCTGAACTAAACTCTAAAATCAAAATGTATTTAACTTTCTTTTCTAAAACAATAACTTGTAAATCTTAAACTGTAATACTGCTAACATGTTCCTTCCCTCGATCATTGTCCTCATTAATAATCAAATATTATCAATTATATTTTTGTCATCATTAGGATAGTAATAATATTTAACCATTCGAAACAACTGGTTTAAAATACCTTTACATAATAAACTTTGAATGAGATTTTTTTTAACTGTCCAAACTGTTGGGTAAAAGCTTTGTTACTATTAATATAGCAAATATTTAAGATTATATTTGCATTTTTATAACATATTTTGCTTCAATAATAAAAGATATACTTTTTCGTAAAATAGAGTAATTATTATTTGTTTAAGTAAATATTGTTACAAATAATCTTGCAATATAGTTCAGTAAGTCAAAAACTGTTATCCATTTGTATTCCATGGATCAGGAGGAATGAAAATTACGAAATACGGATGTCCATACAAACTAAATCAATTAAATTTATTTAAGAATATTTAAAATTTTTTTTGTTTTATTTATTTTTTAATAATATAGATATATATTACTGTTTTAAAATGCTACTAATAATTTAACAACTTGGATTATTAGTTTTAATATAATCAATTTATATTGGTAGTAATCATTTCAGTAGTTCCTCTAATTCCTATCATTTCGTATCTTAGTATAGATTATAAGTGAAGCCAAAACTAATCCTTATTGAAGATTTGGATGTAGAAGAACGTCGGCGTCGTCTGTTAGCAGTTAATTATAATCTAACATTTGAGTTAATTACATCCAACATGAGACATCGGCAATGCCGACATCTTCATTTATACAATCCCATCACGAGTTAAACGTAAATAGATAGAGGTTTTATGTAACCCCTTGTTTCATTTTATGACAATAGATTATTGTGTTTTTGAAATAAGCAATCAATGATATTATTATAGAGGGCCATGTGCACAAACCATGTGCACTGGCTATATATTTTCGGATTCTATACCCAAAAATAAGAAACAAATGTAGAGTGACATTTTTTGAAATTCCGCTCCGTTTAGCGTCAGACGGTCTGTTTGTATTTTTTACTAATTAGTATATATTTTGAACCGTCAAAGGTACTGTTTCTAAACTTGGCATACTTCATGCCTATACTTAATTATGTATTGGTATTGAATTTCAAGTTTCTATCTTTCACTGTTTCAAAATGGCGGTCATTTTTGTTTTTTCAAAGCTTATCTTAAAAACTCTAAAATTTATGAAAATATGTTAAGAATAAAAAAAACTTGTGTCATTTTGTCTTAAGTAATGATATGAAGATATAAACTAGAGGATAATAAATAAATGAGTTTTTGTGATTTTTATTAGTTAGAACATGATTTTTCAGCCCAGAAATGGCAAAAAAGCATGTTTTAACTTATAACCATCACAACAACTTAGTTATTTGCTTTCCTAGAGGTAATATCTTCTTATCATTACTTTTAGGATAAAAAGACACAAGTTTTTTTAAACTTACAGTTTTATCATACATTTTACCCTTTTTAAGATATTTAGCTTTGAAAAAAGAAAATAGCTGCCATTTTGAAAAAATGACAGATATAAACTGGCTTACGATCGATACATAACATCGTTAAGTATAGGCATAAAATATGATAAGTTTCAAAAGAGTACCTTTCTACGGTTCAAAAGATATACTTAATTTAGTAAAAAACTCAAACAGACCGACTGACGCTAAACGGAGCAGAATTTCCAAAAACCTCCCTTTAAATTTGTTGCTTGTTTTTGAGAGTAGAATCCGAAAATGTATATCCAGGGCACCGTTTTTGTAACATTCTGTATATCGTCCAAAAAATGCATAATAAACTGTGGTATTAAATATATATTTATAAAATACCCCCGTCGCAGCAAACCTGCATGCTCAGCGAATTTCCAATAAATATATAACATAACACATAAAACAACAGGATTCATAAGAAATATATTTACAAACAAGCGATATTTAAAATATTAATTATTCTCCATAATAATAACATTGGGGATGAGTACACAGGTTTGCTGCAACAAGGCACACAAAATAATGGGTTTTTATGCAAATATCAATAGAATTCATGTTACTGAAGTCACATACCAAGTTTCATCCATATACATTCATAAATAAGCGATATGTAACATTTTAAGTATTTTCCATAAGAATAACATGGGGACCAAGTACCTAGGTTTGCTGCCACAGAAACCATAGGCGAAAATTTTTTGTGCAAACAACAATAAACCACAACCAGATCAAGCCATATACCAAATTTCGTCATATTATGTTCATAAATAAGCGAGATATACAATTTTTCTTTTTCTACATAAGAATAACATTAGACAACGTACTGTGTTTAGCCCTTTCAATATATTGGTAACCAATTGATGTAGAGCAATGATCAAAACACCAAATTTTTTGTTTTTTTAAGCTGAATACAATGGTATTAATTAAAAATTTTTTAAATTAAAATTAAAGGTTAAAACCTCAAAAAACACATTTTTGAGGTACAAAACCCCCAAAACCCCTTCGGATAGTGCGATTAATCTGGTTTTCGAACTCATTCAAATAAATGGTACTTTACACATTTGTACCAAATTTAATTTAGATGGGACCTTTTTTACGAGAGTTATCGTGATTACGGGCACACACACACACACACACACACACATATATATATATATATATATATATATATATATATATATATATATATATATATACGAATTGTAGCTAAATATATATATATATATAAATTTGAACGAATGGTGTTTTTGGCATCTGGGGACCTCAAAATGAAAAGTTATCATGGTCTCGGGCTTAAGTCTTACCATGAGACCTACGGTAATAGCTTCTTCCCTATAGAGGAAATTCGCAAAAAGGATGTTGGTTTGTTTGTTTTTATATATATATTTGAAGTTTATGGATTCGGACACCATTGGACCGTTTGCCGTGAAACTTAGTATATATATGTAATATTTCACGGAGAAGGTTTTTAAGCCATCCATTTCGTCCTAACTCAATTGGGTTCCTCCCAAGAGGCCCAAAAGGGTTCCCATATAAACCATACGGAAATATATTGTTGTTTACATAAAAGCTAATGACATGTTTACTTGAACAGGTGATCTTGGTGACATTGGTTTTAGTTGGTAATAGTCAATGGCATGACAATGCCTGTCGGGTAACAGCTAGTAGGTTTATAAAATAGCAGGAATAATTAGCTTATGGAACTAATAAAACATAGATGTATAGTATCCAGACACTTGAGAATCAAGTTTATAAATAATTAAAAATAAGGAGAAGAATTTAAGTATTTTGTTCTAAGACAGTCAAGATTATTACACCCTTATTAGTCTTTATTAGTGAATATCCTATGGAAAGTGAACTATTAGCATGACCCGCACGGTGAAACTTAAACCCGGGCCCACTATAGAAGTTCCTAACGTGACCCCCTGAACACGTTTTGGGGGGTCGTGCAAAATAATATATATATATATATATATATATATGTGTGTGTATGTATGCACTCTAGAAGTCACATTGTTTGTCCGATTTACTTCAAATTTGTTAGGGACGTTCCTTTCTATAATCAGTTGGACAAGTTCGTTGGGAAAAACAATAGAAAAACTCGAAACCCCTTTTTTTGGGGATTAATCTTTCAAATTTTGAGTTTTTGGGCCCAAAAAGGGTCAGAAACCCCCGGATGTAACATTTATCCATGTGAAAAGATGGGAATTAGTGATTCGAAAGTGTTAAGCCCTCTCTCGTCATTCTAGCATAACATGTACCAAGCTATCAAAGAAAATGTGGATCGACTAAAACAGTACGTTTTCTTATGGGGTCATTACATTAGAAAAGCCTGTTATTAATTTGTTGTTGTACTTTTATCATTCCCAGCAACCTCACGCCTTCTTCCAAGCCTGACTGGATCTTCTCCTAACCTTATAATGCGAAATTGCATTTCCAGCATTGCAGGTAAATGAAACCAGGAGCATCAGAACAGCCAACAAATCTATGTTTTCAGATTTCAATAAAATTGGAATAAATGTATGTTTTTACACTGGTTTTGAGTTTTAAAAGTTTTGTATTTGAAAATTCACTTCCCTCACGTCAGCGTGCTGCGAGAGAACTCGTTAGTTTAAGTATCGTAACAAAAGATCTAAGTCGATAAACACGAAATGGTTCCAAACGAAAAATTCTGTATACAATTTAACAATTCGGTATAAGTGCATTTGTGTTCTGGTAATAAAACTTATACAATAGTGTCTAAATACTATGTTGCAAAATTTGAAAGTCAAAATTAATATAAATGAAGCAGGTAACTACTTTTCAAAGTGTTCAACAATTTAGTTGATTAAAATGTAGCAGATAAAGCAAAACTCGGACAGTTCTCAACCACCTAATCAAACCCTGCCCTACCCTTGGCAACAGTTTGTTTACAAAATGTTTTGTTTAAGTTCAACTTGCCAACCAAACGGATTCTAAAACCTTTTCGTGTGGTTAGAAAAGATCAAATATAGTGCAAAACCGATAGTTAACAATCTCTGTTTTGATTCTAAACTGTATAACCTTTATGGAATCAAGATTAAGAAAACAAAAAATCAGTAATTCACTTATCTTTATTAACTACCTTTACCTTTTCGGAATTGGTATTATATAAATAAAAACAATATTATTATTGAGTCATGCAACGTTATTTATTTAACCTTGCAAATAAATAGCAAGTGAAAAGGTCAAATTTATCTAAAATCTCCTATCTGTCTGCTTTAAGAAAGTATAAATTGGAAAGCTGTAACAACGACTCTATCAATGAACTCTTTCATGAGTTTCATTTAGTGGTTTTCGCTAAGGCTTATTTTCTTTAACGATTAAATATATACAGTAATTATGTAAAATTTGTAAACCATCTGTACTTTATGACTGCGAAATACTTGTGAACAGAAAAGAGCACCGTCTTTTATACTATACATTTGTTTTAATATAAATAACCCTCACTAAATATATTCTATCATAAAGTACTATAAGTTAAAATATCAGTTTAAAATTAAATAGTAACCAGTTTAGTTTGGTAGGAGTTATCATCCAAACATATGGAACATTTGAACTGAAATATATTATACATTACCCTGCAGGACCCTGGGAAACAAAACAGTGATATTTCATCGATTTAAGAATAAAGGCGATACATTACCATATGCAACGTAAAACTGATGGGCATCGTTAAAGTATACATAAATCGTACAACATGTCATTACGTAAACAGTTTAAGTTTGAACTGTTTATGGAAACCCCAATATTTTACCTGCTGACGAATAGCTCAGGTTGTTCTAAGAATGCTATAATTTGATATGGAAAATTTATATTTATAACAACTCACATCATATTTTGATATAAAATTGTCAAATAATTTTGAAATAATAACGAATACTGTTACAACGAATTAGTATAAGTTTACGAGGCATACCTACTACCATTGCGTTTCATTTGAATAGAAAACAACTCTTGCCTGGTGGGCAAAACGGCAATATTAAGAATTTAGCAGCCCAGGGATTGTGTCCCGAGTTCCAGCCGTACACAAAGTGCCCACAAAGGAACAAAGTGGTCGCGGATTCCGAACGCTAATTTCCTACAAAAATTGCAGCCACTGATTTTAAAGTTCGTAATAACATGATATTTTTGTTTCATTCGTTGCCGAACGCGTATAATTAAAATTTGTTGCTAACAATAAACTATTTACTGTCAATCATAACGTAAGTCATGATTATTATTTGCAGTCCTATTGTTTATATTATGTAAAATTATAAAATATGATTTTATTACATCAGTACGTATGCAAATAAACAAAATAGTTGCTATTATTATTTTCTTATATAATTTTTACTTAACTGCTTTTAATCAAGGACTTTTTGGAATTTTTCGTTATTCTAAAATATGTATTTTTTATAAGTAAAAAATATTTTACTAAATAGCTCCTGGACCGAGTATAGTATAATGACAAAACTTTTTAATATAAATTTCTTCAAATGCATAATATTATACGCTTAAATTCATCTATAAAAGGTTAAATAAATATGATAATGCAACTCCTTATATTATAGGGTAACCACGTCAAACAGAACTATTAATCGAGCCATTTACTGTTTCTCATTTGTAAATTGTGAAAGTGCTGAAATCATGATTCAAACTGAATAACTGTATCTTTGCTTATCTTGACATTTTATCTCCTGAAAACTGCCTAGTCCAGCCAGTGAGATGTAGTGATAGCCTGCTGTCAATTCCAGTGACCACTCGAGCAGGCAGGCCGGCCCCAGCGGACGCCATGACGGCTGTACTGGTCGGAGGGGCTGAGTCTCAGGACAGAACAGTGTACATGGAAATTTATGATATTTTCCTCAGGCGTTTTGATGGTCAGTCTCTTTCTCTTAAAGTTTTCATGATTATAATAAATTAATTACAGAATCCACGTTTCATTAAACGCCAGTAACATATATTAATTTTAATATTGATACAAACATGTTTCTAATTAATAAATGAAGTTACAAAATAAGGAAGCACCCTTAGCGAAAACACTTCTTATTTTTCGACTAGTAGGTCTGGCATTACTATTTTCTACATCTGGATTCTTCAAAATCTCGACTTACGGTTCTTATGGCTTTTTTGATACGGTGATCATTGCGTATCAAGATCACCGTACTTAACATTGAACATGATCATTGCGCGATCATGCACGTATGTACCTATGTTTAGGTACATAGGATAGTCTATTAATACAGTCTGTATTTAAATTATCCTATATTATGCTAAATCGAACTAAATGGAAAATGTAGTGGTTATGTTTGATGATGCTTGACAGGAAATGGATGCTCATAGTCTTTGTTGATACCATGCGATGTCTACCGCTTATCATTAATCCAGTTTTTAGTAATTAAGATAAACAGGATAGATAAACTACGTCTCACAGCACCACAAAATATATTTACACTTATTTTGTACTTACGTAAAATACGGTAAAATATACACAAAAGATGATACAAGGCGATCGATACCAACCATTTACGCCAGTCATTATCAGGCCTAATCTGAGAATATTTTTAAGGTCCGAAACATGTAAGTCTTCTAATAAAATAATTTAAAACAGGGTAAAATTGACAATGACCCCAGGTTGGCCCCTACCAAACAGAGCATATCCCTAACCAATTGATAACGGGGCCGAAAACTAACCACGCTCTGATACCATGCGACCTCGGCCTACCACCCTAATAAAAACTTACAATGATCCCACATATGCACCACTGGAACCCATCCTAAGGCTCGAGGTTACTCAGTTCTGCTATCAACCTTTTGGGCCAACCAGGGTAAGTACCAACACCTTTTTAGAGACCAGAAAAACATATTTATTTCAGAAGTGATATTTCTTAATCATTGAAATCAAACAGTGTAGCAAAGTTCAACAAAATGTTCAAATTGGAAACCTTTAACTAAGTTTTCAGAGCATGTGCAAAAAACAAAAAAAACATATTATCTGGTGGAAAATTAAAAATGCCAAACCAAGGCTAATTGAGAAAATAAAATCACTAAAGAGAAACATAATAACCCATCATGAATATAAGCTAAATGTGAATGAGAAATAATCCCACAAATGTGACAAAATGGTGAACAAAGTAGCCTAACGAATACAGGCCTATGCGTAGAAGACAACAAAATTACAAAGTATTAAAAATTATTGTATGGTTTACAAAATATTAACAGGAATATTTATCTACGGCAGAAGATCCTTACTATTGAGCAAAAGATGGTAGTATCAATAATAATGAGATTACAAGCTATCATAATCTGCGATATCATGAGATTATATTTTAATAGGAAAACCAATGCGGGATAAAATATAGTAACTCAAGCTTTCTTAGGTCTTAAAGGAAGGAAAGTATTTCCCCCATTTCACTAAGCAGTCAACTAAATTTTAAATGTCTATTTGAAATTCATAAATTTAGAAAAAATCCCTTTCCAGAAGTAGGCTATATTGTAAAAGGCCACTGACAATTCATCACCAAGCTTCCATCCAGGAGGGTCGTCAATTGGGCCCTCATCGGCAAGTATAAATAAATACCCCCGTCGCAGCAAACCTGCATACTCAGCGAATTTCCAATGCATAATATATGTCTTAATACCACATAAAGCCGCATACTAAGTTTCATAAAAATATATTCACATATAAGCAATTTTAATCATTCTCCATAAGAATAACATTGGTAATGAGTACGTAGGTTTGCTAAAATAAGGAACACAAACAATTGGTTTTTATGCAAATATAAATAGAATGTAACTAGGCGAAGCCACATACCATGTTTCATCAATATTCAATCATAAATAAGCGCTATGTAACATTTTAGTGATTCTCCATAAGAATAACATGGGGGCTGAGTAAGTAGGTTTGCTGCAACAAGGAAAAAATGGGTTTTTATGCAATTATCAATATAATTTAACGAAGTGAAGCTACATACCAAGTTTTATTAATTTATGTTCATAATTAAGGGACTCAATACATCTGACTTATTCTTCATAAGAATAACATGGGGGCTGAGTACGCAGGTTTGCTGCTAAGGGAATAATAAAAAAAACTCAATTTTGTGTGCACATATCAATATACCAGTACTACATGAAGCCACATAACAAGTTTCATCAACATACATTCATAAATAATCGAGATATAGAATTTTATTGTTTCTCCATAAGGATAACATTGGACAACATACTGTGTTTAGCACTTTAAATATCTCAGCAACGGTTGGGCGTAGAATGAAAATTTAAACGCCAAAATGATTGTTTTGTGGAACTGAACAGATCAGTAAGAGCGTATGTGAAGTTTACATTAAAATAAACTGAGGAAAAGCCAAAAACTGTTTTCCCATAAGATTAACATGGGAGATTTTATGAGTAGGTTTTTTGGATTTTCTCCGCAACCACTTAACTTAGGTTAATAATTCAAAATACCATATTATTTGTTTTTTTTAGCCCTATAACATGGTCAAAACCAAAATTAAGTTTTTTAAAAATTTTAGGGTGAAAAATGCAAAAAACTGATTTTTGGAAAATTTAAAAACCCCATAAACCCCCCTTCCCATGGTCTGATTTTTCTGGTTTTCGAACTTAAAGTCATAAATGTTACTCTCCACATTTGTGCCAAATTTAATCAAAATCGGGCGCTTCTTTCAAAAGTTATCGTTGTAACGGGCACACACACACACACACATATATATATATATATATATAAATTTGAACGAATAGTGTTTTTGGCATCTGGGGACCTTAAAACAAAACGTTATCATGGTCTGGGGCTTAAGTCTTACCATGAGACCTACGGTAATAGCTTCTTCCCTATAGGAGAAATTCGCTAAAATGAAATTGTGCTACCTTACACATGAAGTTTTAGGCATAGCCTAGTCCGAAAGGAACCCGGGGTGGCACCTGGCGCAGCTTGAATTCCGTCCATGGATGTGGAGGGACGTCGGTCACATATGTCAGCAACATGTCATGGATGTTGCGAAAATTTCTCAACAGAATCGCTCAGGAATGTAAGGCATCTCCCCGACCCGGGGACCAATGATGGTGGGTCTGCAAGTTCACTTGTGTAAGTAAAAATTAAAACCTTAGGCCTACTTTACAAAAAAAAAAAAAAAAACAGTCTACATATAACGGCGGAGTGTCGAACATGACCATAGGAAATGAACAGATATATTTGATTAATTCAGATAAGAAATGTAAACAAATAGGCCCTAGCCTATAATTAACCTTAGAAACCGCTTTTAAATTCATAATTATGAGTTAGAGCTACCATATTCCTTGCTTTCATAGTGACTTTTTATGTAAAACAAAAAAATATATTATTAAGAATAGTCTATATGGGTTTTCATTAAAATAATCCAAAACAGTCTGCATAACCTCAAAGGATGCATTTTCCTACCCCTAGCTCTGTCCACTAGGCCTCGTCTGAGTTGAGCAGGACATGTCAAATATGCGGTACGTATTTTTGAGTATCCGTCACATTTTAAATACACAAAATAAATACATAGTCCAGAGTTAGGCTTTAAAGAAATTACATATTATTGCACTAGGCTAGGTTCTAACTTACCTTTCATGCCCTAAATAGGGTAGGCCTAAGTCAGGATTACAAATCATAAATTAATTGGCTATCTAAAATACCTATACCAGTTTCAGAACATATTTTCATGATAATTCTCTCGCAACAAATTTAAGTTAAAACAAAATACTTTCTTTATGCGCACTCCGCAATCTTAACCAAAAACTTGACTAAAAGTTTACTTGTAACTTGCAACATGTTCTCAGCAAGTGAACAGGAAAATTGCACCGATATGTGTGACATTGGTCACACAAAAGTATTTAATTGAAAACTAACAAAATAGGAACATTTTTGAGTTGAATACTTCATTTTAAACTACATCACATAACTTATGAAACATTTTACAGTGATTAAAAGAGACAAAACATTATAATTACGAACTTTTCTGGTCTTAAGAAAAGGTGTTGCTGAAACCTAACTACAAAATCTTTTACAAAAAATAATAAAATGACACTTACCACAAAATTAATATTTTAGCCACTCATGATTGGATCTTCACCGAATCAAAACTGAAACTATAATATTTAAGCCGACCATCATTGCTTATGGATTTGTAGGTACAAAAAGTTCTATAAGCGTCCTTTTCGGTTGAGTTTCAAAAGTAGAAGAAAGGCCAGAGCCGAAACTTCCAACACGAGAGCCGTGACGACACAGCCCAGCTGTGGAAATCAGACCCAGACAGCGGCACCATTGCAGGATGGTCACCGCGCAAAATTGAAATACTCCACAAATAATCGTTAGCATGTATAAAAGAAACATTGATTCGTTTACCAACGGCTCGCTGTGTTTAAAATATTTAAAGTAATATATATATATAAATTTGAATGAAGAGTGTTTTTGGCACCTGGGGACCTCAAAACGAAAAGTTATCATGGGCTCGGGCTTAAGTCTTATCATGCCACCTTCGGTAATAGCTTCTTCCCTGTAGGGGAAATTCGCTAAAAGTAGCATAATAATATATAAAACTACTATCGTCACAAATTATTTAACAATCTTGAGGACGCATTGATATATTAAGATGTTATCACAATTATCTGTACTGTATCCCACTACAACTTTTTTCATAAAAGTATTTGTAAAACAAATAAGGTAATTAAGTTAATATGGTTCTAATAAAATTATCCAAGCAATCAAATTTAAACCAGGTGGCCTATATGGACAAACAAATTTCAAGCTTATGTTCTGATCTACAGCAAAATTATTTTATTATTATACTGTTACAAAAGTGAACGGAGAATTATGAATTTCATAGAACAAATGCGTATAAAACTACTTTATAAAATATGAATACTATAACATATTTACAACTAATTATAATGTAGAATTATAGCCACATAGAAAATATAATTGGAATATTTAGTGGTAATATAATATTCACGTTTTTCCCATATAAATGATGACGCAATTTGTTACAAAATCCTCAAAACACAGCAGCTATATTTTACGAGTGTTATCTTTTAATTTACTTTCATATTTAATATAATTACTATATGAGACTAACCAACATTGCTTGCGGCAATATAATAATTAGTTCAGACTTATTATTTATACTGAAACCACTTTTAGTGAGCATTTTTAATATATTATTGTTATCTCGTAGCTTTTTTTGTGTACAGAAAAAGTATACAATTACTCAAATAGCTCGTATAGGGTATAATATACATGAGTTTGAGTAAAAAATTAGACTTTATTACAAAATAAATCCTAATAACCTCAGTTCTTTAATGTTTCTTCAGATACATCCTCAAAGCACCTTTCTACCTATTCTAATATATGTTTTGTTGTTTCTTCAATATTTGAGTCGGATGAATAAAATATAAATTACATTATTACTCTCTGAATATTACAAATATATGCCTACATTAAAATGTGATCAAAGTTAATTCAAGAGAATATATTTCATTTTACATTAAATTATAGATGAAATTTTCTTTAATCCACATTTTTAACTATACCACGTCGCACAAATACTTTCTTATGTGCAGCTTTTCTGTGCTTAGAATGAAGATTCCAGCTTATTAAGACAGTATTCAATGTCATACAAAATATGGTTGGATAACATATTGTATCTAACTTTAAACATTTTAGATACAAAATAATAAAATAGCAATAGTAATACATTGTCAATAACTAACTAAAATATATGTAAATGCACAATATGTAGCACTTTACACATGCAATTATATCAGTGAATATTTATTTAGCGATTTTTCGTATTTAAACAATATAAATTTTATGTTATACAGGTAGACTACGATACGAAACGTAACTGATGAGATATCTAATGTTTACCAAGCGTAAAACTGGAAAAAAATATTTCTTTTGTTTGTCACTGGAGTAAAAAGCATTACCTTTAACGGGATTCTAAAACTTTAAATTCTCAAAATGCAAGTAAAGAATTACTTTTACAATAGCTGTGCCCAACAGCCTTAATATTTCAACAATTAAATGAAATTGTACAGCTGATTAACTTGAAATGTAACTTGAAACTTAAATGCATTTTAATTTAAAAGTTTTGGTTATTATGAGATTAGTGGATTTATTGACAAACTAATATTTTGTATCACATTTCCTCTTCGAGGATTTTCCTTAAGTACGTGTCTGACATTAGTAAGGCTTGCGGATTTCCTGGTTCACATGTTCCTGGGACAGTTTGATGCTGCATATTAATTAAATTTTATTTTGTGAATACACACATTTCCTTGTAATTATGTAATGTAAATACATTTATATTTGTACATAATTGTTACATAAATACCAATAATATGGCCAAATATGAATGTATTACTGTAATAGTGAGTACCGTTGGAAAATAAAATAAAAACACGTGGTAATGACTTTTTTTGAGAAACACTTTCCGAAATTGTGTTCACGAAACAGGCAAGGGCTTTAAGTGAGTGAAATATTTACATTTTAAATCGGTATAAGAAGTATATTTATGAATCTCTTATCCTAAGAGTTTATAAATTACCGTTGTCATAATAATCGTAAATCTTATAATTACCTATTGACAGTTTCAAATCCGAAATCTTACTGACGTTTAACACTGTAAAGCTTCCTATGAACAGCTCTCCCATAAAACCCTAAAGAACATTTTCGCGTGGAGTGCAACTCCTTGTAGTAAAACCTTCTTTCTTCCTTCACTGTTTTAAAAGTAAGCTTAAACTGCAACTAAGCTGGGGTTTGCTTAAATCATATATTAATTCCTTACAACGAACACTATTATATATATGAAACTAACTGCACACAACATTTAGAGAGCTTCCAGGATATTTTTCAATTACACCTTAATCCTGTTAAATAAAAGGTGGCCCTGTATTCTCTATTACATTAAGGTCCAAAACTACATGGCCATCTTAGCAGCCACCATTAGTTTTACTAATTTTTTTCGCAGATAATTATTTTATTGAGTTAAAATTTTTAATTTAAAAATATGTAATTCGAGTAAAAATATATAATTCTTCCAAAGGTTTTTTACGTGGACTATTTAAATTGTTTAATATTCTAATATTCAATAAATTTTTAATAGCAGTTCTTATAATTTTGTAATGGTTAACGATCTTTAGGCAATTGTATTAAAAATCTCGAGGGATAAAATCTAAGGATTTAACACAAATAATGATGAAGAAACAACATTTTGTTATTTTAGCATCAACAACTTTCTCAAATGTACATGTTATAGCACATATAACCTCAAACATTATCCATTATCATATGTAACTCCATTATCGATCATCCGGTCTCCTTAATATTGATATTTTTAAATTTACGATACAAATTTATCGTCAAAGCTTTTCAGTCAAACTAGTTAAATATTTATTATTTATGTTAACCTTGTTGACTTACAAAAAAACATAGACTTTGGAAGAGTTATATATAATCAAGTCTTTATCATATTATATCATATCATACAATATATCGCACTTTACAAAATAAAATATTAAATAAACACGATAACCTACATTAAGCGTTATATAATCTGCAAGAAGTCTCAAATTGAATTTTTGTTGTGATCACTTTAATTATATGATGAACGAATGTGATTGGATTGTTATACTTCTCCTACAACTAATAAAGCAAATTAGAAGCCATGGTAGGAAAATAAAGAGAATCGTCGTACCCATGCATTTCTATAAAGTTTATAAATGTTCATGAAGTCTTTGATACTGTCACTCTAGTTGCTGTAGATTTTGATTTGATCAAAACATTTTACTTAGTAGGTGGAGGTAAAACTAAAGCAATAATAAAGTAATAAACATTATCGAACCGAAATTAAAAAGCAGCACTTCAGGCAGGATAGTTTAAAACCCGCCACATTAAAAGGCGACCCCTTTCAACCATGTTACTCGTTGCTTTCGATGTTGTGTAAAATATTATTAATTGTGTTAGTGTGCTATGTGTGTACCATATATGCAGTGTTATATTCTTGGTTCGATTTAAGTGCAATTAAATACAATTGTAGGATGTACATCTGACTTATCTTAAAACATTGTTTTAATTTAAAATGATTTTTGGGAAAAATTTATAAAAATGATGTAAGAAATAATAAAATAATAAAAACCTAAAGTACCCTGATAATAGTATTTAAAATTATTTTATATTTGGTCTTACATGTTTAAAAAGATATGATTTTTGGGGTTTCTTGCGTCCAAATTAAAGTCATAATCCCAGTGCTGATTATTTGAGCTTGTCTTTAATTATAATTTGATTGAAGATAGCAGTTGATCTTGAATGACTTTGTCAATCTTGTGGTGATGGTAGATATCAAACTTTTTGTTTTTGATTTTACTAAAATTTTACGACTTTATTTGCAATAATAAAAATAAACATGTTCTAATACAGTCTACTTGAAGCTCGTCCATGTATATATGTTTTTAAATTAAATATTTTAAAAATAAAAACATTTAATTATGAACATAATTTTTCTGGATGTCCTAATATAAGAGTTACAATGATTATTACATATTATATAAATACAAAGTTGTAATTTGTATCTTGTTACATGGTACAACCCTCCTTAAAATGTTTACAAGCATCCTGCGCATTGATTAGTTTTAAGTTTAAGTAAAATGGTTCTGTACGGCAAAATTGAAATTTAATAAAGAGTAAAAAATGCAAAACTCGAAGAGTGTAAAAAGTTTTCAATGCTATATAATTGTCTCTGTACATGTTTGGGTCTGAAATTTAAACATCCGTGACATGCAAATATATAAATATGTATTGTAAATACAAATATTTGAGTCACCAATATTTCTTTGATATTATAAAACTAAATTAAAGCAAGGCATTCATTCATTATCACAATCTACTCCCAACCCCCAGCCCACAAATAAGAACAATACAAACAGCCAGGAGCAGGAAGCGGTGCGGGTGTCTCGTGGGATTGATGAAGTTCATTTAGGTCTTTGGTCTCCCTTCTTACCTACCCTTACTGCGTTTCCTCTGTGGCAGCAAGTTAATTTAGATCCGGATAAAGTTTATTACTTTTTTGCCCTGTGTGCAACTTTATTTTGCCATTATTATTTACTTTGAATCTTTACATATGTGATATTTTTACAAGCTTTGTGATGCAAATGAATACGTCTCACAGCACCTGAAGATGTAGTTGCACTTAAATTGTGCTCACATAGAGTAAAATAAGTATGGTTTTAATAAGTTACAAGTTAAAGATTTTAATTGGCCATTTGAATATTATGCTGCTAGTAATATAGTGCTCGAAGTTTTATAAGGGGTTTGATTACCTCTGGTGGTTATAACAAGTGCAGTGCCAAAATGTAACTAAGACTTTATTTAACTTTCTAATAGCTAGGGTAAACATATATGTGGATAAATATGTTTGGATGATGCGGGAAACAATGCAAATGGCTCATTATATCATTATTTGAAATTAAAGATATATTTACATGCACTGTAGTACAAATGCACAAAGTTAACTACATAACCACACATGGTTGATCTTAGTTTGATAAATTTTGTATTTGAAATAAATACAGTGCAACTTATAATGCCAGTTGATTTGTTTACAATTTGTATTATTAATATTCTATAACTTCTTAACAAGTCCATGAAATTATAATAATAAATATCTTAAGATTCGTATTCTAAGTAATAAAACAAATCATTGAACTCTTTACTCGTTTTAATATTGTAATAGTGTAGTTCAAACAAAAATAAAATATGTGAATCTATATTATTTACTAATACAACTTGCATCACAATTTCTTGCTTAATAACCCTCATCCAAATTTATTCGAAGGTTTAGCATATTCTGACTGCAGAAAGCATTTCTACTAGGAATGAGAGTAAATCCACACTAATCTTAATTCACTATATGGTAAATTAGGATCAAAGAAGATCACAAGTAAAATACTCTTGTATTAAGATCTGAACTGAACAACTTGAACGCTAACCATCCTATGGTGGTCTTAAATGGTGAGAAATGTAAATAAATAGAATAACATAAAACGATGTGTTAGTATTGCTAACAATACAGTCATCTTAATTTAATACCATGGAGGTTAGAAAATTGACACTAGAAGCACCACCAAAGAGTAAAAGGAAGTCCTAGTGAATATCGAATTGGCTGTGGGAGCGTCCAAGGGCCCCGAGATGTCCAGCAGCTGTCAGATCCTACCGCATAAATTGCTGATGACTTGCTTCTGTATCGCTTGTATCGCGCATTTGTAGACTATATCTAACTGTTAAGGTTACAAGCAAAGTTGTTATAATTCAACTGCTTTTATGAATATCTATGTTATTAAAATAATTCCTTGATTTTTGTTCGGCGATTTTCAACAACTAAAACTATTATTTTACATACATATTTGGTATCAATCGATAGGTTTTTGTTCGGCGATTTTCAACAACTAAAACTATTATTTTACATACATATTTGGTATCAATCGATAGGTCTTGACCTCTAGATGTGCCTTTTGGGGTTTCCATAAACTCTCGAGCAAGGGGCATTGCACCACCACCTCTCAAAGTTTCAATGTTAATCTTATGGAGTTAAATTTTATTTAGTTATTCAGCTGATTGTAATATAAATCTTATATTAACATATATTAATATCGGTAAGCCGATATTTTTAAGATAACTCCTCAGTTATTTCTTAGCCAATTTTATCGATTGAGGTATCAAAATATTCGATCTGATTCGCTGTTGTGCATAACGGTTCTCATTTTTTCGATATCACTAATCTGAAGGGCACAGGCCACCCTCAAAGTTAGTTTTTTGCCCGTAAGATTAACATGGGGGACAATTTGATTTGAATTGCAGCTGTTAATGCATTATGCACAGGTTACAGTTTTTACAGTTAATGAATATATCTATAATAATTTTTTCCACATGGTTTTGAGCAGTGAAAAGTTGTATCTAACGGAGATATTTATATTATTATATAAAGTTGTTTATCCGTCTGCCTGTTTATAAGCCAGATTTGTTCTAAGTTTCACAAATAAATACTGTACTGAATGAAATAAAATATTTCGCCCATTTTCGTGTGGAGGAGGAATCCTTTTGGCTGTTTTAAATCATAGTATACGCTATTAAGGTTATGCTCCTTTGTTCGGCACTGCTACAAAGTCGATATTAAAGGTACAGGTTACTCACCTGTCCCTGCAGAATGCACCACATTTGTTCTAATGAGCACTTAGTCAGCTAATTATATTTTATCACAGAACGGAGTGATACACACGAGGAAGAATTATGTCTGTTTTACAACTCAACAAAGGTGTACTAAACCATTATAAAATATCGGCAAGGCGATGCATCATTGGCAACAGAACACGCGTAAGCCCTTGCAACATAGTATTTTAAGCTCAGTTTGTCATAGTAGCCATTGTAATTACAATACTGAACATTTTATAAGTTTTTAAGTCCACCTTTAATAAGTCTAAAAAACTACATGAGTTATTGCGCAGGTATGATTGAGCAGGTTAAAATTATGGGTCCATCCCAAAACAAACAGTTAAGGGCTTATTCCCGATCTAATCAGGCTTGGCCCTAACGACCTTCAACATTTCCATGTTAGTTATATACTTACTATACCGATTGAGCAAACATTTGGTAAAAATACAGCAGCAAATGCACTATAGTCAGAAACAGGCCTATAGTTTCCATCCTGAATGCCCTTTGGGACTTATCTGCTCCGTCGGCCTTAAACAATTTTAATTTATTAATCACTGACGTTAGTAGTTAACTGAACCGACTGAGCATACATTTGTTAGGAGGATATTTAATACACCAGAATAAAACCTTTGCCTACACCTCCTCCAAAAATGCTTTACCAAATGTTTAACTATCAAATTTATGGGTTAATAAATGAGTTATTAATCAGGCCTCATTCGTGGAAAATATAGTACTGTATAGAAAATATTCAAAAAACTAACATTAAGGTTATGATTTGAAAATACTGTAAAAACAAAAAAATCATAACAGCTGTTAAAAAGCCACCATTCAATTGTAAAAATTACACTCACTTGGTAAAGTAGCATGTGTTTTTTTTTAGAATAGTGACTTTAAAAATGTACATAGCTTTAAATATACATCATTAGGTTATTTATAAATTGCAAGAATCATTCAAACTGAAGATTAAATATGAAATAGACATACCCAAAATGGAAAGAAACGAGCAAATAATCTCGCCTTGGAGAGGAACCTGAATTTAAGGATTCTAGGCATTTTTAACAAACTGCCTTTCTTTTCGAGCAAAGCTTGGTCCCCCAGGTGCTTTAACAAATGTAACTAACTTCTCTAACATAACATTGTACTGTGATCACGAGCGAAGCCACGACGGACGAGTAGTAATAATTTAATACATGTTTAGATACTATAATTTGTTATTAAATGGTCTATAAATTAAGTGGTTATGATTAGAAAATATGTTTGATTTGATTGTTGTTGCAAATTAAAGTATGCACGATTCACGAAAATTCTGATAAGTTTGAGTGTATTTGATGAAATGGAGTTTAACAAGTCGAAACGTTTAGGATAGTAAAACACTTTTAACTATTCCTTGAAACCGAACGCGCGATGTGAAACGTTCAAAACCAATTGTTTAGGTTATGCATCAACTTTCGAGAGTATATTTTATGTTACCAAGGCATTACCATATTGAAAAAAGGCTCAAAATAAATTGTTAAAAAGAAATATACAAACAGAGGTTAACTGTATAAAAGAGATGCACAACTGGTTTGGCAATACGCTTAAGAGGTAAATATTAATTAATTGTTCAATTAACATTCAATAAACATTGTTCAAAAACTTATTTGCATTTAGAGTAAAAACACACATTGCATTAAGAGAACAATTATAAAATATCAGAGGATCATCTGCAAAGCTGGAGATCTACAATCCAAGAGAAATAACTTGGCAACTCAATTAGACCTTGTTTGTCTTGGATTAAATTATTCCTTCTGACTTCACTTAAATTTCTGTAGGCCAAGAATAGGGTGGTGGGCTTCCGAAGTCGAACATCTTTACATTTTCCTTGCAATAGTAGCAGCTGAATAGTCATTTTCAGTTAGTTTGTAGAAGGATAGTTAAATGTTTGTAGACAAATTTGGTAAGTTTTTACAGTTAATAAAAAAAATCAATAATGTAAAAAACTAATATAAATAATGTAGTCAGAGATATTTTGTATGGAAATACGTTGAATTAATTAATAGAACATAATAGTTTAAGTGGCTTACATGAGTAAGGGAAATCTTTCAACATATAAAGTATAACATTCAATAATGTACATAACATTCAAAGTATGAAATAAATTTAATTTAAGTTTTAAAGTATTTTAATTGTTCATAAGAGTTGAAATACTATACATTTTGGTATTTTTTTTTATTAGGATAATTTTAACATAAATACCAGTCTATCAATGGCAACAAATTATTTTGTTTATAGAAATAATTAATAATTGTTTAGTAAAAATACAAAACTAAGCAGGTATTTTCGCTCTGTTGGTTCACTTATAAAAATAAAAACGCATTGCTGTGGCTTCTACCCACCGCCCAATACAGTCAGACACACTGGCGGCTGAAATTATGACGTGGTTTGCAGCTGCTAAACCACATTCCCCCCTGCAACCACGAAACTGTCTGATTTCGTATTTGTTATGCATGATGTATTTATCATGTTAACTTTACAATTGTGCAGAAAGAGTTTTACCAGTGCAATTTACATAACATTTTTATTTTTTATTCAGAAAATTACTCTAAAATAATCACATTTTTACTATACAAAAAGGGTTCACTTGTTATACAAACGTACCTCAGATTTTTGTGTTGATTGAGTTCAGTTGAGTTTGAGTGCATGGCCTTCAGAACCTCTAAATTGAGAATATCATATAAAAATATTGAATGAGATATAAAATCGCATTTATTGAATACATTTTATTTTTCTTCTTACCATGTTGCCCCTTACGAACGTGATGTTTATTTACATAGTGTAAAACAATCGTGAAATAAATAGTTAAACTTTGTTAGCAGATATAGTCGCATTCAGTTTCATACGAATTGAATTGTATCAGAAAGCTGACACACGCTTAAACTAAAACTCTTTATACAGGGTGAGTTTTAAATGAGTCCCCCCCTAATGTTTTCTACATTTCTGAAAATATTGACTACGGACCACCCCCGATCTTTGTTTATTAACTTATACTTCATTTTGACTTAGTTAATACTTTTGGCCACCATCTTGGATCCGCCATATTGGATTCAACTATTTATTTTTAAATGTAAAGATGGGGTTGTGACCCATCATATAGACCTACATTTTTACGGTAAAAACAATGCCATAATCCGTTTTTGAAAATTATTATTTGTCCTCAAGATATTGGCAAATTTAAAAAAATAATTTTAGAGAGAGTTTTATGGGTACCAACCTTAAAACTTGCCCATATTACCATCATTACATCAAATAATGACCATGAACTACTACCAATCATTGTTGAGTGGCATTCGCTTCATTTTGACAAAATTAAAGTTTTGACCCGCCATCTTGGATCCGCCATTTTGGAATAAGGCAATTTTTTCAAATTTAAATGTGGGATTGTCACCCATCATTTCCAACTGTTTTCCACACTGAAATTTCTGCTGCAATCCGTTTTCAAATATCACCTTTCGTTTTCTTAATATGGAAAGATCTCTGTTTAACATTTAAAAAGTGACAATATCATGAGAATGAAAGGTGATATTTGAAAACAGATTGTGGCATTGATTTCAGCGTAGAAAAATAAGTGGAAATGATGGGTCACAATCCCAACTTTACATTTGAAAAAATTATCTTATTCCAAAATGGCGGATCCAAGATGGCGGCCGAAAATGTCGTCAAAATGAAGCGAATGTCACAAAACAATGATTGGTAGTAGTTCATGGTCATTATTTGATGTAATGTTAAAAATATGGGCATGTTTTAAGTTTGGGACCTTTAAAACTCTCTTCAAAATTATTGTTTTTAATTCGCCGATATCTTGAGAACAGATAATGATTTTTTAAACGGATTGTAGCATTGTTTTTACCGTAAAAAAGTAATTCTATATGATGGGTCACAACCTCACCTTTACATTTAAAAATAAATAATATAATCCAGTATGGTGGATCCAAGATGGCGGCAAACAATTTAAATAAGTCAAAATTAAGTATAAGTTGGTCAACAATAATCGGAGGTGGTCCGGAGTCGATATCTTAAGAAATGTAGCAAAATGTAGGGGGGCTCATTTAAAACTCACCCTGTACATAGAATATATACAGCCGAGGCTTTATTCCACTAGCACAATATGACTATAGACTAAGGCAACTTTACACCTACGTTTTAGGCTCTATTTGATCAAAACAGGCCGAACTCTAACTCGTTTACCTATCTCTATGCAATATGTGGGATATCCTACATCCTACGTGATGGTAAAAGCCGATTCACCGAGTTGCATCTACTGCCTGGGGGTTCTCAACGAAGCGGAACACACCTTCTTCCGCTGTCCGCAATGAGAAAGGCCCACCTGGAGGACATATGTTCACTGAGTGCATTTTCCGTGGACACGGTCGATGATGAAGGTTGAGGACAGTTGGGACTCTATGTCACGTTTTGTGCAGAGCATCCTCCGTAAAATAAATACTGATCTAATCCGGAAAGCGAATTAGATCAAATGATCAGACGGGCGGAAACGGAGAGAGCCCTGCGGGCTTAAGCTAAATTTAGAGATAGATTGAAGTAATGCGAGAAACAATCCCAGGCCAGCGTCCCAAAGTGTTGAGGGAGTTTCTAGTGGAAAGTCTAATTTTCTTTAGTAGGAGTCCCACAGCACAGGTTGGCCACCTGTGTACATACATGTATTTTCCTCCTGTCTCTTTATTAAAAACAAGTATCCTACGTCCAGAAATAGAATAATTTTAACTCATACAAATCAATTATATATATTTAAAAGTGTTTTTTTTTAAATTATGTGTCATTTTCAGAGGTGGAATACATTTCTCTCGGACAAAACAACAATATTAAGAATTTAGCAGCCAAGTGATTGTGTCCTGAGTTTCCAGCGGTAACAAACTACCCGCAAAGCAACAAAGCAGACGCGGGTGACCAGCGCTAATTTTTTTAATAAAGAAAACTTCTGATTTTGAAGGGAGCATTTTATCCTGGTTTTGGTTATACGAAAGACATATATACACATAATAATGACTTAGCTTACTAAACACACATATAGCTAGTACGTTAGGACTATTGATGTCGTCTTCTAAAACTATATTTCGTACTGTATGTGCCTTAACATTCATAAAAACACAGAATATTAATTATAATATTTATACTTTCTAATACTCAGTTATTAATACATAAAATAAAATAATATTGTTTTTTAATTGAATTGAATAACGTTCATGTTTTTTTTTTGTTTTTTTTTTTTTCTCTTCAAAGTGGTTTGAAAATATTGTAATCATTCATAACTACTTATTATATATCGTTCTGCTTCAAAGAAATTGGTTTTTGTACAGTTCATAACCAAAAAAGTAAAATGGTCAATAGGACATATTTCCTATATCCACTCTACTAGCTATATTGATGAAATTGATTAAAACAATGATCTATTTTAGAATTATTATAGTATCACCTTAACTTGAAAATAAAATAGATAAACAAATGGCTCATAAAAGAAGCATTTGCAGTATCTTGGCAAATGTGTAATTAAGAGATTGTGGTTATAACTGAAAAAGTCTTTGCGTTCCTTAAAATTGTATCTCAGGAGAATTGGCTAGTCCTGTAAGTGGGTGGTGCTGTTGGACTGCTGTCAATTCCAGTGACCACTCTTCTAGGCAGGTCAGCCCCAGCAGACGCCATGTCGGCTATACTGGTCCAAGGTACCGATACTGACGACTGAGGAGGGTTCGTGAATATCTCATCAAGTGTTCCTTGGTCACTTTGGTAGTCCATCTGTGTCTATTAAGTGTCTATAAGTATTTTTTATATTACAGAATTCAAATAACAATCTACACTATACTGTTAGTTAATTCTATGAAATTAGTGTTACGTAACAGCTGTTGATTAAATTGGAATACCCGTTTTTAATTCTTAAATATTAACTTGTAAACACATAACGATTTAATTTAACTATGTTGGTTTCAAAGCATTCTAGTAAAATTTACTTCTAAATAAGTTAATAATTAAATTTAAAAAAAGATGAATGCTTATAATATCGTATTACTTCTGTAATATCTTAATCGTTGCTTAGTTACACTCTTCTTTGTGATATGGCTTGAATAAAAGCTTTATAAAATACTAATTTACTAAAGTAGTAATCTGTAATTTTAGAATTTGAAGAAATGTTTATTCTCCTGCATTCATTCCAGCATTATAATAATTATTATAATTTACGTTATTAATAAATAAAACATTTAAGTATCATGTAAAACAAAGCCGTTTGGAAAAGGTAAAAAGGCTGTTAAATTATGCTGTATTAATTTGATACATTATTTTCCTTTTTGTTGTCACTCATAGCCACTTAAAAAATCATTTTGATTTTTATGTGTCAATTCGTTTTATGTTTAGTAAAGGCAACTAAATTACTTGAACATATTTCCTCATCTATAATACCTTTTTAATCAGGATTTTGCATAAAATTACTATTTCAAATGGAGTCCTGTTCTTCGATTATCTATGTGCTAAACCCTTCATCATCGTAATGCTAGATCGTGTGTTGAGTGTTGATGCTTGACGTCAAGCTGAAGCTCATAGTCTCTGATTATATCATGCTATGTCTACCATTCATTATAATTCCTGCTTTTTCTTATTTGGAAAATATAATCCATATGCAAAGTTGAATGTATTTTAGAATACATTTTTAAAGAAAATTGCAAATACATTATCCACATAATCTAACCTTTTTCGTGCGTTTGCTACACACAAAATGAATTATTAAATTTATATAATTATTTCGTACTATAATTACTTTGCTATAACAAATCTAAATTGGTATTATTTAAACCAATCGATACAACCATAAACGAGATTGTTTTTCAGGTACTATACCAGTTGCATCAAAAGTGGGTAACACACATCCAGCCTCGAAAAATGTAAGTTATATCATTTTACTATCAATCTAGTTAAAATTTTAACTACGTAAAAGAAAACCAAATAATTTTAAGATGCGAGTTTTTAAATTGATTATTTTTAAACCATGTTCCTATGTTATTCCTGTCTTTATTAATTTGTTTTAAGTATACAAATCTGTAATCATGAAAAAACCAAATCTTCGTTGCCTGTATTTGGTCTTATATTGTCAGAATCCTCTATCAGCTGAATTTATTATTTATCGTTTCGGAGGTAACGGAGCCATATTGCGATTCGATTACACATATTTACACTGCCTTAAGAACCAAAGCTTCCTTAATTTATTAATTTACAATAATTTATATAACACATGCAATGAACAGTTAAATAAAAAAATTCAGACTACATGAAACCATTTATTGTATATATTTTAACCTTTAAACATTACAATTTTAAATCACTGCTATGAATAAGATATAATGAAGTTTTCTTGCAATAAAATAACAGAATTATGACATTTCCATATACAACTGTGATCTCTTGCATAGGGATAAACTATCCATAAAGACCCATACAACTACTATAACAAATGTACAGCTGTTAAACATATGTTAAACATAGATAAACAATTGAACTATTACTTTTAC
This sequence comes from Allygus modestus, assembly GCA_963675035.1. Classification (NCBI taxonomy): domain Eukaryota; kingdom Metazoa; phylum Arthropoda; class Insecta; order Hemiptera; family Cicadellidae; genus Allygus; species Allygus modestus. The sequence continues at coordinate 142,313,212 of OY776112.1, read as the reverse complement.
TGGGAATCCTGATATTTTTGTTTTATCTATTAAATTATGACCCAATTTGTTTGTTATGACCCAATTTGTTGAATATAGAGTAATTATCAGCTACAGAACAATACAAATATTGATTTAAGCTTATTTTATTTATTAATTTTAGCTCTTACCTTTAGTATTGCCCCAACAAATAAACGACAATCACGAAAGCGATGAGTGTTCTTGTGTATGGATAAACAATAAATGTGTTCTGTAATGCAAGTGCAAAATAACCTTAGCTCTATAGTTTTGCATTCTTTAAAATCTGGTCCTTACTCTAATGAATATGTTAAATACGGTTTGTTATTATTAAATCAGATAAGTAAATAATACATTTACATGAGACCGTCCCAGAATATTTTATTTACCCTCATGTTCCTATTAAAATTAAACATTTGTTTTATATATTAACATTAACATTTGTTACATTAAAATATTACCTGATAAAAGTAAGAAGAAAATAGTAAGAGAAAAGTCTTTATTTCCTCATATAGGTTTTTTAAAAGTTATCGAATCTGAAATCACAAACTTTACCTCTGTATATCCACAATATTATATAAATGAAATTGTTGGTTTTATGTGTGATTAAGTTGCTTCAAGCAGAAAAAACGTTCTTGTTGTAAAGTTGAATCAGCCGTTGTAATCCCCAGTAAATCTGTAGTTAAAGGTACAATAAGCCATAAACCTTTCATGTCACAGCAATAACACCCGGTTACGACCATTCCTTGAGAACCAGTTTCCAGCCAGTTCACAAAACTGTACGCGACGTGGGCTGTAATAGTTTAACTACTGGTATGGTTATTTATTTCACTGTTCTACTAGTTGATGAAATTAAAACAAATACGCCGTAGCATCAAACCTGCGTGCTCAGAGAATTTCCAATGTATATATATGTATCTTAATACCACTTAAAGCCACATACCAAGTTTCATCAATATACATTCATAAATAAATGATTTATGACATTTTAATTATTCTCTATCTGAGGATGCAGGTTTGCTGAAACAAGGTACACACAAAATGGGTTTTTATACAAATTTTGTATAGCTCAACTAAGTGAAGCCACATACCAAATGTTATTAATTTATGTTCATAATTTAGGGAGATAATATTTGACTTATTCTCCATAAGAACAACATGGGGGCTGAGTACGCAGGTTTTCTGCTACGGGAACTATCGGCAAAAAAATCATTTTTCGTACAAATATCAATAGACCACAACAGTATAAAGAAATATTCCAAGTTTCGTCAGAATAAGATGATAAGTAAGCAAAATATACAATTTTTCTTATTCTCCATAAGGATAACATTGGATAACGTACTGCGTTTAGCACTTTCAATATCTCGGTAACCAATTGACGTAGAGCAATGATCAAAACACCAAATTGTTTGTTTTTTTAAGCTTGATTTAATGGTGAAAACTAATCTGATTTACTAAAATATTATATATAAAAAACTCAAAATACCCATTTTGGGGTACAAAACAACCCCAAAATACCCCTTTGGATAGAGCAGTCTGGCTGGTTTTTTAATTTAAAGTCATAAATGTTGCTTTATATGTTAGTACCAAATTTAATCAAAATCGGATCATTTTTAGGAGAGTTATCGCAACCACGAACACATACATATATATACAAACAGTTTTGAACGAATGGTGTTTTTGGCATTTGGGGACCTCAAAACGAAAAGTTATCATAGTCCCGGGCCTAGGTCTTACCATGCTGACTACGGTAATAGCTTATTCCCTATAGGGAAAATTAGCTAAAACATGTACATCTTATCTTCTTAGGCTCAAATTAAAGATGTGCTAATTTGTAAAGTTGTTGGTATTTTGTGTGTAGCATAAAATGTTTTGAATAAAACAGGGTTTGATTCGGAAGCAAAGATTGACATAAAATAAACTGGTGTTGTTATTTACTCTTACATATTTTATAATTGTAAAATATCATATATTGTAACGTTCTTTTCAAATTACAAAACAAAATACTTTTGAGGTAGTATATGAGTGGGAAAAAGGGTACGCTAGTCTATGCCCCAACCAAACAATTTTACCTTTCACGAACTATCGAATTATGCCACAAAATAGTTTTTGGCGTACTTTTTTTAGAATTCAATTTTTTAAACTAAACAAGAATTCTTGAATATTATTTAAAGTAAGTAGAAGTATTAACAATAAAATAAATATAAAAAATACGCTTTTTTAAATTAAAAATAATATATATCTCCATACACTCTAATGAGCTAGTCCATTAAATAAGATGTAAGGAAACGTACGTATTATCGAACTGTAGCTCATAATAAATCAGTTGAATAGCCCATATTCATCAGCTATTCACATTCATCAGCTATTGGTATTACAAGTCTGTCAAGTGAGTTGTAGTTAGCTTTTATCAACGGTTACTAAATATAACTCTTTTTTATGTGGAATGTAACATATACAAATTACTCGTCTAAAGAAAAAGTAATGTTGAATTGAATGGTCAAAGGAGTCAAAGTTGAGGACTACCTTTCTCAGTGTAAAAAAACCTGAGTACCTTTGTTTAATTTAGTGTGTTATTTAGTTGTAATAAATGTAATTTATTTGTTGTTATACGCTTAAATTAAATTGAAAACCTGTTAGTGCGGTTTTTGTTTCCGACATTAATAATGTGATGAGACTATAAGGTACATTTAAAAATGAAGATAGTAGCTCACACTCTAACACACACTTAACAAACACTTAAACACACACTTGCACTTTAACACTTATTTTTAAATTGATATTATTTATCCTAAGTTTACTTCAAAAATATTTAGCGGTGTATGAAAAACTATGAAGTTTTATTTAAGGAAAACAAGTTTGAAAGAACTGTTTGGCGTAGAATGCAATCTCTTTCTCTATAAAACGTTCTTTCCTCGTTCAATGTAAGGACATGTTAGATTTATCTGCGGATATGTATTTCACCTAAACCAACTAAAAATTCCTGGAATGAATAAAGTTTAAAATAAAATTAGTTTTTACACAACATAATATGAAAATAATTTAAAATTCTTTCAGTTAAAATTAAATGTTAAATATATTACACTAAAATTTACAAACAAAAACTAATTCTAAACAAACCCATAGACAAGAATAACCAAATTTAAATGAGTGATACAACGTAGTCGGTCCAAACCAATGTAAAAAACATAACCCATAAAACTATCCAAAATAATTTTCCAGTGCAAACAAAATTATTAGGTTGCTTACATAGACAGTTGTTTATGTCGTTACAAAGATTAATGAAAACAGTGTTATAAACAAAGCAAGTAGAGTAGATTAAATTTTTCAAACACCAACAAATAATATAGATAAATTAAATTTAAAAAAAATTGAAAAGTTTAACTACAGTAATTTTTACTTCTCATGTTTCAACCAAACTCTGTAGATATTAGCAGGTACCCGGTGCGACTTCGTTCACGTGGTTTGAATTGACTGTCATTGATTCCCGTTTATTTTTCCATTGGAAAAATAATTTTTACCATGGAAACAAAATTAAATTATTACAAGGTTAATAATTCTAATTTCAAAGCCCAGTAGGGCAAACTTTAAAGTCTTAGGACTTTGATTAGTGGCTAGAAATCGTCCTAGGGCTATCCTGAATGACAATGCAAAGTTGCATCCCATTCAGACGAATGGTATAGGAGCGCATAAAGGATAAACAGACAGACAAACATGGATTCTTATGTACAGAGATTCTAAGTTTAAGTGCATTTCGTTAAAATAAAAGCTATTATTGTGGTTTAAATAAGCCAAAAAGAGCTCAAGACCATTACATTTTGTTTTAAGGTTTTAAAATTATACAAATTCAGCCATACGGCATTTACAATGCGATAATGACTTAAAATATCACTGTTTCCCAACATCCCTCAACTTGTTTAGCAATGGACATGAAGGCTTAGTCTAATCAGCAGCTGTCAACATGTGGCCATTGTTGTATCCTCCATGTTGTGGGAAATCCATCCGTCCAGCAGTCGGAATGTTGCTGGTGATAACAGGGTACGGGCTGGTTAATCCAACAGACTCAGGGTTAGAAAAATTCGGTATTGTGTGCAAGAAGAAGAAAAACCAACGAGCTTAAATATTTCATTTTAAACAATCATTTTCGTTATTGCAACGTTTATAAGAGTAGGGAGAAAACTAGTCCATTATTGTAAATTAATTTGGTTTTACATTTGTTTTACAATTTTCATGTTGGAATCAGACTTAGCTCGTTGTACTAATATAGAATTCATTTTGACGATTTTATAAAATTTCTCATACAAAAGCAGTCATAAAACTTTTAAAAAACCGATGGAAGAACAATTTTTAAATTTTTTAAAACAATGACAATCCTACTAACCGGATAATGTTTCAAAAAAATCTAGTTTGATATGGTAAAATGACATGTTTTTAATCATAAAACCCCAATGGTAGTTGTTGTTATTGAATGAAGTGTTTGTATTTATTGATCACGTAATGCAATTATTATTCGTGAAATACACACTTTGTATTATAGCAACTCAGTATTTGTATATGAAAAATAAAAATGTCATGGAAATAAAATATGTTTTATTGATATCGACACTTGCTGTAACAAATTTCTTCAACCTGATAACTTAAATATTGTTTGTTTAAATAAGGTGTCCAAAATTACCACGGTTTCCCATTTATGCAATTATCCGCTCTTTTTATAAACAAATTGTGGTAAAATTTATCTGTTCTTTTAATGTAATAACCTCAACATAGTATCAACACATACAACATTCTGCAAGAGTACAAACAGATGATGGAGATTAAAGTCAAATAATTAGGGTTGTCAACCTATAAACTTGTATTACTATTCTTAAACAGTTACTTTTTGTACTGGTGAGTTTAGTAGTGTTAAATACACCTCGTATTTTGTGTATCATAAATATATTATGTAGGTGGCAATAGCTAAAATATTTAAATTATTTATTTTGTTCATTTTGGCAGTCGTCGTTCAGGGTTCTATGGATTTTAGGAAATTCTGTTTTTTACTGCTTTGTGTAAACAAACGCATGTGGCATCTTTGAATGTTTTAGAAGGTTTCTTACCAAACCCAGGTCTTGTTATTCTTTAATTATAGTTTGTCTCGGAATGTATCATTATTTAACAACCCAATTATAGATGGCAACTCAGTCGAGGACTGAACTTTCAGTATCCTGGAAAGTTGATTTGATAAAAAAAATAGTAATTAAATAATGGTTTTATCCGTCAACTGATCATACAAACTATATTACACTGAGTTTGTTTGAAATAGTCCTCGTACGTTATTAGTTTTATTATTTGAATGACTATGATACTTCGTAAAGGTTATGTTACCATTATTTCTCGAAATCATCAATACAAATTCATGTTTACAATGAGTTTTCGTTACTTTATAAATCGTAAAGAAATAGATAATCAGATGTAGAATATGAAAAATGAATACAAATAATAACTGGAATGAAACAGCTTGAAAACACAATTAATTCCGTGTTTTTTATAAATTTTTATTTTTAAATAATTTATTGGATCTAATTATTAATTTATAAATATAATTAAATGTGATCCATAGGTTTTTTCTCTTAAAACCACTTGAAACATACGTAAGCATTAGTTAAAACAAATGAAATCTTAATTATTTTATTACTAAGAAAGATCAATTTAATTAGACTTAATTCAATGGTTTAGTTTGGTGTAGATAAATGTATCAGCACAATCAAGTGTTTTTATTATCTGAATCAATATAGTTTCATTAATATTTTAGAGTTTGCACTCAATTTATAAAAATGCAATACTTTAATATAGTAATGGTTCTTCTGTGAATGAATATGTATATATTATTTTGAACAGGTAAAAGTCTAATAAAAAGAAAGAAAGATCGTAGCAATACAACTATTTTAACACATTAACGATACTATTTACACATTAAGAACTGTAGCTATTTTAGTTTATGTTAGATCATGTAATCGGCATTTAAAGCTATCGTAAATAAACAATGCTTAGCAATCCGAAATTAGAAAGCAGGGCTGCAGCCAGGGAAAATATGTAATCACAGGAAGAAGTTCTGATAATTAAAACCTGCCGCACGAAAATACGGCCTCTGTCAACCTCGCTCATTGTTGTTTACGATGTTTCTTTGTAAGAATTTAAAACATGAGACCGTGTTTTACAGTGTTAAAACTTTAAAGAATCTTGAGAATTGGTATAATTTATTTGCAATCAATACATTTGCTTGACTTTTTTATTTTATAAAATTTTGTTCAAAAAATTATAATTTAAAACGGAAGTTCCATTTACTGACGTAAAATCTCTCGTCTGGTGTGTATAAGATATAACACCTAGTACATACTAACCTAGTACATATTAACCTAGTACATACAATAAAACTATTACGCACTTTAATGCTAATTTGAAGTTGTATCTTCAAATAGCCTATCCTACTACTATCCTCCAAAGTCCTGATATTCTTTAGTCCGTAGTAAATCAACAAGTATTTATTTAATTGGAATTTTATAACAAAATTAATAATATACTAATTGAAAATTACAAAAGAGTGTAGTAGTCTTTATATAAAACTGTCGCTTAAGATTATCTTCATAACACTGGAGTTATAGCAAAAGAATAAGGCAAATCAAGCCATTACATTGTAAAGTATAATAATGGTTTTATATAAGTGTCCTTAATATTTAACATTTTAAAATTAAAACAACTAAATAACCGCCTCCCAGTTGTAGACAATATAGCCAGGAGCAGAAAGCGGTGCGGGCGTCTCGCGGGACTGATGAAGTTCATTTAGGTCTTCGGTCTCCCTTCTTACCTACCCTTACTGCGTTACCTCTGTGGCAGCAAGTTAATTTAGATCCGGCTTCAGTTTACTACCATTTTGCTGATTCAAAAATTTTGTTACATGATTTATCATTTAGTCCATAGCGGTTATTGTTGTTATGCCAATCGTTTGGATACAAGTTATTTTTTGAATTAATAGATTTGAAACGTCAGCCTCAAATTTAAGATTAATGAACTATTAGGCAACTGTTTGTAATCGTTGTGTTAAGACCAATGTGGCCAGTTAACATGTTATTACGAACGATAATTTTCTTATAGTTTTAAAAATAAGTATCTATCATACGACTGAAAGTTTTTAAGAAACTTTGTTTTCTGATTATAATCAAACAATAATAAATAAATTATAATATTTTTAATCATACAATTTATTTCTGATAATAATTACAAATTAATACAACACAGAACCTTGCACAGTAGGAGCACTAACTAAGAGTATAAGGAAATACCATCGATTATTTATTGGCTGTGTGAGGTTTCAAGCCATACCAAGTCATACCACTGTCGGATCTGACTATAATTTTTTACTTAATTCTTTATCACTTTCTTGGTCTATTTCTCAACTGCTAAATTTAATGGTAGTATGGTTATACTACCTGGTCATTACGTATTTTAAAGGGTACCTGGGGGCTTTGCTCGGGGAAGGTCAGTTTGTTAGTTTAGATGACTTGGAGTAATATTTCACCACTTACCCCAACTGATTATCAGATTTTTATAGCTCATTTGCCTCTTTTCTGCACTTTTAAGGTCACTCCAGTTGTTATTTCTAGCTCAATGTCCCTTTTCTTTATTTCTGATATGACAACTCTATATGCAATATACACTCAACTGTTTTAGTTACTGCTCTCAGGAAAACACATGTTAACAATCCTATACTCTATGAGTAAGGTTTGTTTGCGTGCGTCCGTGCGTCCGTGCGTCCGTGCGTCCGTGCTTGCTTTCAAATTTGATCTCAAAAACGCTCCAACGATTTCCCTCAAATGTTGTAAATAACTAATTTCTGGGATAAAAATAAGTTCTAGACTGGTCATCCCAAGGAAAAATAATATAATGTAAAAACAATAAAATGAAAAGTTCAAAAAATTAACATTGGGCTTATGGAGTTTTTTTAAAACATCCAATTTTTAAAGCCCAATTTTTTTTAACATTCACTTTACGTTTTTTTACATTATTTGATTTTTACTGAGGAGGAGACCTGTCTAGAACTTATTTTTACCCCAGAAATTAGTGATTTCAAACATTTTATGGAAATATTTTGTGCCGGTTTTGTGATCAGAGTTGCAAGCACGCACGCACGCTCGCAAATCTTACTCATACAAGGGTATAGGATACTAAGTAATACTTGCGTATGGTATATTACTGAACATTTTTAGAAACGTGTCTACGGACGGTTGGTGGCATTGTATAGTTTGCCACACGAAAGCATAAGTGGTGTGTCTGTTATAAGTAGAAAACTTTACGATCAAGATTAAATCTCATCAAACTAAGTGTAATCAATGGGTGGAAGATAAAAAGGTAGAAACATTTATATGCTAATGAAACCCATTTAACTGATCCTTGAAACTAAACGAGCTGTTTGCTCAATGATCAAAACCAATTCTTGAAATATATGTTTAATATATATATTGAATATTTCTGATTGATTAGGGCTGCTGATAATAATAATAATATTAACTTTAAGAAAACAAACACCCTTTTTAAAGATCTTTTATATTTTATTATTTTTTGACTGACATGTGTCCGCGGGTGCGATAACTCTCGTAAAACTGGTCCGATTTTGATGAAACTTCGTACAAACATGAAAAGCGACATTTATGACTTTAAGTTCGAAAACCAGCCAGATCGCTGGGGAAGGGGTATTTTAGGGGGGTTTTATACCCGAAAAATATATATATTTTTTTGAGTTTGATACATATAATATTTTAGTAAATCAAACTTTACTTTTCATCATTGGATTCGGCTTACAAAAAAACGAACAATTTGGTGTTTTTGACATTGCTCTACGTAAATTGGTTACAGAGATATTGAAAGTGCTGACCACAGTACGTTGTCCAATGTTATTCTTAAGGAGAATAAGAAAAATTGTATATCTCGCTTATTTATCAACTTATCCTGACAAAACTTGGTATATTGTTTGTATCGTTGTGGTCTATTGTTATTTGCATAAAAAAAATTTTTTCCGATAGATCCCATAGCAGCAAACCTGCGTAATCAACCCCCATGTTATTCTTATGGAGAATAAGAAAACATATATCTCCCATAATTATGAACATAAATTAATAAAACTTGGTATGTGGCTTTACGTAATTGAGTTATATTGATATTTGTATAAAAACCCTTTTTTGTGTTCCTTGTTTCAGCAACCCTGCATACTCAGCTGCCATGTTATTCTTATGGAGAAAAATTAAAAATGTGATAAATAGTTTATTTATAAATGCATATTGATAGAACTTGGTATGTGGATTTATGTGGTATTAAGATACATGTATAAGCAATGGAAATTCGCTGAGTAAGCCGGTTTGCGGCTACCGGGAATTTTATATTGTATTTGTTATTGGGAAAATACTTTCAGCTTTTACATTAATTATCGATATGAACGTTGAACGCAGCAGTATAAGGTGATCAGAATAAAAGAGAAGCGCCTAATAACACCTTATTGGAGGTGGAGTAGGAAAATTATTATTAGGCCCAAGAATACTACATGGAGTCTTTGTATTATTTATCGTTGGATTAAGCGGTTGTTAAATTTTGCCTGATAGGACACTTCTGATTAATTATTAAATTAACTTCTTCTTACTGTAAAAGAAGCCATTAGAACGAATCAATTTCTTAACAACCACGGCTTGGTAATATAACTGAATAATATGAGTTGAATTGAACATAGTAACATAATTATATTAACCTCATGAGCATTAAAAAACCTAATACCTTATAATGTACCCACAGTTGATTCACAACTTGTTATTACTATTCATGTGAATAAATTACAGTTTAAACTATTATAAGTAAATGTTCAAACAATATTATGTGGTGAATAACATTTAAATAATTTCCATAAGAATGTATTTTATCTGCTTTAACAAAAAATGTATGTACAACCAATATTTTAAATATTTACTATATTTTTTTGTATTTCATAAAACTATGCCAGCTTGGAGTTTATTCATTGGACCAGCGATGCAGGTAATTGTATTTTCCGTATTGAATACAGCTTCAAGAACTGCAAAAAAGTTTACTTTAACCAATTTACTTTATTACTATTACATAAATATATAATGGTTAAAAACATATATGAAAATCTACGGTTAGTTTAGCAATCATAATTATCTTCTAGAAATGGTATTTCGGATAAATATTACTAACGTGCTTATCGATAGATTTACGGAATATTTTGGAAGTTTCTATAATAAAAACCGTAATACGTAATGAATCCACGAAATCTCTATACAAACTAATAAAACAGAGGTGTTGGTGGGTGGACAATTACTCACTTCATCTGTGGTAATTGTAAGCCCCAGGGAGTAGCTTGTTCACGGAATGTCAACCCCGTGACTCCTGAACGTTGACTGTAACTGCTAGCGCGTAGCCTTTTTTATAAGTTTGTATTCCTTAAAGCGAAAAATATATATGTTTTTCATTAGTAATTTGTTATGTTCCCAGATACTTCATTTGTTAAAATTAATCTTAATATTTATTTTAAGACCAGTGTTAAAATATACGTTAGCTTTTTATGGAACGAGACGTTAGAATTAACATCTAAATAATAAATGAAAATAGTGGTTTTATATTACCTTTCCGTCACCAGTATAAAACCACTATTTTCATAAGTCTTACCAGTTCAGGGGAAATTATCAAAATATGAATAAATAATAAAACAAAAACTGAATCGACACATACTGTAGTGCTCTTTAGCCTTTACATAACCAACTTTTGTGATAACTGAATTTTTTTAACTCATAATAGTGATGGATTTGAATTTGTTACTGATTTGTTATTGACTTTATCTATTGCTTCTCCTGATTAAAATCAAACTATGTTTCGGGAGGAAAGGGAACCCCTCCCGTTATTAAGTGAACCCTACTTCCATCTTATCTAAATATTAAACACTAACACCTAACTAGTCCACGTTATTATCTAGACACAAAAAACTAAGACATACTCACTATAGGATAATGAAATCTTGTATAATTTAGTTCAGTAATAGTTCTGAGTGGTTTCTTCAGAATGTTTACGGATTTATGTCAAATGAAATAGAATGTAAAAATTTTAATAAACAAATCTAATATATAAAATTCCCGTGTCACAGTATTTGTAACGAACTCCTCCGAAACGGCTTTACCGATTCTTATGCAATTTTGTGTGTATATTCGGTAGGTCTGAGAATAGGACGTAAAATATTTTTTTCGATAGGCGAGTGAGCGAAGGGAACGAGCTCATATTGAAAATGAACGAGTATTTGACTTAAAACAAATTCAATGCCATTGGGACAGGACAACATCTGTCGGGCCAGCTAGTATATATAGTATATGTACTAGCTGTTACCCGCGGCTTCGCTCGAGACAAATTAAAACACGTTTTAAATATCAACCTGAAGGCGGTCTTATACTTCTCGCGAACCCACCCGAACATTACCCCCGAACATACGGGACGGAATGTGAATCATTTAAAGACACTTTCAAGATTATGAATTTACTCACCCTGCCATGCATATACATATTGGAAACAATAGCACATTGTCTTTCAAAACAAAATTAAAATAATATTTATCTAAATATGCATTTTACATTGTTGATGAATTTATAGACCATGGCCCAAGGTCGTATTTGAATAACAATAGCATATTGTATAAACCTATTTTTTACGATAAAAATTAGTTAATTAATTAAACTAAGATTAATTATTAATTGTTTAATTTTAGAGTACGAGATATTAAACTAGGCTGTACAATTTGTATTTTAAATATTCTGTATTACTTAGTTTTTAATCTATATTTATTTAATCCGAAACTTTTTTGTATAATTAACATTGCTGCAAAAACATATTCGTTTTAATGGCAATAACTCATGTTATTATTATAATTAATATTATTAATAAATAGATAATTTTACTATCGTATATTATTAGGATTTTATTTTTTTTTAGCGAATTTCCCCTATAGGGAAGAAGCTATTAGCGTAGCATTGTAAGACTTAAGCCCGAGACCATGATAACTTTTTGTTTTGAGGTCCCCAGATGGCAAAAACACTATTCGTTCAAATTTATATAAATGTATATAAATACAACCACGACCCTGCAAGCAAGCAACAATAACAACTAATGTTTCCACTTTAATAACACATATGACAAATCATTTAAACCAACTTAATTCGTCAATACATGTAACTGATTGAAACTTACACGTATATATACATACCCATATATTTGCATTGGAAATTCGCTGAGTACGCAGGTTTGCTGTGACGGGGGTATTATGTTTAATACGAATTGAAATCATTACATTTGTGTTTTTATAATGTTGTTCTCTTATTTCGTTTATGATTTTCTTAGAAGGTGGCATATATTTGGAAAATATGTTCAAAATATCACAGATTGTTGGATTTACCAATATCATATAGTTTGTTGGTGTTTTTCTTTCGTATATAAAGAGTTGGTTTAAAATATAAATTTTAACTATGGAATATGTTAGTGGGGGTCTAATACATTCATATAAATTTTTTACCGTTGGTATATTTCTGTTTTGTTGTTCAGTTGTTCTATTGTTTGATCTGCAACATTAATGGAAGGTGGCATTTTTGAAAACTTAAAAAATAAACATATATTTCAAGAATTGGTTTTGATCATTGAGCAAACAGCTCGTTTAGTTTCAAGGATCAGTTAAATGGGTTTCATTAGCATATAAATGGTTCTACCTTTTTATCTTCCACCCATTGATTACGCTTAGTTTGATGAGATTTAATCTTGATCTAAAGTTTTCTACTTATAACAGACACACCACTTATGCTTTCGTGTGGCAAACTATACAGTGCCACTAACCGTCCATAAACACGTTTCTAAAAATGTTCAGTAATGTTCCATACAATAAGGATTGATTAGGGTGACTATACACATACAGTTTTGCACGAATGGTGTTTTTGGCATCTGGGGTCCTCAAAACGAAAAGTTATCGTGGTTTCCCTACAGGGGAATTCGCTAAAAGACCGTCCGGAATATATTATTACCAACAAATTACTATCTAACAATTATTTAAGTTAGTAAATTGCAAACATAAAACCATTGGCTATAAAATAGTATTTACCTAAAATATACAGTAATAATATATTTGAGAAGCAAAGATAAAACAGGCGATCCACAACTGGAGTGTAATAACTTGGCAACTCAATTAGACCTTGTTTGTCTTGGATTAAATTATTCCTTCTGACTTCTCTTAAATTGCTCTAATCCAAGTAAAGCAAGATAAGGCTTTAGGGGTTGAACCTCTCTCCATATTATGAAAGTATCTTGTTCTTGGATTACAGTAGTTGAACAGCTGATAAGTACACATTACATACAGCTCAGTACGGGATTATAAAGTACAAAAATTCAGAATATTTGTATCTACTGAAACCAATTTAAAAATAATCAAAGTTACTGCTAGGATCAATACAAATTCATAAGTTGGCATACCTCCGCTCTTAACGTAATACCTTTTATGCTAGTAATGATGAAATGTTGTTTATTTAACTTTTGTTATTTTGAGGTTGTTACATTAAGATGACAAAAATGTGTTTAAATTTTCCGAAGAGAGTAGCGGGTTTCGCGATATAATTTTCCAATTAAAACTTTATAGACGTTAGTGAAAATAAAACATATTTTATCTGGGTACAAGTTTTTTTTGTTTTTTTTTTACTACGTTTTACATAACTCTGGTTACAAAACAACTTGTCCCAGTTATTGATTTTATGTAGAAATAAACTTAATTATTATTAAAATATGGAAAGGCAAGGATTTTATCATGTATTTATTTAAAATTAAACCAGTATATCATTGTTTTAATGAATATTTGAATTTATTTGAAAACAAATTCTTCATCCTTGTATTTTGTTGATATTATATTTTAATATGAAATCGAGAATTAACACAAAGTATCGACGGAAGCCACTTTAATTGTTGAATGAACCAGATATTTTAAATTATAGTTTCATTTTGCTTTGCATTTTGACATTTTCATAATTGCATATGTTCAAACTTATATTAAAACATGTATTCATTTTATTTGAGAGATTTTTTTAACCAAGCAATTATAGTAAAAAAATATTTCTCTAGGATACTCATGTTAGTTTTCCTGTTCTTACATTTACAATAACTTGCTACAAAGTAACATTTACTAAGGTAGTTTTAGCTGTTACTTAGTATATGTTGAAAATACACTGCTGCAGCTTTTATATCGCCAACCGACGCAGCCAACAGCACTGGATCCTCAAATTATTATGTGGTTTGTTGTCCACAAAACCGCCCCTTCCCCCTTCAACCTCGTATCTGTCTCACTTCATACTTGACATTCATAACGTCTTAATACTTTAACACTTATATCGTTCGTAAAAATTATTACTACGAAATTTTTGTCATTAAATATTTTCCATTTATACAGTAATTTACGTCACTTTAATCCAGTCTTAGTTACGAACAATTTAATTTGCTCATGATACTTAATAATACACACACTCTTGGTTTTATTTAAATAAACCATTCAAATAATTTATAAGATTCATAAGATTTACAATTACTTTTGAAGGCCTGTGGGACAGAGTCTTCAAAACGAATGCAAGCTATGAGAAGTTTCTTATACTCTACTCATCGCCTTCTTTAAATTCATACACAAACATATCATTCAGCAGTAGTACTAGTAGCACCTTGGATCTCGCTCTTCTAAAGAAACTGATTGTGTATTAATACACAAGATATCAATATAAAATGAGATACCTTTTCATCCATCAACCTTATTAAAACCATCTTCTTATATATTGACTTGCTTATGAATATGAAATAAGTAAGGTTTTGAATTATATTTTCAAAGATAGTAAAAACAATAACTGATTAATACTTTTAAATTATATATAATCCACCAGAGTGATGATAGTAGTCACCTGCAGATAAAAAAAATGTGTATTTAACAAATAAAACACATTATCATAGATTGGATAAACTATTTGTATCGGAAAACCAACACCACCATCATCCATTTAACTTTTATGGAATAACTTATACAGTTTTCCCCTATTTCAACACATTTGATCAGCTAAACAGTTGTATACCTCAGTTGTATTTGCTAGCATGTTCAAATTGTCCAAATCCCCTTTACTGATAGTAAATTGTCTGCCTCTTTTTATTATTTGTATATATAAGTCAACCAAAAATGGTATGTTCATAGAGGTTAAACTGCAATTCTCTTTGACAGAACAGCAATATTAAGAATTTAACAGCCAAGTGATTGTGTCCCGAGTTTCCAGCCATACACAAAGTACCCACAAAGGAACAAAGCGGACGCGGATTCCCAGCGCTAATTTTTATAACAAAGGAAACCACTAATTTTAGAGTTAGTGGTAAACCTGATATTTTTGTTTCCTTCGTGGCCAAAAATCACAGCGCATTTTTTTTAATTTTTCTCCGACAATCACATCGAAATAATTTACTATTATCTATTACTTAAATTTATCCTATTTATAGTTGTAGGTTGTCTTACCGTTATGAAAAAAGAGTTATATTAACCTAATGACATTTTATATCTTATTTATATCTTATTATTTAGGAAATTTAAATTTTGCCTCATTTCTAGAGGTATTATCAATTTGTTTAAGCAAATAAATAGTGTGCATTATCTTTGCTAAATTTAAGAGGCTTATACTAACTGAAATAAGTTTTACTTACCCCCTTGGGGATATTTATAACAACGGTAGATGTAGGATGAAATTGTATATAGTATGCTAAGTAGTATATCATATGTTTATATAGTGAACCTATCTAGTGATAAGACTGAGGATGAATCTCGATGGAGATTTGAAATATATCTTGATTATACTGAGGATGTTTTATTATTTAGTGATTAGCAGCACATTAATACTTAATATGAACACCATCACAACAAATAGATACCGCGAAGAATTCCTATCAAATGTTCATGATTTTATTTAACAAAATTAAATTACATCAAGTTAGTTGGTCTTGATCAGTAACAAGACTCAAGGCTCCTACCCATTCTACACTCATCATTCATTCATATTCGCTTTAAAATACGCCCTAGTTGCGTCGGCACCCTAAAGATATATTAAGTACATTTATCTTCCTTTAAAATGTAATCTGTAAAAACTTCCTACTCCTGCAAGAAGTAGTGTTAGGGAACTATCAATTCCAGTGACCACCCTACCAGGAAGGTCGGCCCCAGCGGACGTCAGGTAGGATGTACTGGTCGGAGGGGCCGAGTCTCAGGGCAGAAGAGAATATGTGAATTTGTATTACATGTCCACTCAATCACTCTGATAATCTGTATGAATGTCTTCATAATGTACCGGATAAAGTTACCTTACTCATACAAACAAGACCAAATAAACCTAAAGCCCAGTTATGAACGTTTCATTTAAAAGCGATAAGTGAAAACTACTTTAAATATAATGTAAAACTAAGTTAACATTCTTGTTTATATATTTTAGTACATGTATCGATTACCTAAATACTAAACCCTGCACTTTTGAAAGGGTATAGTGGTGTGTGTTGATGCTTGACAGGAAGCGGATTCTGTTAGGCTATGTTGATAACATGCGATGTCTACCGCTCATTATTAATACAGCTTTGACTTATTGAATAGCATAATCAATAGACATGTTAGACAATTTCGTAACTAATGCTTTATATGCAAATTAACTAAAAACATATGCGTAAATGTTTTCATGTTGCAACTTCAATTAAAGAAAATTTTAACGTACAAAATCCAAACAGTTTATTTTAAATTAATCTATTAAGTACAACTTTTTACAGATACTATACCAGTCATAAAAAGGGAGTAAAATAAACAAGAAAAACTTTTGGAAAAATGGACGTATTTATTTCTCTCTAGTTGGTTTATAAATTGACATAAGGACCGAAGATTATAAAAAAAACATAAAACATAATGTTATTTTAAAGAAACAACATCAAGGGGTTTGTCAAGGTTGTCTTGATACCTATATTATATTTGTACAATAGCACAAATAATAATTTTCCTGTGCAAGTACTAAAAGTTCCTCTACCGAATGTCGGCATTATGCTGCCAGAAGGCCAAATCCACTAGAATGATTCAACATTTCTGAGGCAATAAACGAATGGGTATTAATTATATTGAAAAAATCCGAAATTATTAAAGTGTTTAAGAAACTTATAACATAATAAATAGTTAAAAAGTAATAAAATCAAGCTGCGAATGCAAAACAATTAAATTAAAAACATTTGGTGGAAATTTCAACCTACAAACAGTGTAGTTTTTCATGATTATTACAAATAGAGAAAAGCATTCCTAATTAACAAAATGCCCGTAATGCATACGTTTTGTGATTTTAGCAATAGAATTGGTTTTAAATTACACTGAAAACGAATTATGCCGCACCAAGGTTCTTTGATAGCACACTCGGTTATAAATAATACGTTTGATGACTATTTTTGTCTGCGAGAGAATTTTCTGTTATAGATAATCTCTTCGAAACAACAATAACAACTAATGTTTACACTTTAATAACTCATATGACAAATCATTTAAACCAACTTAATTCGTCAATACATGTAACTGATTGAAACTTACACGTTTTAAATTATTCCTTGTTTTTATAGGGGAAATGATTTATTCCGGCTCAAAATATAATTGTCGTGGAATCACCATTTGGTTTTACTTTATGGCTATTAGATTTATAACTTCATGTTATTCTTTCATTTAGAAGTAGTCTTTTTAGTTTGTTAAAGTGATGTGAAAAACGAGAGTGTTTGTATAGTCACAGTCAATTCCGACTGGTAACAAAAATCTAAATAAAAAAAGTAAAACAAGGTAAACAATTGTTCACGCACATTTATTGTGTTATGTTTATTTATTTTTAGAGATGTTCTCGAACTTTATTATTTAATGACCGAAGTTATTTTATAGTAATTCTAATACAATTAGAAGCCATCTTAAAGTAAAACCTATCAGCGATCCAAAATCACAAAGCAGAACTGCAGGCAGAAGACATAATCACAGAAAACAGTTCTGATAATTAAAACCTGCCACATGAAACGACGGCCGCTGACAACCCTGCTCGTTGTTGCCTTTCGATTTTGCTTTGTAAGAATATGTGAGAACGCGTTTTATACGTTCAATGTATGATCCTTCATATTTACCTTGAAATGATTTGGAGGAATTAAAACATATAAATTGCGTAAGTTTAAATTTATAAATTCCACTCATTTGTGAGCTTGGGTTGTGGGTAAACAACCTAAAATATGTAAGTAATTTTGCTGTTTGTTGATAAAATTAACAACCGGTAGTCTTCACTTCCTAGTTTTTATAAACTTTTTGCTGGCTTTGTTTTGCACTGTAAGTGACGTAACCACATGATAAGACAATTTGTATTACAATATTGTTTCCATGGTTTGTTCGTGTGATTAATATTTGTAATTGCAATTTGTGAGTATTTTTTTTTACAGTGTTTTTGAGATTAATTAATTAAAATATTCAAAACAGTATTAGTATAAGAAACTTTCTTAAATTTATCTTTCAAGCTCTTACTACAGTAAAAAACTAATCCATCCGTTATATCTGCAAGTTAAAAGTTTGTTTTGGAAACGTTTGTTTATTAAAAAAATAAAAGGAAAACCAAATAACTCTTTACTGTAGACAATACAGCCTGGAGCAGGAAGCGGTGCGGGCGTCTCGTGGGACTGATGAAGTTCATTTAGGTCTTTGGTCTCCCTTCTTACCTACCTTACTGTGGCAGCAAGTTAATTTATCGATTTATGTGATAAAGTTAACTATCGTTTTGCTGAATTTAAAATTTGTTCTCTTTGAAAATATTTTAATTTTCATCAAGATGAAAGTTATTTACGATAAAATATTTAAATTCTTAGTTAGTTAGTAAGTGTCCTTTTATACATTTTTATGTTTAAAATTACTATAGTAAATTACTGTGGTATTCTAAATGGTGCATAGTGAACTATTTAGTAGTGGAGTGTCATAAAAAATATACTATTTTTCATTTGTTCTTAAAGCTAAATAAAACAATACAAATATTTAAATAATGAGGTAAATAAAATAAAATAACTGTAATGATAAAAACCTAAGTTATTATTATTATTCACGGAAAGTTTCCATAAGAGTATAAAATTTATATATTGATAACATTCAATAAACATATATATCATATTACAGGAGGGAACCGAGTAGGTTTTCCGGAATTCCGTTCTATTAACACTTAGGCTGTAGTGACACCAAAATGTTAACCCACACTAGTTAAAAGGCAACACTGATCGGTTGTAAGGTAGTTTGATCGGTTACACTGATTAGGCAAACAAAATAAAAAAAAAATTTAAGTATTTAATTGTAACCTGTAGTATAACAATACATGCTAAATGCTTCATGCTACTGAAAATGTAGTGGATATATTTATAATATAATGGTAATGTAATATAAGTTAATAATTAGAATATGCCGAGTGTCATAATATGCAGAATAACATATTGAGTTATTCTTGAGTTATAGTTTTAATATTCAATAAAAAGGCAATGCAGCTTAAATGCAGGGTTGCAGGGTTATTTTCGTTAATCATAGTATCCCTAAGAATTGCAAGAATTATAAAAATAGACTAATAAATATGTATTTTACTGTAAAACAATATAATTATTTATAGGACTGTTATATTTACAGGAGGATTATATTTTTACGCTACTTAGTTAGTATTTTGGCTTCGATTAATTGTAAACAATTTTGTTTGAGATCTGGCAGATGAACCATCAACCAAGAGTAAAATGAAATCCCAGTGGAATGTATGAATTGGCTGCGAGAGGATCCGAGGCAGGTGTCAGAGTCAATGGCATTAATGTTTTATCACTTGTTACTGATCAGTTGCATCGCCTACTTCTTAATTATACGTTACTGCTATATTTAGAGGCCGAGTCATATTACAAGTGTATTAGATCAAAGTTTATTTTTTAAACAACTTTTAGAACTTATAGAGAAGGACTGTATATTATTGAGCATTTTCGTGAATAAATAAGTGGTGATTGTTTAATTAGTATTCATTTTTTAACAAGAGTCTTAAACTTTACGGTACAACAAAATACGATTGAGTGATTTGATGAGCTGGGGATAAAATTCCAATATAATAAATAAAAAACAAGTTTATTCCATAAATAAATCTACAATACAACAAATACATTGAAGCATACAATAATTATTAAGGTGTACAAATTTACAAATGAATAAAACCAAAAGAAGCTTTTTCTATTTGTACAAAATAAACTTTGTTCTAGGAAACAGCATACATAGGCTAGCTGTCTGTGCGTCCACTGAGTTACTAGGATAAATAAAATAATAAATTACCATATTTTGAATAAGAATACAAAATAACAATTTTAAATACTAAATTGCTTTTTATATTTTGGGTTAAGAGCAAAGTAGTAAGAAAATTTACAAAATTGAATGTACTTATTGATTGTATTAATTGAATACATATATATTCCTCGTAGTCCTGTAGACTGGGGAAAGTGATTGTGTCTCCCCAAATTCAACGCCAAAAGGAAGGGAAAGGTCAAAGCAGACGGGAAATAACAAATTACAAGTGAAATTGGTCTTGGCTAAAGGTTGTAAGAACCCTGCCAATTTTATTGTTGGAAATCAGTCAGATTGTAAAAACGATGCCTAATCAAGAACTCTTTTAAACTTGTTTAGAATTTATTTAAGTCTTGAATATCTTTAAATAATCAGGGAGCTTCCTATAGAACTTTATTCTCTGATAACTGGGTGGGTGGTAATGTGGTTTAATTTTGAAAACTTTGGTGTAAATTATATTTAAGAATGATACACGTTATGCAACAATCTTTGACTCACTAAAACATTTGCATATATTGTGATAAACAACGCAGGAAATATAAAAAAATTAGTATTAGAAAAAGTATAATTTATTTGCATAGATATAATTTCAACTCTGGAAGAATACCTGGTGTTTCTGAGGATGGGAGATTTCCTTGAAAATTTGACTGTATTTCTTGTATATATTAACTAAGATACTTTTAATATTACAACTGACGGACAGTAAGAACTAATGTTTCATGGTGTATAATAGCAGAACCATTACAAGTCTAATGTAATTAATTGAACTAATATCTCAAAAATTAAACCCAACTTTTGAGAAGGCCCAATCACTTCGAAAATATATACCACGTTTTCTTTGAATATTGCAGATAATGTGAGAGAAAACCTTATATTAACTATTTCCGTTTTAAATGCAATAAAGACAGTAACACTGAAGCAAAGGTTTGAAACAATTAAACTGCCAAAAAATGCTGGCAATATTAAATGCAAAAAGAATGAACAGATCTACACAATTATCGGCTGGTAGGCTAGAGTACACATCCTGCGTGTATGCCGTTCCCTTGGGTTAACAATTACTTCGGCTGTGAAGGCTCTAACAAAACCTAAACATTCTGTGGCTCGGATTTGGCATTTCTTTATCCTGGGTCAACAATGACTGCCGAGAAACATGAGCCGGCAGCCTCTGACGAAGCCTAAACAGTGGACAGTTGGACAAGTAGTTAACTTGTCTTGTGTTAGCTGGTTTGCTAGAGGTTTTGGTTTCATGTGTATTTTTACTAAACGTCGTGCCTTGTTAACAATTAACGAGTTCGCACGCATCACGCTGACATGAGGGGAATGAATTTACGCAATAAAACCTTTAACAAAATCCAATAAAGTGTTTTAACCAACACTGGTGAAATATTTTCTGAAAATTGAATAATGTTATTTTTGGCTGTTCTGATGCTTCTAGTTGTATTTAAATTCACTATTAGGATGACAATGTTGCAATGTTCATTATAAGGTTAGGGAGAGGTATAGTTAAGGTTACAAGTTGGTATAGGAGTATTGGGAATGATAAAACTACATCAAGATTTTAAAACAGCCTTTTCCAGTGTAAAATCCCCAAAAGACAGCGTACTGTGTATATTCAATTAACATTTTCTTTAATATCACCTAAGTACTTAGGCTAGAATTATGAGAGTGGGCTTAAAATTTTTGGCTTTTTACATACAATAATTTAATATGCAATCATTATACATTCGGGGCTTTTCTGACCCTTTTTGGGCCCAAAAACTCAAATTTGAAAATAAATTCCCCAAAAAGGGGGTTATACCATTAATTTTGCCCAGCAATCCTTTCCAACTGTTTACAGAAGAGAAGGTTCCTACCAAATTTCAAGCAAATCAGACAAAAACTTTGACCGCTATAGTGCGAATACACACACACACATATTTACAGTGCTTATTATGATAATTGTAACATTTAAATTAGTAGCCCTATTCAGTGAACTTCATACCAATAATATATAAATATAAATCAAGTTGTTAGTGACTCCTTAAAACGTGTTTAGGGGGTCACGTTAGGAACTTCTATGGTGGTCCCGGGCTTAAGTTTCACCGTGCGGGTCATGCTAATAGTTAAATTTTCCATAGGAAATTCTCTAAAACCAAACTCTTGGCACAAATAAAGTAAACTAGTAGCCCGTCACGGCTTTGCTCGCGATCACAGTACAATATTACGTTTGAAAAGTTAGTTAAATTTATTAAAGCACCTGGGGGACCGAGCTTTGCTCAAAAAGAGTCAGTCAGTTTGTTCAAAATATCTAGAGTATTAGAGCATACTGCATATTTGCTCGTTTATTTTTATTTTGATCATGTCTGCTTTATATTCAATCTTCATTTTAAAAGTTCTATAGATAACCTAATCTTCTATATATTATACTTATGTTTACATTGGTTCTAATCAGTATTCTCACACACATCATATGCTTATACTTTACCAAGTGAGTGATATTTTTACAATAGACTGGTTATTTTTGAACAGATTTTATGATTATTTTGTTTTTATTTACAAATATTAACCTTAATCCCAATGTGGTTTTTTCGAGTAAATGTTTATCCACAACTATATTTTTCCGTGGATGAGGCCTGATTAGAACGATATCTTTACCCATAAATTCGATAGCACCAACATTTGGAGAGCCTTAAAGCATTTTTGGAGCTGGAGTAGGCAAAGGTTTTATTCTGATGAATCAGCTATCGGTCCAGTATGCTATATATCGGTCAAGTTAACTAATAACGTCAGTCTTGTTTAAATTAAACTGTTAAGGGGCAACAGAGCAAAGGACATAAGGGAAGAAAAGCATAGGCCTGTTTCTGCTTATGGTGCATTGCCTTCTGTCTTTCTACTAAATTTGCTCATTTTTTTAGGAGGTATATAATTCATAGAAATGTTGAAGGTCATTAGGACCGAGCCTCATTGGAAAGGGAATAAGTCCAAAACTGCTTTTTAGGATGGACCCATCTTCTTCCAAACATCTGCTCAATAACTCATGTGGTTTTTGTAGTAGTGCTTAAAACGCATAATAAATTCAGCACTAAAATCACGATGACAACCTGAACAATCTGAACTTTAAATACTATGTTCAAGGGCTTATGTGTTTCCAACTCAATGTTTCATTGTCGTGCCGTTATTTTATATTGTTTATAGTATTCCGTTGTGGATTAGAGCATGTGTTTCCTCTATTCTGTGGTGCATTCTACAGTGAAAGGTTGAGTAACCTGTACCCATGAGATCTACTTTGTAGCAGTGACGGGCCGATGGACATAACCCTAATGACGTGCGTAATGATTTGAAACAGCTTAACAGTTTCCTACTCCACACGTCAATGGGCAAAATGTTTGATTTCTTTCCATACAGTATTTTTTGTGAAAAGCAGGACAAATCTGGTTCATAAACAAACAGATAGATAATCAAAGTTTAACACAAATTTAAATATCTCCGCTGCATGCAACATTTAACTGAACAATGCGATTCAGAAATCAAACTTATTTTATTTATATAGAGTAATACATTTCTTAATTGTAACATCTGGTATTGCTAATACCATAATGTACTGACAGCTTCAATTAAATTACATTAATTTTATTCCTCACGTTAATCTTATGGGCGAAAAACTAACTTTGAGGGCGGCCCGTCCCTTTTTATATGAATATATATATATAAATAAAAATCTTTATGCACAACTAGGAATCAGGATAAATATTTTGACACCTCAATCGTCAAAATCGGTTCATAAATGACGGAGGAGTTCTCTGAACAAAAATCGGCTTAGCGTATTAATATAATAAGATTATATAACAAAAGGATAAAACTTGAATGTTAAATTCTAGAAAGTTACGGTGACCTCTGTAAGGCGCAAGACACATTAAATAAGGAATTGCAGAAAAATCTTGAGAAGCAAGTAAAAAATCTACAACACATATTACATACATAATCTACATGAAATGCATGCAATCATTTTACGCAATTTATTTTATTCTCTGGTATGTTAATTATCTGGGTAGGATGTTTATTCTGAGGTATGTTATTTTCGTACCAATGGAATATTACAGCTTTTTAACTCAACAAACATACCTACATCGAGCTATCCTAAAACGACTTTAAATTCGATTAAAATAAAAGTAGTCATTATTTTTAAATCTTACAGACCATAAAAAAACTTAACATTACAACCACTAACTCATTAAAAGTGTAAAAGGGTAAGGGCCAAAATTAACTTTATCAGCTACATACGACTCCCCAGGGTGAAATAATTGTGTCAGAGAGATCAATAAAACGTTTATAGCAAAGCATTTGATTACATAATCCCAGGTTTAGGCATTTATGTAGTTCTCTCTAAGTATTTATAAGAATACATTAAAACGCAAAATAATTCGTTTTTGTAAGAATAGTTCAATTGTTTTAACTAGATTAGCCGTGGCTATAAGATAATTATAATTGGTGTCTTTATCTCTTATGACATAGGTGTGTTTCCTAAAAATTATTAATACAAAAATATACATATACCGTAAACTTTCAACAACTTTTTCTCAAAATTTTTATTTTGTAAAGCTACATTAGTAAAAAAAATAATAATTGTGTATCTTAGGTTATCTTTTGAGTGTTGTAAGTAAAAAAATTATGTATCATTGACTTTGAGAAGAACATTTTTTTGGGGGTATCAAAATATCCCCGGTCACATTTAAATGACTAGGAAAAGGGGTTACTTTGATACTTAAATTGAAAGCTCGGATTACTATCATTATTGTAGAAACTTTGGTGGTTCTACCTATGATAGTTTTTGGTCTAGGAAAGATGTTTAAAAATGCCGTTTCCTGATTTTCAAACTTTTCAGAGGTGTTTAAAAAATTCATATCCAACTTGAAATAAAGCATTAATATACCAGCAAAACCAGTTTTTACTTTAAGATAACAACAAAAAATTAAGCAAAAAATGTCTTTTAAACCCATAGATTACCAGAACCAGTTTTTGCAGAACAGTATTTATGGAGGCATCCGTTAGAAATGTTTATTTCTTGGAAGCAGCTAGAACTGACAACTTTTTTAAAAACTAACAAAACAGCTTCGTTTAAAGCTTCTTGGGAGTAATCAATACATCTTCTTACCACCGGCTTTCTTTTGTAATGAGGTACTTTGTCACTTAGAAAACCCAATGTCTACACAATAAAACGAGAATTGTCACTACAGTACGTGCACATTTCTATACTTAATAGCAAGCTTAACGTGCTTCTAACAATGTTAATCACTCGTGCAAGTGCAAGCCTGAAAGCAGAAAAGCAAAACAATCTAAGTATTCAAGTTACTGCAAGCAATAGCAAGTTAGTAAAAGCAAAATAATAAAAAAAAACATTATCAAAGTAGCCCAATCCATTAAGACATCATTACCATTTGTTTTATATTTTTTATTTATGCTATTACGAATTTGTAACAAATATGCATTTTAAATATCCCAGATATATGATCTTTAACATTAGGCATGCAGAACAAATCTCAAAAATCTTGGTTAGGCTGTAGATACGAAAGTTCGGAAATTTTTTTCCAGGAAACAATTGACGTTTACTTCATGATATATGATGAATCATATGATTTTTCATGTATTTGCTATGGACCTATATTTCAATATAAATATAAAAATTCTGTTAGCACACTTCCAAAGAACATATTTAAATAATTAAAGCTAATTTACAAAGCAAAATAACTTCGGAAAAAAGTTCAAAGCAAAAGAAAGTTCTATAAATTTAGCCCTGGAGTCTAAGCAGCCCCGGTTGGCGGTATATATGATATGACCGCTGATATTTACCCTGTTTCATTCAATCTGGTGGTGTAGCGTTTGAAACGTGGTAGGGTGAAAATCGTTTTATTACAAAAAATTGTTGTATTGAAGTTCGTTGAAAATATTTAAAAAAAACTTGTTTATAAGATTCATAATTTGACCATTGAACACAAAAAATAATGAAGGAACATTAGGTCTTCGTCGTAAGTTTTGAATATTTTGGTGTACATTCTCATATAATACAAAGAGTGTTGAATTTAACTAGCTTTACGTATAATTTCTTTTTTACGTTTTACAATAAGATCCTTCACTATTTATTAACAAATTTGGGAGGAACATATGGAATTGCAACTATGTCTGTTAACAGCTACTTTAGTGGTTGGATGCCACTTAAACCACAGCAACCGTTGTCACTATGATTGCCACATGTAATAGCCAATAGGCTAGCGTAATTGATATATGTGATGTATGTTTGTCTCTGTGGTTAATGGACAATTTTAAATGGAAACGTGTAATAATTGAGTATTATTTGTTAGATTTGTAATGTTTTGAGTTTGTAAAATTGATAAAAATACAAAAGTAACCGTGGAAATTTACGTTTCTTTTACCAAATTCTTAAATTATTTTACTGGTGATGTACATTATTGTGTCAATCTACATGAAAAGTCATTACGATTAACAGGCTTATTTAAATTCGGTTGAAACCCATTAGAACATTGCTGATGTTACAATGAAGGTTTTACGTTCAAAATGTTCTCGTGACTAAGCATCTGAAAACTTTTCTAACACGCTCTCTTGATGTACTTCTCCCTACTTTGTGGTATAATCTAAGATATTTCTCTTAATTACATAGTAACAATGTATTGTTATTTTTGGTTTAAATGCACGTCCCTTACAAAGCTTTCAGGAGATTTATTAATCTTGAAAATAGTAATAACTCTTAAATTAATGTATATATTTTGTTGGTTTCCATTCAATCCATCTTGTATAGTAATTGCAATAGTGCAGACATGGGATCGCATCCACAGAGAAGAATACTGAATGAAAAACGACAATGTTGGTGTCAAAGGTTGTCACTTAGCGCAATGGTGACAAGAACAATATGCTATTATACTTATGATATTTATTTGTAAATCAGTAAAAGAACACAGCATTTGAAGCGATTTTTGGAGATATTTTGATAATTTAGTTTAACGATCCATGTGTTTCCGTCTGAACATTTGGATTTAGCATAACAGCTGGGTTAATTTTGTTTTTGGAACCAAGGCAAACAAATATTCTGCATTATCTGTAGTTTTTATGTGATAATTTTCTGTCAGCAACATACTTTTATTCTAAATTAATGAGAAAGAGTTGTTACTATAATGACTTAGCAAATGTAAATCTGGAATTTTCATTCAGATAAATGTATTTTCTTGGTTCATAGATATAGAAACCTTTTGTCAAGGTGTGTTATTGAATTGAATGCATTTTCAGCGTAATTTAATATATATTTATGCCTATACTGAATACAACCTAATTAAATTTATTGTAAACTGTTGAAGGTAGTTATTAATATTTTATTTTATTAAAATTTTATAATATTAATAATTATCATTATTTAGTTTAATAAACTGGTTATTTTCGAACGGGCTATCAGCTAGTTCATTATGTAACAAACATTTACCAAACACATTACCTATTGTGCTACATGCTGACCCTTTCTAGCACGCTTGAATAAGGTTGGCTAAATAATACTCAGTTAGAAGGAAATGGAATCTCGTCTCAAATCCAAATCGAATGTTCCTGCTGCTTTTATTACCTAGGAAAGTGAGCTTTTATTACATATTGAACACTCTTCTTAGTATTTTGAGTTTCGAACTGGAATCTTTGATAACCTTTGTGAAGCGAATTTATTCGGTTGGAAAGAATATTATTTTAAACTAAAAGTAAAAGTTATTCGATATTAACAAATGCAACAATGTAAAACACGTTTGGGGTTTTAAATTATATATACATGGTGTCTGTAAATAACGGCACCAAACTTCATAATAAAGTTATTTGGGTCAAAATAAGCAAGAGTTCCTATGATCATAGGCCCTATCTTGCTTCGTTTTCCGTCCTTCTGTCAGTCTGTGTTTTTACTTAATACGTTATATCTTAGGAACATCTGAAAATATAAACTTCAAACTTGGTGGCACATGTATTACAAGACCCATTTTGATATGGAATATCAAGTTTTTACTTTGAACCGTTTCAAAATGGCTTTTTGTTGTTTTCAAAGCTAATTATCTCAATAATGGTAGTATTTATGACAAATATTTAAGTAACAAAACAGTTGTGTCATTTTGTCATAAAAATTATGATATCAAGATTGAATGACTGTACGATTTTAAATAACTGTGTAGTCGGGATGTTTACAGGTTAAAACGTGTATTGTGCCATTTTTTGACTAAAAAGTCATGTTTCCCTTATGAAAATCACAATTTCTCAGTGTATTTGTTTTTATATATTCCTTTTAAACCTGAAAATACTTAGTTTTCAAAATTTTGTTCCCAGTTTTAACGTTTCTTATTGCTGGTTTTAGCACTCTAATATTATTTACTAAGTCCTACATTGAACCCAAACCAAACGCCACTTTGAAAGGACATCACGAAACGAGCGTCAGAGGCAAAATAAATCGTAGGGAAATTATTGGTTTTAAAAGATTTAGGGTGGAATTTTATTCTGATGATTACTTTTTCTACAGGTAGTTTTCAAAAAATTAAAGGCATTATTGATCTGCGTACTGCTTAAACAAATTAAATAAATCTGCATTACATTTTACCATCAGCTCACACTATTCAAAAATCATAAGTGATGACCAAATTTGCTTTCTTAGCGAATTTCTCAAAAAGAAAATAAGCTATTAGCGTAGTCGGGTAGCTAGTGCTCAGAACTAGGCCGGACGATGATAATTTGTTTGGAGGTCATCACGGTTCGTAAATATTGTTATATATATATATATATATATATATGTTATCGAATTTTATATCGTGTAATGGGATGAGCTTACAAACGCTATCATGATGAATAAATGGGTTTACTTAAAGCCACAGAATGGCTACGAATTGACTCCCAGTCAGTCAGCACCAGGAGAGAAATACTAAGAATATTATATATAACTATGTTCAAACGAATGACTAATGTAGTGGTTACGTTATTTTATAACACTCATCATGATATTATCATAGTTGATTATCTCCCTATAATAATTTAAAGCAGATAATGACAATACAAATCACAGTTGTTAAAAGCAAATAAATACCCTGCTGCTGAACTCTAGTAGGACAAATATTAGGTCTAACGGTTTCAAAGATAAGAAGACCATTTACCTTTATTTATTATTATAACTGGTTAGTGTTTCCAGTGCAACATTTATTAATCATTTCACGAAATATTTTTATAACTTTTGAAGGATTACCGCTAGCCAAAAAGAATTTTTAGATTTTACGAGAATAACATACATTATATACAATTCGGAACAATAATTAAACTTGATTAGTCTTTACTGATAGACCTAAACTTAAGTTACAACACTGACTGATGCTGCAGAGCAGCGCGTGTACTCTAGTATTGTTTGACAAAGTTTTAGTATCGAAAGTAGGGTGCTATGGCCGGTTCTGGACCACCTTAGCAAACTGAGGAGCCGAGGAGCCCCCCCCCCCGTGACGTCATCCCCCCCCCCGACCCAGACCCAGACCCCCCCCCTCACGTGTTGTTTACTTTCCTTGTTTGTCACCGGTTTTTTCCCCATTACGGGATGTTTACTGCTCCTCCGCACGTTAACGCTCATTCCACAAGCAGAAGGCAATGTCGACTGTCACGTATACTTTGTGGAACCACCAGGTTATCCAGGACGTGATTGGCCTGGTGGAAATTGCAATAATGGACCAGTTGGTCATTTTGAGATGGGGGTGCCTGGGCCCGGACGGGCGCAATCATTTCATGAGGCGGCGATACGTCGCCAACCAACCCGGTCACCTGGAGGAGGTGCAGCAACGCCTCCACAACCTGATTGCAAATGAAGAGGTGGCCCTCCTCTGGGTTAAAATTATTCCTTTAGTTTAGGCTTATCATCATATCGTATTGTAAGTTTTCATTCTTCATATATTGTATAACATTCATGAATCATCTTAGATTTAAGCATCAGATTTATTGTATTGTATCAATGAAATAAAATTATAAAAACAAAAAAAAAACAAAAAAAAACAAAAAAACAAACAAACAACAAAAACAAAGTGACAAGTTTAGCAAGCTGATGATTGAGAGGACCAGCCCTGTGTCGCCCCCCCCCCCGACCCCCCCCGACCCCCCCCCCCCCCGACCCCCCGACCCCCCCCCGACCCCCATCATCCCGGTTTTATTATTTTGTTTATTGCATTTTATTTTTGTTTTTTTGTTTGTTTTTTTGTTTGTTTTTTTTGTTTTTTTTTTTTGGACAAAGGAATCATTTATTTATCAACAAAAAAAAACTTATAACTATTCCTCGTTATCGGCCGCCTCCTCTTGTTCCTCCAAGCGGTCCAATTCCTCATCTAGTTCACGCAGCCTGGCCATGTCGGCCATGTACCATCGCCAATGTGTTTCGTGCTGCGGCTCAACCACCCACACTCGGTCAACGTCGTCCTGAAGCGCCTGTCGCTCCAGGTACACTTGTCTCGCAGTCCTCGGTGGTGGTGGTGGGTCCTCAGACGAGTCGGACTGAGGCGATGGAGGCGGTGATGGAGACGGTGTGGGCTGAGGCGATGGAGGAGGAGGAGGTCGCTGCAGCCCGCTAGGCCCAGGCTGAGGCGATGGAGGAGGCCGCTGCAGTCCGCTCGACGCCGGCTCCAGGCGCTCCAGATCCCGTATTTGCTGCGCAAACGTTTGTTCTAATAGAGCCTCTTGCTCCAACTCATCTACGAAATTTGCATTTTCAAGTGCAAACTCGTAGTCATAGTCTGTCATATCATCCTCCCACGGAGCAGCCATGCTTAACGACTGAGCGAGAGCCTGTTTGTGTAGGAGATAAATCGGACTTGTTATTGTTGGGGAACTTCCCTAGTAAACACATTTGGACCCCCCCCCGACCCGACCCAGACCCAGACCCCCCCCCGTATTTTTCCAATACATGCCGTTTGCTTTCCTTGTTTATCGCCTACGTGATGTTTACCGCGCGCGCCTCCGCTTTCACCCGCCGGTTTCTCCAGGTCTTAATCATTCTTACTGCAGCCGCGATGGAGTACACTTGTATGTATTGCGACAAGCGTTACTCGCGTAGCGACCATTTGCGCCGGCACATGCTGACGCATGTGGATTCGCCACTTTACCCTTGCCGAATTTGCGGAAAGCAATTCGGCAGAAAAGACAAGGTGGCCCGGCACCTTGCCACCCACCGATATGCCCCGGCAGCTGCTCCAGCTGCCCCCGCTGATGCCCCGGCCGCTGCTCCAGCTGCCCCCGCTGATGCCCCGGCCGCTGCTCCAGCTGCTCCTGATGCTCCTGATGCTCCAGCTGCCACGAGGTGCGCCTCCACCCAGACGTGCGCCCTGGCTGCTCCTGGCCCGAGGCGATGTGGTGATGCCGCCACTCAGACGCCCACCCAGATGCCTACCCCCAGGACACAGGAGGGAAAACCAGTTGGTCAGTAGCAATCCTCAGTTTCTCATTGTTATAATATCAATAAATCTCATTATTATAATATCAATAAATCTCATAAAAAAAAGAATATTAATGTTGGTTCGTTATTTACAGCTATCGTCAAGCCGTCAGCCGTACCGCAGGGATGGTGGACCCCAGAGTTCGCCGAGCAACAGTGGCGGCGGGAGGAGGCGGAGGCCAACAGGGTCCACCGCGAGATTCGCCGGGGGTTGATCCTCCAACAGTATCGGCCTCGCCCAAGACCCCAGCTCCGGCGCAGACCACAGCAGCCGCAGCAGCAGCAGCAGCAGCAGCCGCAGCAGCAGCCCGAACCAGAGGCGGGGCCGAGTGGAGAACCGAGGCCCGAGCCAGAGCCCGAGCCAGAGGCGGGGCCAAGTGGGGAACCGAGGCCCCACGTTGTATATATAAACTCCTCGGATTCAGATTAAATAAAAAAAACCTATTTCCTTTTTCCTTATCTAAAATAAATAAAGAAAATAATTACACAACAAACAAAAACAAAGTGACAAAGTTTAGTTGAGGATTGAGAGGATCAGCCCTGTGCCGACCGACCCCCCCCCCCGTTCATGCTTCCTCTATCCTAACCTAACCAACCAAGCCCCCCCCGTTCATGCTTCCTCTATCCTAACCTAACCAACCAAGCCCCCCCCGTTCATGCTTCCTCTATCCTAACCTAACCAACCAAGCCCCCCCCCGTTCATGCTTCCTCTATCCTAACCTAACCAACCAAGCCCCCCCCGCTCATTCCATTATTTATGTTATTTTATTATTTTTGTATGAATTATAATTTTATTTTCTTCATCTTTATTATAAATTAAAAACTTAAAATTACTTTTGTGAAGAAGTCTCAGCCCTCTCTTTCGCTTGAAACTCCTCCATTGCAATCTCAAGAGCACGAAGACTCTCCCAGTCTGCATTATATTGTTCCCATTCTTCATCACATGTAGGTTGGGAGCACCAACACGTAGTTATCCGTTCCCACATTGTTTCATATTCCCTTCGCAGTTGGAGAGCATATTCCTCTTCTATCACCTCAACGGTAGCGAGGAGTTCTTTATCAGGGATATTACCTTCCCATACGCTATTAGCATACTTTTCTTCAATTCCCTCAACGATCTTGATGAGGTCCTCATCAGGAATACTGCTCTCCCATACATTATCAGTGTTCATATTGATGGCAATAGTTTGACTCTCTGACTTAAACTGAAACTTAGAGAAACTCAATCTGTTTACTCATTAGTGGACTTGTTGTTCACGGAGGAAAAATCCTTCATTAAATAATTTGTTTACTCATTAGTGGACTTGATGTTCACGGAGGAAAACCCCTCATTATATAACTTGTTTACTTACTAGACTCCTCAAGCTAAGTGCTTGACCAGTCTGAATCTTGAGTTAGTCATGGAAGCATACAACCCACTGTCACTAGCTCAGCAATCGTGTATTGTAATAAGAAAGAATAAATACATTCTGTGTCAGGGGATTGCACAATTGCCAGTGCCTATACAGCGATACGTTGCATCTTGCCTCAAGGGGTATGTTCGGGAACATGTGTTAGTGCTTAACAACCCCGAAACGGATCCTCAAGTGTTAGACTTGTATAATAGAAACAATGGCAAGAGAGTCTATCAATGCCGCTACTGCCAGTACACTGAGCATTATTATAATAGAGTTCTGTATCCTGCAAGAATTGTTAAAGTGTATCGCTTTTCAGACTCTAATAATTTGCAGCACACTTGTTTTTGCTGTGGTAAGAGTGCTTGGGAAGTGGATTGGCCACAAAACAATGATTACCTATCTACTTTGGTGATTTTAAAGTCAATGACCATAAAAACAGTTTGGGAGGGCTCTAGTCACTCTAAATTCTTTTTCTTCTTTCAATAAAGAAAAAATAAAAGATAAAAAATAAAAGGAAAAAAAAACATAAATAAAATACTCCCTTCCCCATCATTTTCTAGTATTACATGTTTTGGTAAGGACTACGTGACTGCCTGAGGTTATCTCATTAGTGAGAGTTCTCCAGTTATTTATGTTAGAATCATTTGCTCACAAGCTCCTACACTGACTAGACCTAACAAAATGTTTAATGTTGGAATTGATGTGTCACTGGAAGGTGAATATTTTCATACAAAACCATTTACAGTTAGATATACAATTGAAGACATTGAGTCAATCGATGCGGAGATATTCCTACAGACGGTGAAGTATTACACAACGGGTCACTTTGCCGAATTGTCCATCAGGATGTGGATTAAGAAGCGGTTGCCTGAACAAAAACGCCTACAAGTTCAAGCTGCTTTGGATGGCATCAATAAACCGCATGTTGCTTGTCAACGCGTGATTAATTTACTTCTTTTAGAATCCGACCAGGTCTTTGCAAAGGTTATTGTAAACGGGGGTTAGGTAAAGATTATAATAAAAAAGTTGTAAATAAAGATTAAATATAAATAAACAAAATTTCCTTTATAAAAAAAAAACTATAAAAATAAACGATATTCCTTTATGAAAAACTATATGGTCCCCCCCCCTGGCCGATTCAAAACCAGCAACGGTGCAGTGAGGATGCGAGGATGTAAGGTCCCCCCCCCATTGGTCGATTCAAAACCAGCAAAGGCGCAGTGAGGATGCGAGGATGTAAGGTCCCCCCCCCATTGGTCGATTCAAAACCAGCAAAGGCGCAGTGAGGATGCGAGGATGTAAGGTCCCCCCCCCCACCATTGGTCGATTCAAAACCAGCAAAGGCGCAGTGAGGATGCGAGGATGTAAGGTCCCCCCCCCCGTTTGGTCTACATGCGGCTTAAAAAGCCCCCGCCGACCGGGAGCGGTTGGCGGCGCGTGTCGAGGGACGGTCCTGAAGGAGTTGCCCAGGAAGGAATTACTCAGCGGTTTGCTGACGCTCAAGGTTGCACCCTTGAATTGCTCAGCGGCTTGCTGTCGTGACGCGCCCTCTTTGGCCGCCACCGCTCGGCGGGGACATACCCGGTTGCGCGCGCTGCCGGTATATAAACCTGAGGTCCGCTACCGCGGCCTCAGTTTTGCCCGAGACGCCATGAGCAGCAGCAACAGTGCAACCGAGGTGGATCGAACCATCCGCTCTCTGATGGAGGAGCTTGATGCCATGGATGAGAATGCTAGACCGCCTACCATAACTAAGAAGAGGAGCAAGAAGCCTGTTGTTGGATGGACAGTGGACAGGAATACACCTACCGATTCTCCATCATGCAGTTGGAGCGATGCTGAATGTCAATATACAGTAAAGAACCCTACCAACTTAGGAAACGTTTTATTGAAGATGTCGGTATTCAAAGGCGGACGCCCTACGCATAGTTGCGGCCTATACTTGGACGAGGATAGAGACGATGAAATTTGCATATGCCTCACGGACCTGTTAACGAGACTAGAAAATATGTGGATTAATAGCGATACCGGAGTGCCTAAAATTAACGGAGTTAGTAGGATCGTGACTCCACTACCCGCCTGGCGTAAGACCCGCGATTGCGCAACAGTTTGCGAGGGAAAACGTAAGGCTGGAGGCAATTGCGTCATCCCAAAGCGCAAGAAGTAAACACCACAACGACCCGGAAAACACACACAATGACGTAAACAACTTGTTGACGCAGTGAGCCTATATAATACGACTCGGTGGTGAGCCACAACCATTCCACATCAAGACACTCAACGAGCAGCATGGACCAAACAGGAGACCTCAAGTCAGCCCTCAACAGCTGCAAGGCGGGGGGTTATACCCGCATAGCCGATCTACGGGACAACATAATTTACCCCATCCGGTCATTTGAGCGGGTGGATACTCCTTATGGCGAGGCGATAATGGCCACTTTGGAGGGGCTAACTGGTGACGACCCGCTGAGGATCTACATGCCTCGTAGATACTTGGCCGTCTTGGGAGACCATGTCATTGGCCAGTACAACGTGGGTGTGGGGTCGAGGATGAGTTTGGTCAAGAGGAGCGGTCCCCCCGGCAGCAAAGGAGCTCTTCTGGAATTTGTTTGAATAAATAAATAAAAAAAAACCTTATTCCTTTATCCTTATTAATGTAAAATAAAAAAAATAAATATAAAAATAAATATAAAAATAAAAAAAAAATAAATATAAAAACTCAATTAATTATAAGAGTCGAGGCGGTGCGTGGCTGTGTTAGTAGCCACCATGGACTTGAGGTGGAAACACCCGTTCACCGCCATCGTAGCTGGACCTTCGGGCAGCGGCAAGTCGCACTTTGTGGCTCGCTTCATAGGGCATACCGACCGCATGTGCGATACGCGCTTCGCCCGTATCACCTGGCACTGCGGTAGCGGCGGTGGAGGAGGAGCCGATGACCCTACTGTGCGCTACGTAGCCGGCCTGCCCGACCTGGACGACTACGATGGTAGCGAGCCCTCCCTGGTTATCGTCGATGACATGATGCGTGAGGCTGGCCCCGGCGTGGCGGACCTGTTCACCAAGGGCTCCCATCACCGCAACATGAGCGTGTTCTTCATCACGCAAAACCTGTTTCATCAGGGTAGGGGCCAGCGCGACATATCGCTGAACGCTCATTACATAGTGTGTTTCAAGAATCCCCGGGACCGCGCTCAGATCAAACACTTGGCTCGCCAAGTATACCCAGAGAACCCCAAATTTGTGGAGGAGGCTTATGCGGACGCCACGCGCGATCCTCACGCCTATCTGCTGATAGACTTGAAACAGTCTACACCCGAGGAGATGCGGGTACGTTCAGCCGTTTTCCCAGACGATCCAGTTAACTACGTGTACCTGCCCAAGAAAAAGTGATAAATAGGCTGAGCGCGCGCCAGTGTCAGTCATCATGTCACACCGCGTGAAGAAAGACACAGCCCTGCTGACTGCTCTGGTGCACGCTACACCCAAGGAACGCAAGGCCCTGTTAAAAGCGTGCGAGAATAGCCGTATCAGGTCAGTGTGTGAGTGTTCGTACAACGTGTTACGCGGGAACGTGCCGCTCACCACCTGTCATAAACGAAAGTTGAGAAAGCACAAACAGGCGCTCAGACGGCTGGTGAAACGCGGTGAGGGTTGGGTCAAGAAGCGACGCTACCTTGTACAACGGGGCGGTGGGATCCTCCTGCCCTTGCTGTTGAGTGCGGTGTTACCTGTGTTGATGCAGAAAGTAATTTGAAAAAATGGAGCACGCTAAGAAAATGGTAGTTGGTCCGCAGGAGCTCATCGAGAGATTGCGAGAAGGACCAGGACCAAGAGGAGGAGGAGGAGCAGGCAGTACCAATAAGCCAGCCGGCCTGGACGCTGAGATGCATCGCATACTGAGCGACAAGCGGCTGAACGATACGGAAAAATGGAAACAATATCAACAGGTGTTACAGCGGTTCCTGCACTTTTCCGCGGCTAAACGTCAACCCATAGGCCTGTCAATCATCGAGGGGGAGGAGGAGGGAGAGGCAGGTCCGAGTCACGTGAAACGTGAGTCTAGCACCTCGGAGGAGGAGGGGGTGTTGGCATCATTCCCAAAAATCTACAAGTCGGTGGCGCGCAACTTGTTGCGGTTCATGACCCAGCAAGGCAGCCCCATCGCCTGGGACGCCAGTGGGGTGGTGTATGTGAACAATGAGAAGGTCCCCAATTCCAATATAGTGGACATCGCTCACAGCATAGTGAGAGCGCGAAGGGCGGACCGATTGCCTACCGGTTGGCAACAAGTGATGACCGCCTTGAAAAACATGAACGTGCCTAAAGAATACATGAGCAATCCCACGGCGTTGCGTTACCTAAACGGGGGGCTGGACACTGCATCGAGCCCCTGGGGAGACACGACGGCCTCCTCATCACCCCTGTCACCGAGGTTGACACCAATGCTAGACCGCCTGAGACCGCGACTTCCGGCAGCCAGGAGAAGGATAATAACCGAGGAACCTGACCAGGAATCGTCATTGGACAACTGGGAGCTGTTCTCACCGTAATGGAGAAGCTGTACTATGACCCGAGCCAGTCCGGTTCCCTCGGCGGGGTGGCTGCTCTGGCCAGAGCCGCGCGCCTCCCGAAACGCAGAGCGGTGGAATGGCTGCGTGCCCAGGACACCTACACGCTACACAAGCCTGCGCGCAAGCGGTTTCCCCGCAACCGCTACGCCGTTTTTGGGCCTCAGGAGCTGTGGCAGGCGGACCTGAACGACATGCGCGGTCTCAGCCAGCACAACGACGGGGTCAACTACCTGCTGACTGTGATCGATGTATTCAGTAAGCGGTTGTTTGCGGTACCACTGAGGAGGAAAAGCGGGCAAGAGGTGGCGGCAGCGTTCGAGAGGATATTCTCCGAGGCGACTCCTCGTTGTCTACAGACTGACAAGGGGACGGAGTTCACCGGGGCCGCTACCAAGCGAGTGTTCAAGAGTCACGGTGTCACATACGTCACCACGCAGAACCCCGATGTGAAGGCGGCGGTGGTGGAGCGAGTCAACCGCACGCTCAAGAACCGCATGTGGCGCTACCTAACCTACAAAAACACGTATCGCTACATCGACGTGTTGGACAGGCTTGTGGATGCCTACAACCGCAGCCCGCACAAGAGCCTGGGTGGTGGTCTGCGACCTGTGGACGCGGACAGCGGCGATGGAAAAACGGTGTATAAGGTGTGGCGTCACATGTATGGAAAGGCGATCCCGCGACGCAAGCCCAGGTTCAAGCCTGGTGCCACGGTGCGCATAGCCAAGGAGAAGGGCACGTTCGCCAAAGGTTATGAGACCAACTGGAGTAAGGAGCTGTTTGTGGTGGATCACGTATACGGGTCGCATCCTTTACCATTGTACGTGCTGCGAGACCTGAACGGGACGCCGCTGGAAGGGCGCTTCTACGAGCATGAGATGCAAAAGGTAACGGTTGCCCCGGACCGTATGTACCAAATAGATAAAATACTGGACACTAAAGGGCGAGGCCGCAGTAAGCGCTACTTGGTCAAGTGGGTCGGTTACGGAGAGGACTTCAACTCGTGGGTACCTGCATCTGAAGTGCAACAGCTGCTATGACGACAAAGCGCAGGCAGCTGTACCTGACGTTGCCCAGCAACAGCTCAATGGACTATTATCCAAACAACACCGTGGCTAACTACATCACCCATCTACCATCAGTCGTGCGATTGGGTGGCGATGGTGAATGGGAAGTCGCTTTAGTCGAGGTCCATTACCCATGCTCGTTTGTGACAGTGGGGGAGGACGCTCGCGTATATCTCTACACTAAGGATGACACCGGCAAGCCTGAACTGACCGCTGTAAAGGTGGAAGCTGGAAACTATAAAGACATCGATGAACTGGTCAACGCCATCAACGCCATTCCAAAATTGGACTTATACCAATGCCAGTTTGAGTACGACAAAGAGATTGGGAAGGTGGAATTGATCTCGATAGACCAGACTGTGGAGCAACTGGAATTTAGCCCCACTCTAGCGTTACAGTTGGGATACGACGTGCACAATGTGGATTTGATCAAACATAGAAAAGCTATAAGACCGCCCAACTTACTGGCCGGGATCCCTTCGCACATGTACGTGTATTGTGACCTGGTGGAACCTCAGCTAGTAGGTGATACTGTTGCGCCCTTGTTAAAGATTGTGAACATCGACGCAAAAAACTACATCTACGGTGCGAGTATCACCGTGCATTTCACCGACCCTCACTACGTGCCGCTGATGAAGAGCTCCTTCGATAGTGTGGAAATCGATTTAAGGGACAGCGTTGGACGCCATCTGCCATTCCACTTCGGGACTACGTGCATGAAGCTTCACCTGCGCAGAGAGTAGCAGCAGCAATGAACCTGAACGACCCCTATCTGGCGTACTACCGCCAACAGCAGTCTGGACATGGAGTGTCCACGGTATTCAGAGGAGCCGCTTTCCAACGCGGTCATGGCATCGGCAGTTTCCTAGGCGGGCTGATGCGTACAGTGGTCCCGTTGATCAGATCCGGTGCATCGGCGCTGGGCAAGGAGGCGCTGAGGTCCGGTGTGGGCTTCTTGGGCGACGTGGCGGCGGGCACAGCCAACCCCCGAGTCG
The DNA here is from genome assembly GCA_963675035.1 of Allygus modestus. Taxonomy (NCBI): domain Eukaryota; kingdom Metazoa; phylum Arthropoda; class Insecta; order Hemiptera; family Cicadellidae; genus Allygus; species Allygus modestus. The sequence continues at coordinate 142,273,275 of OY776112.1, read as the reverse complement.
CAGCCAACGCCCGACTCAGGCAGTTTACCGGGTCGCTGAAACGTAAGGCTGATGAAAAACTGGATCGCGTGCTGAGCGGTGGTGGTGGTGGCACCTATAAGAGGAGGCGTGTACAGCGAGTGACCCCTCAGTCTCTGGCTAAACTCCTCAGAGTTAGGAAGAAGAAGCGCGCTGCGCCCAAGAGAAAAAGGAAGCCTGCAAAACGTGTCGCTAAGAAGAGGAGGAGCAAGACCGTTGTGCGACGTAAGAAGAACAGGAGTACCGTGAGGGACATTTTTGGATAATGGCGTTTCTACATCAGAAGTCGTGCGAGTGTGTCAAGACCGAGTTGGACCTGTTCTCGCTACCGCCCACGCAGACCAGTATAGAGAGTGGTAAATGGGTGCAGTACAAGCCCATCTCCTCCCTGACAGACGACTCACCCGTTGAGTTCATAGTTCCGGGTCATGGGGACGAGTACACGGATCTGTCACAGACGCTACTGCATGTGAAGGCTACCATTAGAACGGCTAATGGAGGCGCTGTAACGGGTGATCAAGCGATAAAAGAGGTGGGTCCGATTAACAACTGGCTGCACTCGCTGTTCAGTCAAGTGGACCTGTACCTGAACAACAAACTGGTGTCTCCTCAGAACAACACGTACGCCTATCGCGCCTACCTGGAGAACCTGTTGTCCTATGGTGGTGATGCCAAGACATCGCACCTCACCGCGGAGATGTTCTTTGAGGACTATGCCGGGAACATGGACAATACTGAGGAGGATAATTATACCGGGCTCAAGAAAAGGAGAGAGTTTATCAAGGGAAGCCGGTACGTGGACATGGTCGGACATCTGCACGTTGACCTGTGCAACCAGGAGAAGTTCATGTTAAACGGTGTGGAGATGCGCTTTCGTCTGATCAGGTCAAAGAACTCATTCTCCATCATGTCTAAAACCGTGACAGACTACAAAGTGGACATCGCCGAAGTCAACCTGTTTATGCGCCACTGTAAGATCAACCCGAGCGTGCTGTTGGCTCACAGCAGGACGCTGGAGTCGGGCACAGCCAAATATCCCATTACGCGCGTGGAAGTCAAATCCTTCACGCTACCCTCCGGTATCAGCAGCAAGACTCTGGACAGTGTGTTTCTGGGTCAACTGCCAAAACGCATTATAGTTGGCCTGGTCAGCAATCAGGCGTTCAACGGGGACTACAAGAAGAACCCGTTCAACTTCACCCACAGCCACGTGAACTTCTTCGCGCTGTACATAGATGGTGAGCAAGTACCATGTAAGCCGCTTCAACCGGATTACACGTTCGGTCATGAGTTGTGCGTGCTCGCCTACCACACGCTGTACACTGGCACCGGCATCAATTTCTCAGACTGTGGTAATGAAGTCAGTCGCAACGAATACCCCTATGGATACTGCCTGATGGCGTTTGATCTGACGCCCGATATGGCGGCCTCTCAATCCAGCCACTGGAACCTGGTGCGCAACGGTAACCTGCGCATAGAGATTGGGTTCTCCGAAGCCTTGGCGGAGGCGTTCAACTGCATAGTGTATGCCGAGTTGGACAACGTCGTGGAGGTGGACCGTCACCGCAACGTGACTGTGGACTTTGGAGGGTAAAACGGGTTATCTCCTCCGCCGCTGCCGCCGCCGCCCTCCCACCTACTTAAGGCCGAGGCAGCGCGCGCTCGCTCTCAGTTCAGCCGACCTCGCGAGATGGACGTGCCGCCACCAATCTACAACGAGCCTACCGCCACCGCCACCGGCCTAGTGCGCTGCCATCATGGAAGCGTGGTGATGGACATGCAGTGCTTCAAGGACAGCGACAACGACTATTTGCTGAAGGAGGTCTGCGTGGTGGACGTGACTACCGGCACGCTAATCATGCATCACATCGCTCGTCCGCCCTTCAATCGAGACCTCCTGACCAGCGAGAAACTGCGCGAGAGCGGCTGGCTCACGCGTCACTGCCATGGGCTCGAGTGGGACCAGGGCGATATCGCCTATGTCGCCCTGCTGGACAAGCTGCGGGCCTGCTTCATCCACCGCCCCATCGTCTACGTCAAGGGGTCGCAGAAGAGGACTTTCGTTCAGCGGCACCTGATCGTCGAGCCTGCCGCCACCACCGTGCAGGACATGGACGACCTGGGTTGCGGGTCCCTCAACGGACCACCCTCCTGCCGGACCCTGCGCTGCAGCCACCATAAGAGCGCCCTCAACCGTTGCGCTCTGCACAACTGTATCGTCCTGCGTGATTGGCTGATGGCCAATGACAGGTCGGACTCGTCAGCCCTAGAGTGTTGCTGCTGCTTCCGCCCACGATGAACACCACACAGATCGAGAGGAGCCTGGCGCAAGTCCCCGGACTGAGGAGCGTTCTGGTCTGCGCCTCTGACCGTCTGCCTCACTCACCCGTTCAACCCCAGACCGCCATAGTGGCCAACACCATGTCACACACTGAGAGAGGAGACCACTGGGTGGCATTCTACTGCTCTGAGGACCGGCTGGAATACTTCGACAGCTACGGCAGGTCCCCATACCAGGCGGACTACCAGAGGTTCCTGAGGCGCAACTCGCGCCGCCGCTATGTCTACAACAGGTATCGACTCCAGGGCTATGGTACTTCCGTTTGCGGCCACTACTGCCTCACCTACCTGTACTGCCGGGCGGTCCTCGGTATGGCGCTTGGTGACTACGTGCAGCTCTTCGATCTGGCGTCCCCCACGGTCAACGACGCTCTGGTCCGCAGGCTCTTCCACTCCATCTTCTCACCACTACGTTACTGATACTTTATTTTATTCTTTTTAATTGTGTGTTTGTATATTCTTATTATGTTTTTGAAATAAATACGATATATTGCAATCACTTGTTGTTCATTTGTCCTTACTTCAATATTTAAGAAAAGTACATGTCCAATATCTCGATTTTTTTATTTAAAATTTTTTTTAAATTATTAAATTTTATAAATTACATTTTAAATTATTTTAATTTGAAAAAAGTTATAACTTGGACATGTTGATGATTTTGAAAATATAATGAGGAAATACGGGTGAGGTAATAACAACACAGATATCTGCTGTGAACTAAAACTTTTACAATATAATTGCTTACAAATACTATTTACAAATAAATTATAAACGCTATTTACAAATAAATTAAAAATACTATTTACATATAAACATAAGCCTACACAGGAAACTCTTCATCAACGTCCTCCTCCTCATCCACCTCCATTGGCTGCTGTTGCTGTTGGTTATTGAGGTGGTCTCGTCCTCCTTCAGCCAGTGGTGGGATGTCCTTGTGTCCCCAAGGCAAGGTGTGGATCCCATCCGCCAGGACATAGCGCTTGTCATCTTTCGGGCTCAGGGAAAGTTTCTCCACCTGGACTGTGAAGACGCGGTGCAGGTGGGACTGGAACCGGGTGTTGACGGTGGTCTTCAACACCTCGTTGAACAGGCATTCCCTGTAGTCGTCGGGGGTAAGGATGTTCTTGACGACCCCCTTGGCGACTCCCTTGGCGCGCTTGAGAGCCTTGGATCCCGTCTCCTCGCTCGGGTCCTCGATGTCCATGAAGTAAAGCTTGGAACGAAGCCCGAGGTACTCAAACAGGGATCTGCCAGCGCACTCATCCTTGAACTTGCCGATGACTTTAGCGTTGATGGGGCTGTAGCAGGGGTGGGACCTGGGGTAGGCACTGGTGTCAAAGTCCTCCAGGTGTTCCATCATCTCCCTGTAGATGTCCTGAGAGATGATGTCAAACACGAAGCTGTCCGTGTCCATGTAGTCTACGGTCAGGCGGTCACCGTAGCGGTCCTTCATCTTGCGCAAGAACTCATACATGAGCCACTTGCTCAGCTCCAGGACAGACATGCCGATGTAGATGGGTTTGTCCAGAACGATGTTCACCCTGGCTAGATGGATGAGGGCTATGTCCTCTGTGTAGTAAGTGCGGTCCAGGAAGTTGGACTTGGCCACGTATTTGCTGAACCTCTCCGGAGTGCAGACCAGCTTGACGTTCAGGCGCTTGCGCACGTTCTCGATGGTCTTGCCGAAGACCGCATTGTTCATGAGCTTGAAAAAGTCCTGCTCAAACTTGGTCTTGGCCTTCTTCCTCAGCTCGGTGTTCATCAGGATGTAGGGCTCGAGCCATCGAGACTGGTGGAACGAGACGGCCCTGTGCACAGCCACAAGCTCCAGTCCGTTGTTCAGCGCCTGCTGCAGGATCCTGTAGTGGCAGATGTAGTGCTCCTTGTTGTCCAGGGTGGTCACCAGCTTGGGGAACTTGCCTATTGGAGGCCGCTTGGTCTCACAGCAGTAGGGGAGGTCCCTGTGCAGGTCGTGGAGACGGGCGGGGTAGTTGAGGTCCACCTCCAGTATGTAGCCCCGGTCGGCTTCCGCGTCCAACGAGGCGATGTCCAAGGCGTCAATCTCCTCACGGCTGAGCCACTGGAAGTCTCCGGTGGGCAGGTACTGGGACATGGCCCAGCCGTACAAGTTATTGGCATCCAGGTACAGGAGGTGGCGTGTCGGCTCGTCAAGGCGTCGGTCCTCAGGGCGGCATCGCTCGTGGTTGGCCTTGGCGTAGCGGGTGATGGCCTGGGAGATACCTCCTCTGATGCCTTGCTCCACGAAGAGGTACATGTCAAAGTCCCGTAGCGTGTCCAGCTCCACGCCGCAGGTCTTGAGCATGACGTCCCAGGCGTAAGAGGGCAGGGTGTAGTAGTGTGCAGGGTCCAGTCCATACTCAGCCAAAGAGGTGTCACGGAACTGCTCGAACACATCGGTGAGGAGGGCGATGTCACAGCGCAGGTACTTGTCGGCATAGTCCTTGAGGTGGTTGCAGTCAAAGACTCGCCACACGTTGAGGGCGTGCTCGTACTCCTCCTCCTTGATATCCTCCAGGGTCATGCTGTTTTTGAACGCGGCCCGAGGAGGAAGCTGTCTGGTGGAGTACAACGTGTCGTACGACGTGACAAAGTCGTAGGGGAACACGCCCTTCCTGCGCACCAGGTCGAAGAGCCGGTTGTCGGGGAACCGCTTCCTGGTCTCACGCATCTTATCCGTGGGAAGCCCCGCCACCAGGTTGGCCAGGCTCATGGACAAGAACCTGTAGGTGTCCAGGAACCGCACCGCGAAAGATGACTGTCGTTGGTTGTCCCCGGGCTGGCCAAAGTGGAACCGCTTGGTGAAAGCGATGTAGCGCTCCTCCGTGTGCGCCAGCACGTCCACATCGCCGGGGTCAATGGCCAACTCCCGCACTATGAAGTGAGCGTCATAGTTGGACAGGTTGTGGAAATAGCAGTTGATGACCCGCTGCTCCCTGTACCGTAGGTTGCACGAGCGGTGCGCCGCTCCTCGGAACTCGTAAGGTGGGGCGTGGTTGTGGTCCCGCACCTTGACGTCCTGCTCGGTAAACTCCTCACCGCAGAGGTAGCAGCGAGTCGCCGCCAGGTACTCTTCCATCTCCTGCCGGGTCAGAGAAGGGTGCAGAGCTCTCATGCTGAACAGGAACTCCCACAGCATCAACACATCCATCTTGAGCCTCTCCATAAACACCTTGGACGCGTCGACCCCGAAGTAGACCCGGGGTTCAAACTCCTCCAGCCCCAACGAGTCCATGATCTGGTATGCAAAGGCGTATGGGACGTGCATGCGCATAGGTCTGGTCCCGGGTGGTGGTTCCGCAGGGTCGTCAGCGACGGGCTGAAGGGAGCACTCAAAGTCCGCGTAGATGCAGAACCTCTCTCGCCGGGTGTACTCGGGATGCGCGAACCGGATCTTCTCCTTTTTTGGCATGTCCAAGCGGAGAGGAGCCTTAGCGTAACAGTAACGCCTGTGCTCCTCCAAGCGCTGAGCACCCGTCAACCCAAGCTTGTTGGGCCGGTTGTCAAAGTAGGCGAAACACCTCTTGCAGATGTAGATGCTGTGGTCATGGGTGGTGAGCTGAGGGCGGACCAGTCGGCTCAAGTTCCTGATGAACGCGTAATGGCTGTTACCCTCAGTTGTCACGTACAGCAGGTCGCGATGGTCTTGGAGCTCCCGCCTACATATCTTCAACGGGTATACCCTGTTCTTGAACTCAGGTGTTCCACCAGGCCGTCTCCCCACCATCGCGCGCTCTATCCCATACACGTTCACGCTGATGGCGTTCTTGCGCTCAAAAGCCTTGATGTCCTTCAGTGTGACGGGGAAGCGCAGGTCGGTCCAGTCGTACCGGGCGATGATGTCCAAGGTGTACCTTGTGGGTCTCTGCTGATGCTCCGGGACGAACGCGGCCAGGATCGCGTACATGAAGCACATGTCATCGTTGTTTTGGACATTGATGACTGCGTGCGTGGCGTCAATGTCCTTTGGCAGTGGAATAAACGCCCTGCCTCCGAGCGGTATGTACTCATTCACGCGGATCTCCAGGTCACGTATGCGCAGGTAGGTCCATCCACTGCCCACCAACTCGCACTGCTCCTTCTTATTCTTGATCGTGTCGAACGTCGCGGAGAGGAAATCCCCCAAGTCAGAGGCCTCGGTCAGCGGGACGTTCTTCGTGTTGAAGGAGCGCAGGCAGGTGGCCCCATGGATGTTGGTGAACTCACATTCCAGGACCATGTTTACCTTGATGCTGGGATGCCTGCTCCTCACGTCAGTCAAAAGATCAAAGACCTCCTGGAACAGGAAGACGAGCGCTTCCTCAACTGTCAGCAGGGCGTCCATCGGTTGGGACAGTCGAAAGGTGAGGAGGCGTCTGCGGAAGGCTCGATGCACGAGCTGGAACGCTGGGAGACCGGCACCCTCCATCGGCTCCTCCTCCTCCTCACTAGACCCCGGTTGCGGCTCCCTGCTGGGCCCCGGTTGTGGCTCCCTGCTGGGCCCCGGTTGTGGCTCCCTGCTGGGCCCCGGTTGCGGCTCCCTGCTGGGCCCCGGTTGCGGCTCCCTGCTGGGCCCCGGTTGCGGCTCCCCGCTCGGTCCGGGTTGAGGCTCCCGTGGCTCCGCGATGGGTGATGGTGGTGGCCCGAAGTGGTCTCGGATGAGGTTCAACGCGATAGGGCAGCTGCGCGTCTGGTGGCGGTCCCGGTTATGACGGCGCATGAAGTCCCTGTCGCAGAAGGCGCAGCGGAACCTGGCTGCCCGAGCCTCCAACTCTGCTCCTCCGTCTACAACATATAACGAGAGTTACTATACTTATAAAACGACGGGGGGGGGGCTGCTTGGTTGGTTAGGTTGGTTGGTTAGGTTAGGATAGAGGAAGCATGAACGGGGGGGGGCTGCTTGGTTGGTTAGGTTGGTTGGTTAGGTTAGGATAGAGGAAGCATGAACGGGGGGGGGGCTGCTTGGTTGGTTAGGTTGGTTGGTTAGGTTAGGATAGAGGAAGCATGAACGGGGGGGGGCTGCTTGGTTGGTTAGGTTAGGATAGAGGAAGCATGAACGGGGGGGGGGCTTATGTGAAGCATGAACACTTATCACAGTTTATTATGTAAATTTTTAAATTCCAATTAAAATTAAAAATTTAAATTTCTTTAAATATTAATTATGAGAAGCATTTTATAAAAAGGTAGCCATGATTATAGTTACTAACCTTGGATCTCCTCCACAGGCTGTTGGTGGGCAGTAGTAATGTGCCGATTGAGGTTGTCCCTTCTTGTAAATCGTCTACCACAAACGTTACAGTCATGGCGTCTGTCGTTGTGGGTAGACTCTGCATGCCTCCTCAGGTTTTTGTAAAGGCTGAAGGTGTGACCACAGACCTCACACAAATGTTGGTTGTTCATCTACAACAACAAAGGATACTTAATAACGTTCTAGAGGAATGAAAAATAAAATATTAAAAATAAACAACCATGATACGCTCAGAATAGCTTCACTGATTTATGTATGCCTCAAACATTGTAATGTCAGGTTCGAAATCAGTTAACTGGAAATTATCATTCGTTGGAAAGGCATAATACATTTAATAAAGAGCTGTTTTAAAACAGGGTTTAATTAAATTTTATTGGTAAATAAAGTGTTGAGAGTACGTCCGAAATAAAATAAAATTTAAAATGGTTTAGTTAATAAAATATTTCTACTTACGTTTAATTAATGAAGGTAATCGAAGCAGGAAGAAGTCACTGGTTAGGAGCACACAAATGAGCACTCAAGTACATTCACAGATAAACTGAGGAGGATCATTAGGCACCGCTCATTAAATAACATAGGAAAACCACAAGTAAACAAGCGCTTGCCTCGAGGTATAACGGGGATGGCGACATCATGTGGAGGAGGGCTTTGTGTAACTATTTACTTCAATTAATATTCATTTTAGTTCTTATAAATTTTACAAAAAAGGATTTACTGCAAACTGTTCCCCGTATCTGTTCCAATCGTTCACCAATAGTAAATACTGCTGTTCATACCGGATCCATTCCCAGTACTCCTTCTCGAATGGATAGTCCTCCGCGAGGTACCTTCTGCCCTCCTTTACCACCCACATCTCATAATCATCACGCGGAAAGGTATGGATGTTCTTGTACCGCTCCGCTCTCCACAGCAGGTCGCTCTCGTACTGTTCCAAGTCGTAATGGATCCTCGGAACGCACTCTGCCGTAAACTTCTTGTCAATACGTCGAACGCGCTTCCTCCACTCGTACCGAGGTTCAAATGGTCTCCACGCAGACTGGTATCTCACTCGCCTAACTTTCACAGTCTTTCCCTCCTCACCAACACTCACTTCAACTCGCTCAGTATCGCTGCTGCTGTCAGAGGACATGGTGCTGCGACTCTCGACCGTTAACTGAAGACAAGAGAGGAGTAAACAAGGTCGACCGTTAACTGAAAACAAGAGAGGAGTAAACAAGGGGGGGGGACCTCATTCCTCCTCACACGCCTGTGCTCGCCAGCCTATGTTAGGTTTCCGCCAGGTCACGTGACGGGGGGGGGGGTCCTCATTCCTCCTCACACGCCTGTGCTCGCAGCCTATGTTAGGTTTCCGCCAGGTCACGGGGGGGGATATGACGTCACGGGGGGGGATGACGTCACGGGGGGGGGGCTCCTCGGCTCCTCAGTTTGCTAAGGTGGTCCAGAACCGGCCATAGCACCCTACTATCGAAGTTAATTTTAACTGAATAATTAACGAAATTGATTATAAATGTAACACCGTTACACACTAAATTGGTGGTAATAGTTTGATGAGACCTGTAAAATATTTGTTTACCAATAGTTGAAAAGGTAAAAGATGCATAACATTTTCCCATGACTTTTATTATTTCAATTATAATAACTTTATCCACTATTTTTTAAAGTATTTGCAGGATCTATTTATTTTTACATGCACCAGTTATTAAAATATGCTTAAACTGGGTAGAAGCCAGACAACTGACACTGTCCAGATAAAAAATGCCTTCACTGAAGATATACAGCATTCCAAACTGCCAACTTTAAATAACGTGTTATTTAATTCATTATATTGGGAGTAACATAGACGTTTTATCGCATTCCAATATCCAGTCCGAAGAAGCAGTCCAATGTTGAGTAACAAACTTCTACTTTAAGCAGGCTGCTACTTCAGTCCTTTGTGATATTGCTGAACTGTGTTCTTATTTTATTTAATTTTGAAAAGATTCAAGTATAGTGAAATGAAAACACATGTACATCTTCCACTCACTGTCATATGCCATAGTTGCAGCTTTTGTTGGGGATAGGACTCTCTAGGACTTTAACATGCCTTGCAAAATGGTTGTTTTTATTCAGGCAATTTTATTTGTATTTTTAGTTTCTATATACGTTTCTATATTGCAATATATTTAAACTTTTTGCATTCTTTAACATTCTTATGTTGTGTTTAAATACTTGTTTTCATGCTCCCAAAATGTTTGATTTGATTACACTTGGTCAGTTTGTCAGTATATATACTGTTTGTTCTAGTATGTAGTCATATCGACCAAAAACACTATACATGTTGATAAGGTTTAGTATACAGGTCTAATATTCTATATAAACAATTTTAATCTTGTAAAATTATTTAATTTTGAGCCCCCGTCCTCCCCCTCCCACGAAAAAGCATTAGAAACCTAAATGTATGACTGATAGGTTACTAAATGATGCATACATTTGGCTGAATTCCCTTTTGTTCGAACATTGATTACTGGCTAGTGACTATTATACATCCCAGATATTTAGAAGATATAAGATGACTTCCACTGGACTTACCCGGGTCAGAATAAGACATTACAAGTTTATCGTAATGCTGTACTTGATCACATCCATCGTGTAAAGTAAACTAGCTAGAAGTGATAAAAACCAGTTAAATAAAAGAAGGTATTTATAATTTAAAAAAATATATTTAATGAATTCATTGTCACCAATTTAATTCTGTGGGACTATATAAAACGTAAAAAATATGATATTTTAAATTAGATCATCGTACACGTACATATAAGCTGGACTTACGTTATATTCTTAAGGTGTCATTTTTATAACAAGGTCGGTGAAATGCATTCAAGTAACATACATTTTACATTACTCACTTATTATGATGTAATGGAACATTATTATTAAGGCCATCAAAATTAATTTAAAAAAGTTCAAATTTTGTTTTGTAATACCAGTAAAACAATGTGTATATAAAGTCATATATTTAGTGAAGTAACTGGCTGCGTAAAAGAACTCCAGTTTTATAAAAAAAACTTTCAAAACCTTGATTTTATTTCGAATATTAAATTATACATATACATTTTTACATAAAAAAATGAGACAATTACGTGGTTGTAAGGGAAGAGCTGTTTTGCGGCTACAAACCACGTCATAATTTGAGACGCCGGTGTGCCTGACTGCGATGTAAAAGCCACAATAATACAATTTGTTTTTATTATAACCTGGCTACTAGAGGAGGAATTACCTGTGTAAATTGAATTTCATTGCGAATAAATTTTTTATTAAAAAATTAATATTTTTATAATATTTAAGTATAATTGGGGAATGGTTATTTAAGCCTGGACGAGGAGTTCTGTACCATTATTATTGTGTATTGACTCATTTATGCAGAATAAAAAAAACCGTGACTAATTAAAAATATAAAACATGTGGTTAAATGATTCTCAATGGCCATGATTTCAACAACCAAAAATATACTAGTTCTCATAACTGAGTTAAAAAAATAGAAATTACGTGTGAATGTTTTCTATATTTAGTTTTAGTATGGAAATGTACTTGAGCAATTACAGCACATTGAATTGCTCTAAATTAACTATTTAATAAATAGACAAATTAATAACGTAGCATAAATTTTGATATCACTATTCACGGCTATTATAAGTTATAATAGATGAAATATTTGTTTCCTTTCAATTAAACCTAGGGAAAACTCTGTGCCCGCTGAAAATTAATTGTTTCTCAGTCATTCTTTGATAAGTTATTATATAAAATTATGTTTATTTATGTTAAAGGAAGGTCTCGTAGTATTTAGATAATTCATCAGGAGATCAACTATAATGTTACTTTAATTATATCAACACTACTTATGTTAATGATACTTGTTAATTAAAAAAATACGTATAAATTCAAATCACGAGAGTAATGAATGAAAATTAGTATGCACAAGATGTCAAAGCTGTGAGAGTACAAAGAAATTGTTAATAAGGCACCATTGTTAAAAATGGTACATTTTAAGAACGTAAAAAAATTTTGAGATATTGCAGCATTGATCTCCGTTTTGTTGTTGTTTTTTTTGGCTTAAAGATATATGAGTCAGAACTTATTCAAAGACAAACAAATCGAATCGATTTTTCACGTTATTACACTTAGTTTATGGATCTCTAGCTTCGTTTGAAACATCAAGTTTTTATTTGTTAATGCATTTTAAAAGTAATTTATGTAGGGACTCTTACCTCTTTTGGTAACAGAAACATTGTTGAGATAATGATATTTCAAGAGGTATAACCATTTTTAAAATGTTCATTCTCATGATGTCTATACTACTATCATATTGAAAGCTTGACATTATGTACATAAGGTATTTCGCATGTAAATTAAGGTAATACGATAGGAGTGTATTGCTGGTGCGAGTCATTACGACTGGTTCCCTGTTTATCATCAAAGGTTTGGTTTGGTATGTGATTTTTCTCAGTACGGTTCTATTAAGTTGACTTTACCGAATTTCCTGTTTTGTGGTCAGTAGGTGTACGATTTCAGATTTCTTTTTTTTGTTCTATACAAAACTATTAATAACACTAATAGGAAGTATTATTTAACTATGTAGTATTTACTATGAAGTATTATTTAACTTCCTATACTTCTTATAGGAAGTATAGGAAGTATTTTAAGTCTACTAAAAATATTATGTGAACGAATACTTCTGTTTTGCATAGTACATTTAATAGCGCAATGTTGCTTGGTTACAAAACAGTTATATATATATATATACATACATATATATATATATATGTATATATATATAAAACTATTTTATAACCAAGCAACATTGCGCTATTAAATGTTTATATATATATATATATATATATATATATATATATATATCAAACTAGTATAATTTTTTGTACAAATAGTTCCCAACATTTATATGCAGCCTTGAGTGTTGTTAGGGGGAAAACAAACACGTACTTATTTGAAAAACAATTTGAGAAGAAAATGAATACAATTAACACTTTACACACACAAAAACAATAAACAATTTTGAACACTAAAATCCAAGTTAAAATTTATTAAGTAATATATAACACAACATTAATAAAGGCTTAAGATATCGAACAAAACTTAACCCACCTAATAAACCAATAGTAGGATCTCATGCCTGTTTTTAAATCAATTTTCTTACTGGAACCAAGTTTTCCTATGCAACAACCAATTTAACATTGATTATCTTCAGTAATATACAATTCAGTTTGTCTGTATGTTTTGATTAATATATACTAATATATTACATCACAGAGGAGGTGGATAAAACAAATAAGTAATTAGATACTAGGTATAAGACCAATCCACGTTGTATTGTAATGCTGTGTAAAATGGTTGCTGAAATTTGCCTGTTAAGACTCTTGTGACGAATATATCTCCAGAGAATAAAATATACCATCTAACTGAACATATTGTTCCTTAACAATATACACTACTAAACTGTAAAACAATCATTTTTAACCATAAGATATCTAGTTTGATAAAAAAATATTGACTGTCATTTGTATAGATGACATTTCAATAAATATTGTGACCTAATAAATACATCATTGCACAGTTTCAACGATATATTTTCAATTATACTCTTCCTCGTTCGATGTAAAGTTAAACAATGTAATGAATGCTATATGAGATAACCAATGATTAGTTAAGTATGAAAATTTGTCTCCGGAACACCATAAGTATTTGTTTTAATCATCAGACATTCAACTCGTTTAGTGTTAGGGATCAGTTAAATAGGTTTCATTAGCATATAAATGGTTACACCTTTTTATCTTCATCCCATCAATTATACATAATCTTATAGGGTTTATCCTGAAATGTAGAGGTGTTTGTTAAGATATGCAAATTAGTACAACAATACATCTCACCAACATTACTGACAATAAAATTCCGAATATTTAAAGTAATTTTCGGCATATGTACTAATAATAAAAATGAGAATTTAAGTTTACAAACAAATTTAAGTACTTAATATCATAATTTAAAGTTAAACAGCTCAAAAATATACAATTCAAGTGATAAGCAATTCATAACGTTGGTTTGTCAGTTGCTTGACGTTGACCTTAGACTACCTCGCTGCCAATGCAAATCCCTCACAGGGATTTCATTTATTCTTAGTTGGAGCTTTTAAAGTAAGCAAAGTTTTAGTACTTCGTAAAATTTTTTATAACCCTCTTTAAAGAACGACTGCAACATTTTATTCATCGCTAGACTATGTTTTAAGTCACTACAATTGGCAAATTATATTAATATGTGACGTTTTTAACGTTAATTGTTATTGTTGTTTTCACAGTTAATCCAGTGGATATAGATTTTACGTTAAGACTACTGATAAAAATTGCAAATTTTTGAGAAGGTTCGAAACTGGACCTAGCTGCCATTTGTCATTGGACTATTAATTAATGATTCTTTCTAAGAACAGGGCGACCTTAGATAGTGTTTGGTCGATAAGGCCAGGGTTTGTTCTGTTCCCTATCAAAACGTAAAAAAATGCCACTGGCGTAGATAGGCAAAAACAGTAAAGTTAAAAAAAAAAAGTTAAAAAGAAGTAATACATTATGTTATATTACGAGAAAGGCGTAAGAACATCCGTACTATATTGATAACCATTTATTATTACAAAATCTTCGCAGGACAACCTTAACAAATGTCTATACCAGTTGTGAGGCTGACATTGGTTACAGCAAATGAAGTTGTCATTTTGTAAGAAAGTTTTTTGGCTATGCATTATGTCAAACTTACCTTTCACCTTTGGTCCCTCCATTTGCAGCGGCTGGGGACGGAATCTCCAGGTTTAATTCCCAACCTGAGAATATATGGTCCTTGGCTGTTGTACATGGATACCCTGTCAGTTGAGTTGGCCAGTTAGAGGGCAGAGCTGGTCCGCCTGTTTGATCCTGATCACAGCTATCACAGGAGCACGGGAGTAGGCCCTCTAAAAGGTAAATTTGGCTGCCTATCCCATCCCACCCTTTCCTTTCCTGCTATATCCTATCCTTCCGGTAACCTGAGCAATATTCCCGCTTGTGAAGACGTGTATAGCAGCTATGCTGGGGTTTCCTAATCCAGCGACAATGATTAAGGTTACTTTTACATAATTTTGTTTTAAAATACATTGTTAATTGTTTGTTTATAGCTAACATAAATCGATATAACTTAAGAGTATTATAAAAATTAACAAAATATGTAAGTAAATTTATACTTACAAATTTGTAAATCCACCAGGGAAAGTGTAATATTTAGGAAACAGTGTTATTAAACCCGTTCACAAAACAACAATCTTACGCAAAAACATTGAAAGGCAACAACCAGCAGGGTTGACAGCGGCCGTCTTTTCATGTGGCAGGTTTTAATTATCAGAACTGTTTCCTGTAATTAAGACTCCCGCCTGCAGCGCTGCTTTCTGACGTCAGATCGCTGATGGTTATTACTTGATAAAATATGTAAATATATGTTAACAATGTAAGTTTAACCTTTTGAATAAAATATAAAATAACTCTAGTCATTATAACTGTAGTCTTAAAAAACATTAATTATTCCAAAGTAAATGGAGTGGTTTCATGTTAGTCTCATTTTAGCGAATTTCCCCTATAGGGAAGAAGCTATTACCGTAGGTCTCATGGTAAGACTTAAGCCCGAGACCATGATAACTTTTCATTTTGAGGTCCCCAGATGCCAAAAACACCATTCGTTCAAATTTGTATATATGTATATATATATATTTATATATATGTATATATATATATATATATATATATATATATATATATATATATATATATGTGTCCGTAAGCACGGTAACTCTCGTAAAAAAGGTCCGATCTTAATGAAATTTGGTACAAATGTGTAAAATACCATTTATTTGAACGAGTTCGAAAACCAGATGAATCGCACCTTCCAAAGGGGGGTTTTGGGGGGGTTTTGTACCCGAAAAATGAGTTTTTTGGGGTTTTCACATCTAATTTTAAATTAAATCAAATTGTAATTTATACCATTGAATTCAACTTAATAAAACGAAAAATTGGTATTTTGATCATTGCTCTACGTCAATTGGTTACCGAGATATTGAAAGTGCTAAACACAGTACGTTGTCTAATGTTATTCTTATGGAGAAAAATAAAAATTGTATATCTCGCTTATTTATGAACATAAACTGGTGAAATTTGGTATATGGCTTGATCTGGTTATGGTTTATTGTTTTTTGCACAACAAAAATTTTTCACCGATGGTTCCTGTAGCAGCAAACCTAGGTACTTGGTCCCTATGTTATTCTTATGGAAAATACTTGAAATGTTATATATCGCTTATTTATGAATGTATATGGATGAAACTTGGTATGTGAATTCACTAAGATGAGTTCTATTGATATTTGCATAAAAACCCATTATTTTGTGTGCCTTGTAGCAGCAAACCTGCGTACTCATCCCCAATGTTATTCTTATGTAGAATAATTAATATTTCAAATATCGCTTGTTTGTGAATATATATTTCTTATGAATCCTGATAAGTATTTTAATGTGTTATTTTGGAAATTCGCTGAGTATGCAGGTTTGCTGCAACGGGGGTATTATTATAATCTGGCTTCTACCTTCATCCTAATATATTTTCGCTATAATGTTATTCTACTTTTGAACATTCTTCATTCTCATCAGTTTGTACTATTAAAATTTAGAAAATATATTCCAAAACTTATTTTGCTAGTTAAAAAATACAACTGTTTACACAAGAAAAACATTTATACTATCAGTGTATCAGAATTAGACTCACATTTACATTGTTATCACTGGCAACATTCCAACTGCTGGACAGATGGATTACACCACAACATGGAGGATACAACACTGGCCGCATGGTGACAGCTCCTGATTAGACTAAGCCTTCATGCCCATTGCTAAAAACGCTGAGGGATGTTTGAATAACAATTATAGTTTTTAAGATAATAATCTATTTGAGAATACTTGTCACCGAAGGTTAGTCTCTCGAATTCTTGGAAGCGGAAAATACGATACTGGTCCCGGAATCCTCATAACTAGTGTATTTATATTAGTATAGTTTAAGGGATGTACTCGTCCTTGCAGTATTTAGGTCAGACTTCGACTCAAATAATCCTCTGACCTTTATTTATGATGTACTAATCTTGATTATGAAAATTTATCTCTAAAATTACCAAAAACTTGGTTTTGTTTATATTGTTTTTATTTGTTTCAGGTAACTCGGAAGGTTAAGGAAATATGCTGTTAGTATTATTACTAACGTCAGAATTAAAAATATGGACTTTAATTGGTAAGTTTATTTGTATGCATTTCTGAATATTTAATCACAAAACCTCCTCATTGTAAAGTTCGTTTCACGAAAATCTACCACCAGAAAACTGTTCCAAAATAACTAACCCCGGAAAACTACCCCCAGGGTGCACCTCCCAGGAAACAACCCTCACCAAACTAATCATTAAATTAAATTCTCTATTTATAGTTATTGTTAAAGCATTTATTGGTTCTTCCACTCAACCAGAAAATATTATCAGGACTACGACAGCTGTTCATTCTTCAGTATTGCTTTTGGCCGCAGTTATTTCTACTATGAATTAAAACTATACCTAACTCACATGGTAAGCGAAAGTAAATTATAATAAACTGTATGGTCAGTTTTCTTGCGCCATTAGTTTTCTTTTTCAAAGGTTGTAACTACTTTAGCAACGAGGTATAAGGCAGGAAGTATCAAATTAACTTCACTTACTAACCTGTCGATAAAAAAACTGTTTATAGATTGTAATAAATGTCGACTAATTAGCCAATTTGTATTTCAGTTGTTATTTTTTTAAGACACAAACAGTAATAATTTGTGTAAACAAAAACTTTAAGGGGTTTTCAGGTTGAAAAAAAAGTGAAATGAAACAATATTTGCCTGGTGGGTCGTTACCAATGCCTCCCACATACCTGCACTCAGTGTAAATTAGGTCGTTATCAAAACAAATAACCAAACATTGTGACGTTCATCACAATCATAAAATGACTCTTTAATGATTAGCTGTTTAATATCATATACAGGGTGTCCCACGAAGAGGTTTAAACGTTTGATTTGTATTGCTTGCTCATTTATGCATTGATCATTTTTAAACTTGCACCCGGTGGCATAATGAAAAACGGTACTTTATAAACAAGTGAAATAGTGATTTAAATATTGTAAAATATTTTTACTGTCAAATTTTGATGACTTAAGATATTTTGATCAGAAATCCAGGACATAGCCTAGTGAAAAACTTAAAGATAAAACTACTCAAAGATAAAGTTTACTCAAATTTCCAAAGTCTAGATTACACAAACTGTGATCCATCCACAGCGATACACTAGTAAAGCGCGTAACAAATGAATCGTACGCTTTTAAAAATATATTCCGCGGTCTCCGTAGAAGTTCCTCTTACATTTTGTGTTTTAAATCCTCATCATTGCTCAATATAAGGGTAAAATGTTTAACCAACTCCAATCAAAATAAAAATATTTGACAATATGTAAAACACCACATTTTACTTTTTTAAAAGTACCGTTTTCATTATGTCCCCAAAATTTTTAGATGGATGACATTTTCACAGCGCAATTTTAAAACCTCTATCAAAAAGTGTGCAAAATAAAAAAAAATATAAAATGGGCAAGCAATACAAAATCAAAAGTTTAAACCTCTTCGTGGGACACCCGGTATAACAAACACTAGTATGATTCATAGATTCAACAGAAAAAAAATCAATCTCGTGGGTTACAACTAATCTGTTAATGTAGAATTTGATATTTTTGATTTGTGGCGGTACGTTTCTGAGGATTTTTTTCTGAAGGTCATATTCTGTAGATCAGATCTCTAGGTTTAGTTTTCTAGGGGTAGTTTTCCAGTGCATTATGGTGATTTTACTTGAACTACACCGCTTAATATGATTACCACGAAGAAGTGTTCTACATAATACATAATTATTTATCTGTCCTTGAACATCGTAGCTGGGAAACTACCTTCAAACTTATGACATCAAGATAATTTACATTTTTGTGGGAAACCTTTATGCGGATAGTTTTCTGCTACCCTGCATCAGTGCCTATAATACGTGATGACTATTCTATCTTCAAATAACTTTTAGTTTACAAACTACATTTAGTCACAAATTGTATAGTTTGGAACATTTGAGTCGAAATAGTACAACTTACGAATTTGTGAAAGAATACTAATTTACAGAGCGGTAGACTCCATGCTCTGGTAACCAGCACTCTAATGGTCACATTGCTTCTATGTATATAATGATAATTAATTTACATTTTATTAATTTTCGTTTTATCATGTGTAGCGTCAAACGAGCTAACTACAGCTAGATATATGCACAACCGTCATAATGGGCTTTATCCATATTAAATTCAAATTATTTATTTGCAGGAAGACAATTTTACATAATTGAATTACAGGCATCATATTGTTACATTAAATAATATTATATTACTTATTTTAGCGAATTTCCCCTATAAGGAATTAGCGAATTTCCCCTATAGGGAAGAAGCTATTACCGTAGTCGGCATGGTAAGACCTAGGCCCGGGACCATGATAACTTTTCGTTTTGAGGTCCCTAGACCCCAAAAACACCATTCGTTCGATACTGTATATATATATATATATATATATATATATATATATATATATATATATATGTGTGTGTCCGTGAGCACGATAACTCTCGTAAAAATGATCCAATTTTGACGAAATTTGGTATAAATATGTAAAGCAGCATTTATGACTTTAAGTTCGAAAACCAGACAGATCGCCCTATCCGAGGGGGTATTTTGGGGGGGTTTTGTACCCCAAAAATGGGTTTTTTGAATTTTTTACATATAATTTTTTAAAAAGTCAAATTTTAGTTTTAATTATTCGATTCAGCTTCAAAAACACACAATTTGGTATTTCGATCATTCCTCTACGTCAATTGGTTACCGAGATATTGAAAGTGCTAAACACAGTACGTTGTCTAATGTTA
The DNA here is from genome assembly GCA_963675035.1 of Allygus modestus. Classification (NCBI taxonomy): domain Eukaryota; kingdom Metazoa; phylum Arthropoda; class Insecta; order Hemiptera; family Cicadellidae; genus Allygus; species Allygus modestus. The sequence continues at coordinate 142,253,617 of OY776112.1, read as the reverse complement.
TTCTTATGGAGGAAAAGAACATTTTTGTATCTCGCTTATTTATGAACGTATACTGACGAAACTTGGTATACAGCTTCATCTCGTTGAGGTCTATTGATATTTGCTCCAAAAAATCTTCTTTGCATAATTCTCCCATAGCAGCAAACCTGTGTACTCAGCCCCCATGTTATTCTTATGGATAATAATTAAATGCTCTGTCTCCCTTAATTATGAACATAAATGAATAAAAACTGGTATAAGACTTCACCTAGTTGAGTTATATTGATATTAGCATAAAAACTCATTTTATGTGGTCCTTGTTGCAGCAAACCTGCGTACTCAGCCCCAATGTTATTCTTATGGAGAATAATTAAAATTGTGTATATCGCTTATTTGTGAATATATTTTTATGAAACTTGGTAAGTGGCTTTATGTAATATTAAGACATTTATATCTCCATTGGAAATTCGCTGAGTATGCAGGTTTGCTGCGACGGGGGTATTTACATATTACTCATATATAAATACATGTTATAAGTGAATTTCCTTTGGAAAGTGAACTATTAGCATGACCGGCACGGTGAAACTTAAGCCCGGGACCACCATAGAAGTTCCTAACGTGACCCCCTGAACACGTTTTGGGGGGTTGTTCAAAATTATGTGTATATATATATATATGTGTGTGTGTGTGTGTGTGTGTGTGTCTGTGTGTGTGTGTTTGCACTCTAGTGGTCGCATTTTTTGTCTGATTTACTTCAAATTTGGTAGGGACATTTCTTTCTGTATTCAGTTGGACAAGTTCATTGGGCAAAACAATCGGAAAACTCTAAACCCCTTATTTGGGGATTAATCTTTAAAATTTCGAGTTTTTGGGCCCAAAAAGGGTCAGAAAAGCTTCGGATATAAAATAAACGCATTTCAAAAGATGGGAATTAGAAAGGCGATAGTTTTAAGCCCTCTCTCGTCATTCTAGTATACATATTTACCGAGTTATTAAAGAAAATGTGTTTCGATTAAACACAGGACGTTGTCTTGTGGGGGTTTTACACTAGAAAAACCTGTTTTTCCTTTGTTAGATTACTTTTATCATCCCCAGCACCTCACGCCTACTTTCAATCCTGTCTGGACCTTCTGCTAACATTATAATGCGCAAAATTGTATTCCCAGCTTTGCAGGTAAATGAAACCAGGAGCATCAGAACAGCCAAAACATCACTGCGTTCAGATTTTCATAAAAATTTGAATAAATGTATGTTTTTACACTGATTTTGAGTTTTGAAAGTTTTTAAGTGGAAATTCACTTCCCTCACGTCAGCGTGCTGCGTGCGAACTCGTTATTATTAAAATATAAACAAATAAAAAACACATTTAAACAAACTGACCAGCCAAAAATTTTTCAATAGCGGAAACAACTCTTTCTAATAGGAACTCATTTAATACATTTTTAAAAGTTCTATGAATTTTAATTGTTTTATGTGATCTCGAAGTTTATTAAAGAGTTTTGGGCCAATGTTTTACTGAAGGGAAGCATATATATTCAATCAGTGAGCGATTTGTCTGTGGTGGAGTCTAATCCTTATGTTATAGTGATGTACATTTGCGCTGATTTGGACTGAAGAATAATTACAATTATAAAAAGAAACATTTGAAATTTTATAGTGAGATTGTAACATTAAAATGGTTTGCAACAAATAATGTTTGATAAGATGTTTGCCTATTTACACCTATCACTATTCCTTCGCTCTTTTCTATAGTTTGAAAACACGTGATATAAATGAGTTGAATGCAGAACCCCAGAGCACAATAACGTATGTCATTCTCGAATCTGTCAGCGAGAAATAAATCAGTTTCATCAAAAATATATTTTGGACTTTGGAAAATTTAAATTAAATTCGATTTTATATTTCCACTGTCAAAACGATTATGTCCAATGAGTTTTAGTTATTACTACGCTTATTTGTTATATTTTCAACATACTATTTTAGAAGTATATTAATAAAAGCATTCAAATATACTTTTTTACTTTTGTGAATCAAGCACAGATAATATACTGCGGAGGCCCGCCGCCATATTGCAGGAGGCACGGAGTTGACATCCCGTGTGAGGTGTTCCCCGGGGCTAACAATTACCACAGCTGAGTAATTGCCTACCCTACTGCTATTGGCAACAGCTCTCTTGTATTAATTCCATTTTATACGCTCAAACGTTTAACGAAAATAATTAAATTGTTTGTGTTGTCAGTATATTTTGCTGATCCCACTCAAAAACCAACAATGCTAAGCAATAAACTGACGTTAAAGATTGTGCTGCGTATTGTCTGTAGTGGATTTGATTATTTTCACGTAAAATATTGATGGAGTTTAAAACCTGTTTGTAAAACAAAATAAAAATTACTACTTTTTCAGTCAGTACATTTATTAGCTCTTACAAATTAGTATATGCTTTAAATTAAATTAAAATACAACATGAATAAGCTATATATTACACTTAAAAAAATTAAAATACACAATCCAGTAATCCTTGAATGTTGAAGGAACAATTAGCTAGAGATCAACTGCTAGGTAACAACAGCCATCGTGTAATGAGTTAGTAACCCGATCAAACCATGTTTGTCTTGGATAAAATTGTTCCTTATGACTTCACTTAAGACTATTTTGAAGGTAGTTTAAGGAAGCTAATTCTTTAGGTTTTAAATTTATGTCATCAATAGACATAATATTACTTTAAAATTAGACATACAAATTAGTTTTACGTATAATATTCGGTTATTTGTATTTAAAATGTATATATTTACGTAAATTGTAAATTGTCTTGTGGCTTTTCAAATGTTCCAATAAACGGGACCCATAATTAGTAAACCTCTATCTGTTTTTCTGACAATTTACATTATTTTACAACATAGGTATATAATATGTTATACATCATGTCATAATTTTTATTTCAGGTTATATTTTGTTATAATTGAATGATTTAATTTAATTTAATTTGGAAGTTAGTAAAACAAATTAAAATGTATATTTTTTTATTTTACAAAATGATTAGTGAGATTTCTGTAATATATTTTTACATTAATATGGAAAAGGTGCACTATCACAGAAAGACGCAAAAAATCCAGGAATCATAGAAACTTGATAACTTTCATTAACAGACAAGTTATGTTTATTTTGAGGTTTCTACGTCTTTCGATGACAACCTTTTTCACATATTCAACTAAAAATAATCAACGTAAATTTGCAATCACATAAAAAAATTACCAGATTGTTAAATCAAAAACAGGCATAGTCCTAGAAATGTGTCACATAACTGAAAAAGCCAGATTCACTCGTGTCCCAATTAATGATATAGTTGGTTATCCGGTAACCTCACTGGCCCCATTCTTAAACTAAATTAAATATAAGCTACTCTAGTTATAAAAACGCTACTTTGTTTATATACAATGTTGTAACAACTGAACTGAACAAAAACTCTATACTATGAAGATAATATTCAACTTGCAGTGATGACAGTAATCACACACATTTAAAAGTATTAGAACCCGATGCTCGAACTCGGGAACATTATTTCTCATACCACCTTATCATAACACCCTTCGCACTTTGCACACCGTGTTGTCATTGCAGTAGCCATGTTGTAATATAATCTGAGACATCTGATTTCACTATCGTGCTGTTTTATGTTTCTGAGGCAGCAGCTTTTAAAAATACAAATCACTATATATTCAGTTATTTGGTAATTTACAATAAACTCTGAAGAAATGTGGGGGTGGACCCTTAATTAAGAATGCTGTTTTTATAGTCAGCTACTTTAAATTGGCTGTTTAACACCTGAGATGTCGCTCTTTTAAAAGCACTTGTTTTTGTGTCTCGTGCATTCAATAATACTGTTTCGATATTAAAATTAATATGCCAACTAATATAGCAATGAGGATGATATCAAATACACTCCTGCCTTATACTTTTCAATCCCTGAACCAGGCCTTACCGTATGTTGTCAAAACATTTCTGATGTCAATATACCAAATGCTTGGGATCATCACCTACATCGATTTAACACTCATAGAAACGTAAAAGCGGAATAAATAAATAAAATTTCTGTTCAGTCGTGATTAGACAATCAATTGAATTAATTAATTAACTCGAATTTCTCATATGTTAATCGTACGAATACATAAAAGGCAAAGCCTTGGGATGCAATTCACTCACTGCTCGATATGCTGGACAGGTAAAATTCGGTACACTGATTTGTTAGGTAAAAAATGGGAAAAGTGTAGTTTTCTGATCCCAATCTGACCTTATGCCTTCACTCCATGGGTGGTCAAACAATAGATGTTATTTATTCTAATTCTAAATGTTTCAAAACGTCACAAAAATAATTCAGCACACACACAACAGTTGTCTTGCTGCTTGTACCCATGTCCGGTAGCAGCTCGTATTTAATATTTTTTGTTGTATGGAAATTTGTCCATATAATTTGCATAATTTCGCATTTTTTAGTAATCTTCACTCAACTTTATATATACAAATAAAAATATTAGTAACTTTTTGGATGCTAACAAATACAGTTTTATCGTTCTATTTAGTATGCATAAATATCAAGAAAATTACTTAATAATTTAAAGATCATATTAAATAAATAACGCATAGCTTAACTTATGAAGACTCTATGGGCAGCTCCCACCTTCACCTGTCATTTAACCGATCCTTAATCAGTCATTTAAGAAACCATACAAATTTAAACGTGAAGGCATGTCTAATGCCTAATGTCTTTTGTATAATGTATGATTACTTATCTATAGTTATTTTAGAGCTTATGTATATTACCACAAAACAAAAGGGCTGAGTTATATTATTTAATAGCAATATTACCGAGACATACAAAATATGTCTTCTCCACCGTTGTTATCAAGAGACTAACTATAGAAACAGTGATGTTTTAAAAAAATTGCCACATGAAAGTAGCCAGACTTAAAAAATTGGCTTTTTACATTATATTTACGTTAAAATTAAATATAGATATTTCTAGTGGAAGTTTGTTAATATTTTTCTTGTTCTTTTGTCTTCTATTTCCTTCACTATTCACTCCTTAATACCGGTCCATTTACTATTAAAACTCAAGTTCCAAGTTAGAAGTCACAGTCAACTTTATATTGATGTAAACTATATAAAAATATATATATAATAACACCGCACAAATGTACATATTAATGTATTGAACTTAAGAAACAGCATTATAAAACCAATAATAATATACTCCATAAATGACCACTGACATAAATCATCAGCTTCTTGCTTGCAAAGAAGTTGTGCTATGTGATAGATATTGGATTCTATACTAGGATTTATATTTTTTAAACAGTAGGATAGTTTACTTTGTTCGTCTTATAAGTAGGAAAAACTATAAGTTTATGAAGTACTCACAAATATTTATAAGAATCCACTCCAGGTAAGTTTAACGTGTTACTTTATTGTTTTACATAAGAGCATAACAATTTATAATCCATATTATTAGCTCGATAATACAAAATAGAAGACACTAAAATGCATATTTTATGCAGTTTAATTTATGAATGGGTTAATTTAATTTATCATCCATCACCTTCTAAATAAAAATTTTAGATGAGCAAAGCTATATAAGTAATGTGACTAACGATCATAATTATATAGCAACTAAATTTGGGATAACAGTATTAGTTCTCAATTGAGTGTTTAATATAAATTACTTTAATTGTTTCTACCGTGGAAACCCCGTCAGCATCACTGCGTGCCGCACAAGTTGTCTGAGCCTCGGTCACGCCACAGCTTTAACATGAAACGTCCGTAGTTACGTTTAGAGGCACTTCTGATCATGCTTAAAGACATTTATTTATTCTTAAGTACCTATTGTTTCGCAAGATTAACATTCTATAAAAGTTAAAGTTAAAGGCACAGTTAAGTTAATGTTTAAGATTTATCTTAGACTCAACCCTACTCTATTTTGTTAACATTATTTATTATTTATTAATTGGTGAAAACAATGGAACTGTTCATGAATAGTTGCTATATATTTTATACACCTGCTTTGGAACCCTGTCTAATTCGAAACTACGATATGGAGTAGCCCCATTTAACGGTTGTATAGACTCCAAAATATCTTTTGTTATTTTAAACGTTTAAACGTGTTTATTACAAATATGCTTTAAATCGGGTACAAATGTATACATAGGCTAAACTGCGTTAGTATAATTAAAGTGTGGTCCCTGAAATAGGGCTACTTCACACTTCATAAATAGAGATAAAGTAAATTACTCTATAAGCATACGTTCTTTGATGATGAAATATTTATAGACAGAACATAAGGTTGGCAGCTAGGCGATTCGCCTTCAATATTTATAGTTAAGTTCAATATAGTAACTACCAAACTTTATTCATGTTCTTTTGAAGTATGTTATATTGTGACGATAGCAAGATATTTTAACTTAATTTAAATGCATATAACGTTTTTGAACATAGACAAAATAATGCTTTGGTAGGAGTATTTTAATCTATAGTAATATCTGAGAAATTAAACGATGCATTTGAACACAAAGAGGAAGACTTATAGGTAATATACCAAACAAACAATTTCACTGTTTGTATAGTTAAAGAAAGCATATTTCAAGTATTTTTGTTGTTGTTTAAGAATAGGGGTTTGTATTATTCTAATAGCAACTATATGCAACATACGTTATTTATAATCAGGAACAACATATACAATTTTATTTCGTCATTTTTCTGATATTGGATATTATAGTAATTTGCATGGCAACGCAAACAAAAATGGCATAGAGATGCTTGCTTCGTTATATCTGTGTCTTGACCTATGAATCAATTTGCAAAAGTCACTTATAAGTTTAAATAAAATTGTTCGGTTTTTAATACAAAGAATAAAGGTCAAGATAAAAAAATATGATGTGTTCCTTGTACTCACTAGACAAGGTACATCACGTTTTCCTTTTCCCTGTGTTTTCTATGTTTCTTACTTTATTAGCTGCATACATTTCTAACATTTTACATATTTTCTAGTAACCATCTGTTAATAACATATTTCAAAAATAATATGCTTTAGTTTCCTTTATTTTTAATCTGTATTCGTTGTTCACATAGCAATCCAAAAACTGATTTTTTAAATCCTTTCACAACACCTTTCCATATTATTTAAAAACTACATTTTCTTTAATTTCATAATCAATTCTTATAATTCTCTCAGTAAAGTATTTACTATTTTTCGAATTATCTCCCTTTAGTATTAATATTTGAATAGGCATTATTAACTTATACAATCTGCGATTTTGTGTGTGAAACTTTCCTTGTATGAAATGAATGCAACAACCGACCATGGACCTACCTTGATGATCTACTGAGTGCGTAGTAAAAATGAACTTCATCCTTTCGTGAGCGACTTGAAGTATCCATTAACAAACTTTTCAACCATAAACCTTTTGTGACATTGAGACCTTTATGTAAAATTATTATTTCATACTTTTGTAAAATGCAGTATTCAAATATTTTTTAACTCTAGTTGTTAAATTCTTTTGTTCAACTATTACTATTGGTTTCACAAGGTACCAAATTAACCTTGTGTGGTCCTTCATCATACAGTCTAATCTATAAACCCCCTCAACATACAATCTTAGCAAATTATAAGATCCCCTCCTCATCCATTTGGTCGATTCGAACGGGATTAGGTGAATTGCCCATTGGACCAACATTCACTCTCTATTTCTGAGCTTTTATTTATCTCATATCACGTGTCTGGCCCATGTCTAGACTATGAACAACCCAGAGTTAGTATCAAGTGTGTTAACATTGTTTTCTACGAATATTGGTATTATAAATTAATCAAGACTTGATTATGACACCAATGCGAGAGACGGAATTGCGGCTTGAAACTTACGAGCGACTTAATGCTATCACAAAAGCAACATTTTTGGTGATTAAGAAAACCGTGGATGAATTAACCGATCAGTTTGATCATTTGACTAAAATTCAAGAAAAATCATTAGTTGCGTACCGTGCTGAATTAAATGCAAAAAAGAAGACTTTGACGGCAACCTTAACCGTGTACTTAATTCTTCTGATCAAAGCATTGATATTAACGTACTAATCTCGAACCAGAATGACATCAACGAACTGTTCGTATACATTTCAAGTCGTATCGTACGCTAATTGCTGACCCTATCGAAAGTGATAAACCTGGTTCGGATGAAATCTCCTATCCTAATCGTTTATCCGTTTTAAGTAGCTCTCAAGTACGGTTATCGAAAAATTAACTTGCCCAATGGTGACTTAGCTACGTGGTTGTCCTTCATAAACCTCTATGATACAACCATTCATAACAATAGTTCCTTGTCTGATGTAGTGCGTTTCCAATACTTGTTAGGATTACTGGAAAAGGAACCTTTAAGTCTCATACACAGTCTTAATATCAAAATTATCGCATCGCGTATCAGTTGTTACGTGATAGATATCATAACGATCGTCGTCTTCAACTGTTACATATCAACCAACTCTTAGATCTTCCTAACATTTCGGCGTACAACATCAACACAGTTAGACACTTCGTTAACCTATTCAACGAAAACACACAATCTCTATTACCATTGAAATACGATGTCCAGAATATGAATCTGCTTTTGTCCGTAGTTTTATTGCGGAAAATGGACCTCATTATTCGTCATAAATTGGAATCAGTTCGCAACTCTTCTGATGTGAGTAATCAAACGTTGCCTAAATCACAACAAATCATTGATTTCCTTAATAATGAATGCACCCATTTAGAGGACGCAATGCTATCTCAAAAATGCGAACCCATGACATCCAAACAACACAAGTCCGATCAAAATTCATTGGTCAACCAGTTCCTTTCCAGTCAGTCAAGTCATGGGTGATTGAAAAGTAACTTGCACCCCCCCCCCCCCTTAACGTTTTAACTATTTGAGATATTTGAAATCGGTTTGTGGCAACATTCTTGGATATGAGGGGCTACAATAATTATGGTTAGTTTTAAAATTTTTACCCTTAGGGGTAGTGGTGGTGGGGGGTAGCTCAAAATTTTCAAACGGGAAGTATGGTCAACTTTCATATCATTTTATAGGTCTTGATGAAACAAAACAATTGACATAAATAAAATAAAAATCGGACCACTAATAACAAAATGGCAACTAAAAATTACCTTTAATAACCCGCGTCTTAAACAGCATTTATTGTGGTAGTCAAAAAAAATATTATTTTATTAATTTTTAATTTGTATCAATGCAACTTTTTTTTAGTTCAGATCATTGCTAATAATATCTGAATGGTTAGTAAATAGTGCCTGGAAAATCCCCAACTCCCCATATTGTTATCAGTAATCTCTGACTTTTTCCTTGTAATATTCAGTTCTTGTCTCTGGATAGTTCAGCAGTACTTAGAACAGCTGTTTGGATTTTCCCAGCTGAGAATAACAGCTGATTTTAAAGATAGCTATGACCATACTGTACATCTAGTTACTATTTGATTGTTGTGTGTTGGTTAAGATTTGTTAATTAATGTTGTCATGGTTTTTTTATTAGAAGAAAGAGTACAAATTGTTTTACTGTTTAAGGGCACCATTTTGTTATTAGTGGTCCGATTTTTATTTTCATTATGTCAATTGTTTTGTTTCATCAAGACCTATAAAATGATATGAAATTCGACCATACTTCCCATTTGAAAATTTTGAGCTATCCCCCACCCCCACTACCCCTAAAGGTAAAAATTTTAAAACTAACCATAATTACTGTAGCCCCTCATATCAAAGAAGGTTGCCGCAAACCGATTTCAAATATCTCAAATAGTTAAAAAGTTAAGGGGGGGTGCAAGTTACTTTTCAATCACTCTGTATACATGCCCTTCATTCTTATCTAAATCACCCACTAAACGATTTCAAGTAGTGAAGAAATCTCAAAAATATGTTTCGTGTCTCGGCTCGCATGCTACCAAAGCATGTAAATTACTGTCGTCATGTAAGAAATGTAATAAACGACACCATACTCTGTTATATTTTGACCCAATTGAGGCTGGTAAGGTTGTACAAACATCAAATCAGCCAAACCATCAACCTGTACACGAAACCACTGTTTCGGGAAAACAGAACAAAGCTGTATCACTACGTAATCAGCCTGTGTTGCCTAGTATGAATACTACTGTATTACTCGCTACACCTTTAATTCAAATCACATCTTCATGTGGCGAATGCCATATATTTCGTGCTCTCATTGATTCCGGCAGTATGTGTAACAATGCTTTTGAATTTGAAACGCTGTAAGTTCAATTGTCAGGTATTGATCAACATGTCACCAATAACAAAGGTCAGATTATTATTGATCTCAAAACAATGTCAGAGAAAACTGTAATTGAAGCATTACCTACCTTAGTTATTGATAAACTAACAGTCGAATTGCCACGCACACCTATCTCTAATGACGTTTTACGTCCCACACAATCTCTTGAACTTGCTGACCCTTCATTCCATATACCAGAACGTATTGCCATTGTCATTGGCAGTGCCATCTTTCCTCATCTTCTAACCCAAACTCAGTTTTCACTTGGTCCTAATTTACCTTCTGCATTAGGAACAATCTTTGGTTTAGAACTCATTGGTACAGCTCCATGCATACCTCCCAGCGATAATTCTCGTGAAAATAACTCTACATCTACCCTAAACGTATGACTTCACGCAACCAGCATTCTGCAATCCACGAGTATTTGCATTCTGCAATCCAGCGGTTCTGGACACAAGAAGAATTACCTTCAAAATCCATACGGTCACATGAAGAAACATTATGTGACAATCATTTTTCTGATACACATGCCCGTGATGAAAATGGATGTTATGTTGTGAGACTTCCTCTCAAAGAGTCTCATACTTGTCTTGGTGAATCTACGCGTGCCGCTGAAACACGTTTATATGCCATGGAATAATAATAGTTTTGTTCCAATGGTAAATTTTCACAACTTTATCATGAGTTCATGGATGAGTACCTGAGTCTAGGTCATATGTCCAAATTAACAAATGCGGATCTCACTCAACCACATTATTTTCTGCCGCACCATGGAGTGATTAAAGAGAATAGCAGTACAACGAAACTCCGCACAGTTTTCAACGCCAGCTGTAAAACAAGCTCTGGTTTATCACTCAATGATATTCTCTTGACAGGTCCCAAGTTGCAAAACATTTGCGATTTACCCTTACAGTTTCGTTGCCACAATTTCGTCTTTTGCTGTGACATTAGGCAAATGTATCGCCAGATAACAATTCACCCTGACGACCGTCATCTTCAATTAATTCTTTGGCGTCAAGATTCCAAGCAACCTGTTGATATATTTCAATTAAATACCGTTACATACGGTATGTACAGTTCCCCATACTTAGCTATCCGCACACTCCATCAGCTTGCCATTGATGAAGGATACAAATACCCTTTTGCCGCTCAAGCATACCTATGTTGACGACATAATTATAGGAACGTAAACTACAGACAAAGCGCTCTAACTTCAATCTAAACTCATTAAACTACTAAGAGCAGGTTGTTTTGAATTAAGGAAATGGGTTTCAAACTGTCCAGATGTGCTGACTACTGTTCCCCAATCTCATCTTGAAACTCCTAAGTTTCTTCAAAACTCTGATGTCCCTCACTTTAATGTTTTAGGACTTCAGTGGTCATCCACTTCAGACACATTTTCCTATAACTTTCAAACCTCACAGTCCAACAAATTACCGACCAAGTGGACAGTTCTAAGCACTATCGCACAAATATTTTATCCTTGCGGTTTTCTAGTTCCATTTATCATGATGGCAAAATGTTTTATGCAGCTACTTTGGACAAAATGCCTATCATGGGATTTTCCCTACCTGCTGAACTTCACACGCAATGGAAATGGTTTTCTGATGACATGCAATACTTATCACAAATTTCTATACCTCTTTTTTTAAACTTATCATCAAATTGCAACTTTGAATTACATGGTTTTTGTGATGCATTTAAATTAGGATATGCAGCTACAACGTATGTAAGATGTGAATTCCCTGACAAACAAATCTATATGTACGAAACTGTTGATGGCAAAGAGTCGTGTGGCACCATTAAAAAGGGTTACTATTCCAAGACTTGAACTATGTGCGGCATATTTATTGTCACAGCTGATTAACCACAATCAACTTTTATTTTCTGTTTTTTATTAATTCACATAACATTCATTTATGGTGTGATTCAACGATGGTTTTGACATGGATACAAACCCCATCCTATCGATAGAAAACTTACGTTGCTAATCGTGCTTCACTGATTCAAGAACTAACTAACACCAACAGAAGTCTGGAGACATATATCATCGGAACACAACCCTGCAGATTTTGCATCTCGCGGAATACGACTCTCATCTCTAATAAATCATAACTCTTGGTGGAACGGCCCGAATTGGCTCTCTCTCCCTGCTTCACAATGGCCGTCTTCTAATTTTAATCTCATTTCCTTAGATACTTCTCATGAGACTAAACAAAATCATCTACTTCTTTTATGGTTGTTAACAAACCTGAGTGGTCCGTTTGAACTAAATTCTCTTCATGGACTACCATTGTACGTGTTATGTCATACGTTTTGAGATTTGTGCATAACTGTCGTAATCCTGACTCTAACCACCATTTTAACTATTTAAGTGCTCAAGAGTTGAACACAGCACGTAGCAAGATTTTTTATCTTGTTCAACAATCTGTCATGTCTGATGAATTCAAACATTTGTCTCAAGAACAGGCTTGCTCTAAACGTCTCCAACGTTTAAACCATTTATAGATTCGGACAAACTAATACGAGTTGGCGGACGCATCAGTCAAGCACCACTCTTTAACGATATTCGGCATCCAATTGTGTTACCTAAACACCACCACATAGTCAATGTTCTCATAGATTATTATCATAATCTTTATTTACACGCTGGACCTCAACTGATCCAATCATTGCTGTCAAAATTTGTTTAAATAATTTGTGCTAGGAACGTGATCAGGTCGCGTATTTTTAAATGTATCACTTGTTTCAATCTTCGTCCGGAAACATTGTCACCTCTTATGGGAGATCTACCACCATGCCGTGTCACACCAGCTAAACCTTTCTTATCTACGGGAATCGATTATGAAGGACCGTTTAACATCAAAGTCACAAACCTAAGATTTATCAAACAGATAAAGGTGTATATTTGTACTTTTATCTGCATGATAAACAAAGCCGTACACATCGAAGTAGTGCATGATCTTTCAACCTCTGCCTTCATTGCTGCTCTTGTCAGATTTACAGCACGACATGGCCAATGTAAGCACATTTATTCAAGTTGTGGTACTAATTTTGTTGGTACTAATACAGAGCTAAGAAAAATCGTTCAAGAACAAGTCAAAGAAACACGTGATTCGTCAATCATTTCGCCACCGAGCATGGAATTACTTTCCATTATAATCCACCTGCTGCGCCCCACCATGGTGGCTTATGGGAATCAGCGACCAAGAGTGCCAAACATCACTTACATGGAGTTATCGGTTCAACAATACTCAAAAGAAGAAAAAACAGGGAAAAGGAAAACGTGATGTACCCATGTCTAGTGAGTACAAGGAACACATCATATTTTTTTATCTTGACCTTTCTTCTTTGAACAAAAATATTCATGAATTTTATGGTTTTTTATCACTTTTATTTTGTAGTAATCATCGCACTTCATGACTGAAATAGTGATTGTGCACTTTGGTGGGTACGTTTTTGATTTATTTTACATTAAAATGGGAAGACATATTTGTACGAAGTATGGTTTTTTTAATTCTCCAAAACCGTACACTATGAACAACTGTACATTATTATAAAATATTTAGATGGATATGTGGTAAAAATAGTTAACACAAGCTAATGATCTCCTTTTGTAAAAACGTCTCTAATTTACTGATGTGTTTTAAAACAGCAGCTTACTTCAATAAGTATTTCAAACGTTTATAAAATGGTATGTAATAAAATTGTATGTTTTTAACCTTTGGATAGCGTTTCATTACAACCGTGCTGCAGCCAAGAACGTGATGCCTCGCCGGGGACGTGTTTAGGCGGAATAATTGGACTTATCTACGTGAAGGAACCCGGATTCCGAGAAAACTCCCTGCGAAATATAAATGTTGTGAAGGTACGGTTAGGACATCAATTTTGACCCAGGATTGTTTTACGAGTGGCATGTTTTGTTTTGAGTGTAACACAACGCTTGTGGGGGTTTTAAAGTTTTGAAATGGAACGGTCCATAACCTCAGTCCTGCACTTTGCCTGTAAAGGTTTTTGGAATTTTCTTCATATCTATTGATAACATTACCAAAATATTGCATTATTATTACAAAAGATACAAAAATTTCTTTAAAAAAATATTTTATATAACTAACGTAGTTTAGCGAATTTATTTACAAAAGTTTAGTCAATTACGTATAATAAATTGATGGGAAAAGTTTAAAATTTAAAATTGCGCAGTCAGCAGGAAAACCGAAAACGGGTTTAGCTAAATTCAAAAAATAATTTACTTTCAAGTTTTAATTTTTTCGGTTCATATTGGTTGGGGAGAAAAGACGCTTGAGCATGTTGTGCGGAAAAATCCTCCTCATTTCATACTTTGCAAAAAACAAAATGGAACTTTGGAAAATAGATCTGATTGTGCTAAACTGTCACTTTTTTAAATAAATAAAATAAAACGTTAGATAGCTAAATATATTCTGAACAGGGTGTAAAATCCTATTGCTACCGTTTTAACATAATTGATAGAAAACAAACATATATTTTAGCTTGACTGACCTTCCTTTGTATTAAGTTTTTTTTATTTCTTTAAAAAAATCTTAATTTCCAGCTTAAACGCAGTCAAAAAGTCGCGATGGCTCCAAATGGTACAAATTTACCACAGAGCCCGCCAGTATGAGGTCGATACTATAAAGTTAGCCGAGTTATAGGCATCCACGACTTCGTGTGTGGAATCAGAAAAGGGCAACAGTTAAGGGCAAGGTAGATATTCATGTGAGCCAGAGATAAACTTACAATGATACGAGCATTCCAAAATATGAATCTTGGTACGCTGATACAGTCTCAGAAAGACCCGTGAACTAGTGAAGTGAACAAAGTGAAGACAGCGATTCAGGAATTGTAGAAATAAAATAATGAAACAGATGTGTTGAAATCTACCTAAGTATAACAACGTTTTGATAACATTCATAAATAGTAGGAAGTCATTTATTAGATCATTTAATAGGTATATTAATTTAACATATTTTTTATTTTATTCCAATTACAAATCCTTATAAATTCAAGTAACTAAACAGCAATCCACAAGTGTATCATACCTAAAGTCCTAACAATCTCTACCAGGTTGAAAATTCTACAACAAGTTTGACTGGTCATAAAGTAAAATAAAACACACCTCTTGCTTTACCATTTAAAAATAATGAATCCTCACTTAAAAAAGGTCTCATATTTACCAGGCAGTTGATTCAAAAGGAAGTAATATCTTTTAATACAGTAGATTTATAACGAGCATGAAATAACTTTTCATAATCCGAATGTCGTTGCCTTATGAATTAGATTTCTCGATTACCAGAATATGAACCAATAAACTCCAGATGTAATTTATCTCAGAACCACAATGGACCCCTTAGGATAATAACGCTTAAAAAATATCACATCATAATGTTCCTACTATGTAGAGAGATGTTGTTTTGTTGAACTAAAACAGACAAATACTAAACATCTGGTATCAGAAAACGGATACAAACCTTTTCCTATACATCCCATATTTATTTCATATATTCTGGCAGTTAGTAGGATTAAATGTAGCTGATGGCTAATTTACTAAACACTTATTTTCAGGTCAGATTTACAGCTTCGTTTTATGTTGCGTCCTGTCAAAGGAATAGTTACATAGGTTTTAAAAGGCCAGTTTAGGTTGTATAATATATCACAATAAGTTATTCACAAGATCAGTATGTGATATTTTTAATAGGAATGAATATATAGAAATGTAATGAAATATATCAAAAATTAAAGATTGCAGACAGAACTTGAAACATATTTTTGAAGCTTAAGAACCTAAATTTCCTTTAAATTTATATATTTGCCATAGATTATCACCTTTAATGTTCCCAGAAGTACCGGTTATGTCAATTTGATAAGGACATCGAGTATTACAAAACAAAAAATTTCAATTAAATTAGTTTAATTTTATAAAAAAACTATAGACTAATGGACGTACAAATTTAAATATAAAAGAATTTGCACGCAGCACTCTGACGTGAGGGAAGTGAATTTGTACACAAAAACTAAAACTATCTATATATATGTTAAAACATACATTCATTGCAATTATTATGGAAATATGAAAACATTAAATATTTTGACTGATCTGATGCTGGTGGTTCTATTTACCTGTAATGCTGGGGAAAAAATGTTGAGCATTATAAGGTTAGGAGAAGTTCCAGTCAGGATTGAAAATAGGCGTGAGGTTGCTGAGGATAATAAGCGATCACTCACATCGTGTTCAGGGGGTCACGTTAAGAACTTTAGGAACTATATGGTGGTCCCGGGCTTTAGTCTCACCGTGCAGGGATACATTCTAATAGTTTACTTTTCCATAGGAAATTCACTAACAAAATAAAACACTTCTACAAATATGGTCAAGTTGTAAATGCATACTAAATTTCACAAAAAGATTTATGAACGGTGTAGGCTTTGCGTAGTCACATTCATATACAGAGAACCAGAGGACATAATGACAGACTTTACCATGATACCCCATAAAACTAACAATCATTTCATGAGAACAATGTTTTCTCAAAGCAGGGGGATTATAAATGCATTTATTATTTACAAAGAATTAACGAAACTTTGTAAAGCTGAGGTAAGAGGTAAAAAAGGCGACTGTTTAAACGAACTTCATCAGTCTCTAGAGACCTAACCACCTCTGCCTCCAGTTCCTGAGACCGACGATGTAATTAAGCCTAAAACAAGTGTTCCAACATTCTCTGATTCTCTAACTAACATATATCATTCATTACGTATCACTATCACATATATTATTTATTTATTACTTACCACAAAAGGAAAATTTTTATTTACATCATAATAATATGTAAAGGTGATTTTTTTGGAATATTGTATACGTTTTACCTAACGATAATACGTAATATTATGATATTTATTTATACTTTTAAAATTATGAAAAGAAAACTGCTGTTGTAAAGGTTCATTCTATATTAATTAAGTTAACGAATCCAAAGTTAAATCAAAACGTGATAGCTAATAAAGTGTTCTTAAAACTTATTACAATCCTCATCAAATATAAAAAGTGCTTCATAATCTTCATTAAACTGAAAAAGTGTACGTTATTTTTTCACTCCTCATAAGTTTTACAATAATTAACAAATATATCTAGTTAAATAAATATTAATTTCGCGTAACATATTCATAGTCTTATTTAAATAAGAGAACAGTTAAACAATACATACAGTAATGTTGTATTCCGACAAAATAAACAATTAAATGATGCAATACATACATAATTTGCGAATAAACCTTATAAGAACAAAACAAACATGATAAGACAGTCCACAAGGTACTCTTTTGCTTGACATTTCTCCATAGAGTAAATTATTTATTTTCAATCAGATCACATAAATACATGTTTGGAAGTAGTGTTGTTTTTTTTATTTAAATTTTTTAAAACGCATAAATGGCTTGTTATAGCACATGGGATAACGATGAAATGTAATTAATACACAGATAACAAACTCGTCAGTAAATTACCTGTCACTAGACGCCAGGCAGCAACAGCGGTCATTGTGGTGAAGGTTTCATGTGGCATTATAATCACCTGTTAGCCATACTGATTTATGCAAATAAAATTGATTATTATTTAAGCCATAGTATTACAGTATTTAAGCTATAAACGAACTTATATATTGCAAATTGTACAAATAAAAATAGGCAGGATGGGTTATTGCTAAATATCAAAACACGTTATTGATATGTAAGTAGTAAAACACGCTTTGTTTAAAATTAAGTAATATAGTAAATACAACTTCACACTTTTTTGTGTGCTGCCTAAATACAAATAAGTAAAGCCTGCCCTATAATTGGTGAATTGTGTCTTTTTGGTAACATACTGTGGATATTACTTCGAAATATAAATGAATATTATATAAGTATTATATTGCCATGAGTTTTAAAAAAAGCTGGGATTTTAAATCAACGATAGTCGCCTCAATAGTCTTAGGTTCTGGTGAACGAGGTGACGGGTTTGATTCCCGGGGTCACCCTAGTGATTTTAGAGGTTTGAACCATTGTCCTCTTACAACGGTAATAAAAATCCCACTGGCGTAGACTGTAACAAATTTAATGAAATAAACTAGAATCAAGTAGTTTATAAACCACACTATAAACAACAAACACTAATTAACGCTATGGCTGAATAAGTTATAACTCTAGATTTAAAGATTTAAACAGTTGTAGAATGATTTTTTTCCATTTTGACAAGTAGTGAAATATATTATTTAGCTGTAGCATATGCATCTAAAGTTATATGTTACCAGTGTCTACTTAACGGGTATAATATATTTATACAGGAAATATATTTATCTTAATATCTTAATTCCTCCGTAAGACGCCGACGCAGTTAGAGTGTATTTTAAGGTGTATATGAATGAGAATGGTTGAAATGCCTTGTCTAGCCTTGTTACTGACTAAGACTGCCTGATTATTTAGCCAGAATCATTAATTTATAGCCCAATGACCAATGGCAGCTGAATCTAGGATCGAAACTTCACAGGATTTTCTCAGGATCGATCAGGACAACTCTATGATTATGAAGCGAGCACGCTAACCACTGGCAATAGAAATAATAAACAATTTTGTATATTGATTAAAGTACCGTATATTCTAATACCATATCAGTAAGTAAATATGTATATAATACCACCGAAAACGACGTTAATTTATCAAATTATCATAAGAATAAATTTATAGCTATACCAATGCGAAGACTAACAAAACGTGTACTAAACGGCACAGACGGGTTACACGGCCCAGAGCGTCGTCACCATGTCAAATAAGACCAGCTGTTACTTGTACACAAATATTCATCTGATGAGAAACTGCTCCCAGTGATAAACCACGAGTCATTCTGGTACGGGAAAATATATGGCTTGGCTGTATTTTAAAGTTTAATAACAACAGTTTTAATATTTGCTGAAATGCTGGTACAAAAAAGAGACTGATGAATTTATTTTAAGAGTGGAAAATTACATACAATCTCAATCACGGCATTAATTAAAAAGTTCGTGTACAAATCAGTAGAAAACAATATTTAAACATAAATCTGAGTTCATAACATTTCGTTACTATATAAATTGTTAAATTTAGTTTGTGAAACTTCTTTAAACGACGGGAAAGGTGATTACTTTAGTTCATTAATTTAGTGCACAGTTGCATCCTTGCTTGTAAAGGGACATTCTGATATTGAAAAGTTAATTTTGACTTAAAGGTGAAACTATAAATAAATTTGTTGTACATAATTTAACGTTATCCAATAATTATTAACTAATATATTTCACAGCGAAACTAGAAATTATTTCTATTAGTTTTATTTCACATGCCAATTGATTGTAATGCAATTTATTCAAGTTTAATCGAACGTAAAATTATATTGCATTTACGAAAAATCATATTACCATTTACACAAAAAATCGAGATTTTATTACCTTATCGTTTTCTAGTAATATTGAAAACTCATAGATTGAAGGACAGAACAAATAAGACGATAGCTTTATTGATCATTTACATCACCTTTAAAACGTTATGTTAATATTAATTGACACACCAACTATTAACTCTTAGATTGTGTTAAGAAATGGTAAAGACGATTCTAGAAAAATATAAAAAGGAGGAGTAATATGTTCGAAAATCGAGTTTGTGAGGCATGGATTGTTACATCGTTATATTCGTACTGTATTTTTCCTGACACAAAGCACATTAAGCATATTGACTGCATAATGTCATGGCGCAATTTGTTTCAGTATATTTTGATTAGTATAAGTGATAATAACATTATTGTAATGTACGGATCATAGTTTGTGACATGCCAAAACCTATTTTATATTTGGTTTACACCCTGGTCTCATGCAAAAGAAACATCAGATCCACAAGAAGGTAAAAACAGTAATCCGTTTCAAAGAAGTTGGCGCTTGTAACATTAACTAATTTGGATAAACGTTTTAATTGTAATCAAACGTTTCTTAAACACTTTCTACAGCTTTTCAAGTCTTGCAAACTTATCTCCATATGTAAGTCATGTATTACTTTGTATAACATGAAGACATTCAGGTTAAAATTGTTTAGTTTTTGGGTGTTATATTTTCAGACTGTTTGCCAATGTTCATTATGCCTAGTGCATATTGGATACTTTACTCTGGGAAAGGAATTTTGCCTATTTTAAAAAGCAAGTACAATATTGTTCCATACGTATATATCTATATATACAATAGGTTTTTATCATGGCTCTTCTATCGTCATTTTAACTTTCTTTTTTAACAGTGGATTTAACATATCATCTGATACTTTATTAGTACCATCCATATCCCTTTTTTAATTCAATTAAATTATATTTTTTATGAAACACTTAAGTTTATTTGTATCTTTTTAACAAACTCATTTATATACAACTAATTTTAATATATTCTTGATGTGCTAATACGTCTTGGTTTGTTTGATATTTGTAATGGTTTTAACAATAAACATTATTGAAAAAGGCTTACCAACCGCATGCTTAAAAATTAACATTACATTTTTACAACTTAAAGATGTATTATCTTTTATACTAATGACGAATTAAAAAACATTCAAACATTTAGCACAGTTTGGATTTAAATATAAAGCTTTACCATTTAAACTAACTGTTTAATATACATAACATAATTGAAGACAAGACGCAAGAGCCGTGTCAGCTGTCACAAGACAATAGGTTCTGCACCGCCATGGGACTACAGTGTCACAGCACATTGGACATCACTGCATGAATGTTTGATCAGCTTTCTCTTTGCAACTGAACAAAACTGCATCGTTCATCATTATAATAACATACTTTTTCATATATTTTAAAAATAAAATATTCGGTGTACATGTTTTCCTTTAGAGTAGTCAACAATTAAAATTTAAAGAGTTATATTGAGTGTGAAATTTAGGAATCGCAAAACAAACTTATGCAGTTTAACAATCTTGAAAGTATTATATAACACTAGAAATCATGGAGTAATCTGCCGAAGAATTTTAAATCCTAAAATCACGTCTCTCTAAATGAGTTTGTAACATACTTGGACGTTATATTTCGTATTGTGATATCAGCTACGTCAGTTGGAAAGTTGGCTGGTACCTTTACTTTTGATAAATGCAGAACAACAAATATTTTAATGCTTAAGAATGTTTAAAGTTAGACTATTTTCCTCTTCAATGTGAGGCAATTCTTAAATCTGATCCTGTTTCTCTATTATAGGAAATTTGATCCAAATACTAGAATTTAAGTATGTCAAGAAATATATGTAAATTTACTTTAGGAAATTTAAATTTTTTGTAGGTTTGTATATTTACTTCAAAATACATTTTATCTCTTTGCAATTTTTCTTAATTTATCATTGATAAAATAATATTGTACAAGTTAATGTAGTTAACCATTACTATTAATTTATAATCGGGTTTACCGGTACTCTTACCCAATCGAATATTTAATTGGGCCATAGTGTCTCATATTTTGATGAACCCATTCTTGGATTATGGTTTTACTTCCAAAACATAAATACTACGAAGTGGTTCCTGTTACAGATGTTTAGCCTAAGGGTTTTACATACGTATATACATTTGTTAGTCAAACCATTCTTAATCATCTACACTAACGATTACATTAACTAACTGAAACTTAAGATGTTTTTATAATACCACCTAGGGATTGTTTAATAAATACAAATTGTTAAAAAACAAGATCAGAAAGTACAGTAATGTTTCGACTTAATTTATTTACAAGCATATTTTATGCAAATTATATTGGAATATTAGTACCAAAAAAAATATACATATTATTTAATTAAATATTATTTAATCACGATCATTTAGGTTCTATAAAATGATAAATACAGTACGTTGTATATTCATATTATATTATTACGTTAAACATGAGGTTAAATGTTTGATATTTTATGTTTACATATTTCACTAAATCGGTATTGTTAAGCTGTCTGTTTTATTACACCAATGCTCATTAAATGTGATGACACATGATCAGTCTGTAATAAAATAAACCGGTTGGACCACATGGTCCCACAACTACCGTTCCTGTCTATCTGTTAATCCCCTAATCGTATCGTTATTTTTGAACCATAGCAGCTCCTTTGAACCCAACATGTAGCCGGTCAGTTATTAAAGTAAATACTAAATTTTTCCCGTTTCGTGTTAATTTTTCCCTTACTTCAAGATTCGCCACACTAGTTAGTAATATCGAAATATTCCACTATATATTATAATCTTCTTATGATTTACCTAACGTTGAAATCTTGATCGTAGACGATGCCAGTGTACTTAATCTATGATGCTATCTAACCATAAACTTTAATTATATCTAAAAAATAGTTGCTTAGACTTTACTATACTACTAAAATAACTGCACACAAATTTAATATCCCGTTAAATGTAGTGCGTTATAATTAAAACCAAATGTCTTAGTTTTGAACCTGTTTTCAATTTTTTTTTTACAGTAAGAGGATAAAATAAGTAACTATGAAGGAAGGAGAGCCTTACAACATCGTAACACGGTGTTATAGTGGTAATGTGAGAGGTTTGCGGCTTATTACATCTAAACGACGGCATTTCTGGCGACTCCTTCAGCTTAGTCCTATTATCACAAGAGTGTTACTGTTGCAATATGCAACATTTAATTACTTGAGTTATATTTAGATTGAGTTATAGGGACATAAAATCCAATTAAAAAAGGACCAATTATTCAGTTGAGTAATTATTCGGACTAGTTGTCCTATTGCTTGAACCCGAGCAAGTTTGTACCCAACGAAAGGTTACTTCAGTTGTAAACAAACATAACAGAACATCTGATATTAAAACGGATGATATCATCTAAGAATAATGCGGCATAGGTACCTTCAATCAACACGTAGTTTCGACTTCCGCCGCCGGATAGCGCCACCGTTATGAAGATTCAGCCCTTTACTGAATTTAACTGATGCCCTGTCTTAAGATCCTGAGACTTATTTACAAATATAAGTACAAATACCTTTAATTTAACTCGTAAAACGTTAAAATCCACCCAGCCGTTATCACGTTATGACTGTGAAGAAAACAACCCTAGCATTTTAATATATAGGATGTCCCATCTGAATATTGTCCTTATTTTATAGTTTTAAAATACCTTATCATTTAAGTATTTCTAGCAGGTAACCCTTTCATCGTATGTCGATTTGGCAACTACAATTTAAAAAATAGTACATTCTCTTAATGTAGAAACCAATTTATATAAGCAAACGTTAGAAGTTTTAAAACTCGAGTGGCGGAACCCCAATAGATTTTTGAAACGCAAATAAGCTTTCTGGAGCCCATATATACAAGCCAATAACATATATGATGAGAGCTATAAAATATAAGGTCACTCGTAAAATAGTATAGAAATAAACAAGCTTGCCACTCACTGTTACTATGGTAGTCAATGCAATCATCAAAATACATACGATTAGAAGGTTAATATTGAAGATATGCTACAGAAATAATGCTCCCCTCATTTATCATTCATGGTAAAATTCGGCTGTTTGGCTCTGTGAGATAAAACTACAAAATTAAATATGCAGATACAAACTTAATTTAATTGAATCCATGAAGCGACAGTGTAGTATACTCTATGAGGCTCAAGGGACGGTGATTTAGGTTGCAGATTCTTGTTCATTCTGTTAACTTTTACTAAAAAAGATAATTCCATATTTGTTGTAATTACTTTATATAAAATCGTTTTTAATTTGGTTCTTTACCATCCTATTATTAGTTATTCAACACGAATCAAATATAAGATTGGATGGTGGAGTTCATAAGTCAGCTTATCTAGCATATTTAGCACTTAAGTTTTGTAAGGCTTTCAATTGTGTGCTGAATTTCTAGGACACTCTAAATTATATATATTTATTTATTGTTAAATCGGGGCTTGAAAACGTTAACCAAGAGTCGCAGAAAACTTAGATTTATAAAACACGAGTCGTTCAATTTCATGGACCATCGATCATCAGAGCAATGTCACTTTGCTCCCATAGAAACCATTTTACATTACAGATGAAATATTTTGCAGCTAAGATTGTTGTGTAATCAATCTAATATAGTTAGTTGCTCGTTTTACTGAGTTAATTATAGATACTACACTTATTTTGATTTGCTTATGATAATTCTTCTGTTCAACTATTTTATCCAATATCATCATAGGCTTGAAATTCTTCAGATAGTTATAATAAGAGAAAATGTTTAATTAATATTACAATAGTATATATTCCCTCAAAGTAATCATATTAAAACCATGGTTATTCGGTAGTTACAGATACAGGACTCTAGAATGAGGAAATCGCACCCCTCTCCCTTTACCACTCCGTCGTAACCCACGAATTTTGACGATGACGCTATAAGTATTTTGACAGTATAAGTATAAGACCAAATT
Source organism: Allygus modestus (assembly GCA_963675035.1). Lineage (NCBI taxonomy): Eukaryota > Metazoa > Arthropoda > Insecta > Hemiptera > Cicadellidae > Allygus > Allygus modestus. The sequence goes on along the minus strand of OY776112.1, from coordinate 142,228,873 downwards.
AAATAGAATACTAGTATTAGTAATTAGTTATTCTAATGTACAAATACATAAGTTTATAATATTAGTAAACATTTTCATATGTAAATATTCGAAGTAATAGTATTAGGATATTGGTATAAGTTATTTAGAGTAGTACCAAGCTCCAAAGCTAGCCACATATCTGCCTCGATTTATAAAGCTGTCAATTAGCAAGAAACCACACTTTCCCATTATATCCAAATTTACCGTTTCCTCCATGTTTTGTGAAAAACGCACTTTCCCCAGTAAATTAATTTACCAATACATTTTAAAATCTGCTAAAAGTACAAGTTTTCATGTAATAGATGTGGTAAGAAATGTAAACAAAATGGACAACGATAATTTCTGCAAATGTAAGTCTAATAAACAATTGTACTTTATATTTTCTTTGTTTATACGTAAATTACAAGTTTTAAAAATCACTTACTTACGTCGAAATTTATGAGTTATGATTTAAAACAGGCGACATTTTGAAACGAAATGCATATTTGGCCATATATGTTGCAATCAGTTTTGTTTTATTTGGTTGTTTGTGTTTTATTGTGTGGTAAAATCAACATATCGTTCCCATTAAAAAGTAGTTACCAAACAAATTTACTGTGAACACCTAATATGGTCATATGAACATTTATTTTAATATTTTAAATACGAAATGATATTTATACCACAATATCAAAAATGTTTTCTCAACAGATTGTAAAGAAGATAATCTTTGCTTAGGTCTTATCCTGCGGTTGTAAATTATCTTTAATAAGTAACTTTCATCGAATGAAGTGCTAAGTACAGTATCACTAAGAATGGTACTCCCTCTAGTCTTCATTCAGTAACTGGCAACATAATTTGTCAGCTAAGAGCCATTCTCGTCTCGGCGAGATCATTAATATTGCTTTTAAAAGGGCAACGATTTGTTCGTTTACCGCTTATATATTCATCCTTTCGCAGTAAAATTTGTTCAAAATATTTAATGATGTCATATTTCGGTAATTATTTACTATTTGGGCCTAAACCATGAGAAACCAAATGAGAAACGAAATAAGTATTTGTACATATGTTATGCATTTTACAATTGTTTAGTATAATTTTCATTTCTGTAGTAATATAATAAGTAGTGTCATGATACAATAAAATGGCGTTTTTAAGGTAATAACTGGCCTCTTTGTCACGATAACCCAATCAGCCTGAAATGAATGAATTGTCACATTTCAATAGAATTCTGATGTTTATGGTTTTTCGCTGTTACCACAACAATAGCTTCATTTCATCGAACATATATTCAGAATAATCGACGTTTTAATCAATATAAGTTATGTGTTAGAGATATAGATATATCATTTAGATAGTAGAGTATTATACATATCTGATTACGTAATTAAATACATTCTTTATTGTAGCCTCATATTATAAATTAAACTTTGAATTTGTTATTCCAGAATAATAAAGTTAAATAATCAAATGTTTTCGAATGTACTACTATTTCAACGCGTTAACTACTTACAATGGTCCACAAATGAGGCAATAAAGAAACATGACAAACATTTAGTACATAAACTTAAACATTGGACTTAAACATATTTACCGAGTTATAATTCACTTGACATATACATAACATTAACGAATTCCCCAAGATGTACTATGTCTCATCGTAATATGGTATCCAAGAATAACACAGGAAGGGCATTATTTTTTCGTTGTGAAATAGTTGTGTTTAACTAATTTACAATCTACTAGCTGGCAGGTAGACTCACCTTGCCCATTCGTATTTATAAAAACAAACTTATAATATAAACATTATTAAAGGTTTACCTGTTGTTTATTTTATTTATTATATAAAGAATACAAACGGATAATTCAAGGTAACGGTTATGGTTCCGGAGGAGTGTTCTATAGACTCTTAGTTTTACAACAGTCTGAAATTTTTTTTTATTTTGGTAATAACATTGAAATAATACTCGTATATTATATTCCTTACCTAATTATTTAAATTGATATAGAAATTTATATTCAGATTTACATCACAGTTTTGCTAAAGTAGGATTATATAAAATAAGTTTCTACTAAATGTATTTAAGGAATATCAACAAAGTATTTTAAACTTGTTTTGGAGTGAGGGTGTTTCGGAATCTGAGAAGCATTAGTGTGACTCTTGGAATAATCAAACCTAAACATATGAAATAATAATCATAAATGTATTAATATATGTATATACACACATATATATATATATGTGTGTTTATTATTTATCTTTTGTTTATGTACCACATAACAAATCATATGTTTGATCGAATAAAATATCAACATGATGAATAAAGGATTCTAAAAATTAGGTGAAACAAATTCGTTCTTAACCCTTTAAAAGTGGCGAATAGTATTGTGAATGTCAGAAATGTTACAAAACGCCTAGCTATAGACATTATATCTAATAATTTGGGTTACTGGCCGTAACCAAAAATAAAATTAATAGTAGATAAAAAATAAAACATTTATCCTTGTTAAAATTATTTAAATACCAAAAGAAAATTCATATAGTATGACAAATTAATATAATTATAATGTGTAGAACATGAGAAACATTAATATAATTTCTAGTGTAAATCACATGTGGCATGTTTGATAATTTTGTTGATGGCGAAAGCTTCATTTTGCTCTATTCCCAGAAACAAAGTAAAAACAAACAAATATATTACTGTTTGAGAAATATAAGAAGTCTGCTAGCAAAGCAAAAAGGTAATAACCGGAGTTTTTAACGGCATTCTCTCACAAAGGGAAACATCAACAGTCCTCGTCGTAAATGGAGTTTCCATGTTGAAGATATATATAACGGTAAACAAAAATATTCCCTAATGGAGGAAATATGCCAAAGCTTTTTGTTAGAACTAGTTAGAAATATTATTGTATTTTTTGACAATCTGATTTCTTCAGAAATATTTAATATTCAGAACTAATCGAATATAAGTTTTGTTTTATATAATTATTTTGATTCTTTAGCATCCTTAATATCGAAGCAAACAGTTATGTCTTATGCTTTAGAATAAAATGAGTGTCGATAAAAAGTTAAGGAGAAAGCCAAATAGTTTAAAGTATCAATAATAATAATAATAATTTTTGGGGAGGAGGTTAAAATGCATTTACGCACACTGAGAGGCTCGTTGTCCTCTCAATAGTGCCGGACTCCCGCAAGCTCTTTGTCCTGTGGACTACCGGCTAAAAAAACCCCTCATCGTCTAGGTCACTAGCCTGGAACTGTACTTTAGCACATTACTTCGGGCTAGGCCTTTTTTGTTATGCCACTAGGGCTTTCCTCCTGGGGGTATTCTGGGAATTAAGGCCGATCCAGATCGACCTTTTTTGCTCGAAGTAAGCCCTCAGTAAAGCGCTTAACACAGTTCCAGGTTTCCTCTCCCTGGAGCATAGCTCCAACGATGTTGGCCGGAGTGATTACCACGCCAATCTCGGACGAGAGAGAGAGACTCGGCGGTCGTGCCACCTATCACAGTGGAAGAACGTGTGCTCGGCCGTGACTGTCATGCCAGGGCAATACTGACAGCCCGAACTGGCAACCTTCCCCATCCTGTACAAATAGGCTCGGAAGTACCCGTGACCCGATAAAAGCCGGTTCACAAAGTAGTGAACCTCGCCATGCTGCCGTTCATCCCATAGTCGGATACCCGGAATGAGCCTGGCGGTCCGTCGTCCTTGAGACTTGGCTTCCCATTCGGGTTGCCAGCAGTCAAAGCTGCGGTCTCGCTCTTCAGTGGCAGCGGTCTCCCTGCCAACCTCGGGCCTCCTCCGGTAGATCCCCTGGTGCTCCCTCGCAAGATAGAAGATGGGGATGACGCCGGCGATCACCATCACTGCCGATTCGGAAACCGTGCGGTACGCAGATGCGACGCGCAAGGCACCTCGACGCTGGACGCAAGATAGCCGGTCTCGATAAACTCGCTTCTCCAGGGCATGGGCCCAGATCTCAGCTCCATACAGAAGGACTGACTGGACAGCAGACATCAGCAGGCGGCGTTTGCAGGCGAGCGGTCCACCAACATTGGGTATAAGCCTACTAAGGGCAGCCACTCCCTTAGCGGCTTTGTCGGCTGTTTGCTGAATCTGCTCCCCAAAAGTCATCCTACTGCCGACCATGACACCAAGGTACTTGGCAGCAGACTTAGTCTCGAGTTGAGCATCGCCTATTTGCACACGAAAAATCAGAGAAATTCTCCTCTTAGTCAGGACCACGATCTCAGTCTTGCCGAGAGCCAGTGACAAGCCGTGATTCCGCATCCACTCGTTGACTTTGAGCATCACCCGCCCAAGCTTGAGTTTGGCCATCTCAACGTTCCTTGCTGCAAACAAGGCAGCAACGTCATCGGCCTAGCCAACAAGACGGGTCTCATCGGGCATGTCAAGTCTCAGCAAGCTGTCATAAGACACATTCAAGAGATCGGGTCCGAGAATCGACTCTTGTGCAGCCCCGGAAGTGACGTAAATACGCCGCTGGCCTTCGGTGGTGTTGAAAAGCAGAACACGGTCAGTCAGATACGCCTCGATCATCCGCAGGAGGTGGGCGGGAACGCGGAACGTATGCCCACAGTATATTGCTCCACCTGGCGGAGTTGAAGGCATTCTTCACGTCGAGCGTGACTAGGAGAACCACGCGGCACGACCAGTGGTTGTGATTCTCCGCACTCCGCACAGCCTCGACCACCGTCAATGGTCGAATGACCAGATCTGAAACCGTGCTGCTGTGGAGACAAATCGCCTCGGTCAGTCTGACATGAATGAGTTTCTCGAGCACTTTGCCGGTGGTGTCGAGCATACACAGGGGACGAAAAGAAGAAGGAGTCCCTGGTTCTTTGCCTTGGTGATCAAAACCAGGCGGGGCACTTTCCACGGTTAAAAGAAAACGCCTTCCACCAAACAAGCGTTGAACATATCCAAGAGAACCCTTGGATTTATCTCAGCGACGAGCTTGAGAGCTTCCGCGGGAATACCATCAAGACCGGGTGTTCTTCTGTTCCGTAGGGATCGGACGGCGTCAGAAATTTCCTCTTCCCGAAAGGCTGGGAACGCGCCTACATCATCGAATCCCCTAACTGGTCGCACTGGGTGATTTTGAAGCAATGTGTCGACGACAGCAGACATGGTAGGTGGATCCATGATCGCAGGTAGTGATCGGTAGTGATTTTGTTTATACCGGTAGGGTAACATTTATTTCATTTTATTTTAAGTTTATTTGACAAAAACACTAAAAAACAAACATTACGTAGTAACTAACATACAAACGATAACGTATTTTTCAATCCATCTAATCGATATAGGTATCGAAAAACTTATTCGGCTTTTTGTATTGTTTCGCTTATGAAAGTGTACCTTCCATTCTCCTGGAATTTTAAATTTTTCATCACCCTGCATTAGTCAAGAGAATCCTCTCTCCAATCTGGTGTGTTTATTCGTGACGGGTAATTTTGGCTGTTTGAAAAATTTTAATAGGCAACAATCTATTGAAAGCAAATATTCGGCTCCTTTCCTTTAAAACCATGACTTTTTTGGTTCCTAATTTTGTTGATTCACTAGGTACCACTGATGAAAAAAAATTAAAGTACCGTAGCCTAGGCTAGGTATGAAAGCCAATATTCAGATCCTTTCCTTTAAAACCATAACTTTTTTGGTTTCTAATTTTGTTAATTCACTAGGTACCACTGACGAATAAAAATTAAAGTAGCCTAGGCTAGGTATGTTTTGCTTTTAGTATATAGGCCCTATTCAATATCTAACCTGTTACCTGTTACCTCCTTCGTACGTCCCGTAGACCCAGAGGCATGGGACCCGTTATAATTAACTATCTCTGAGGTTTTCGAAAACCGACGTTGTCCAATCAGGTGCTATAAGGTGAGGTATTAGTGCTTTGGAATGTCTCAATGAAAATGAAAAAGAAAAGGAAAAAAGGACCCGTTATATCCTAACCCGTTATATCCTAAACATAAACGTAACCAAACTTCATTAACGTAAACCGAATTAATGGGGTTTTTATGAATTAAGTAACAAATGCCCAACCGGAATACTCATATTTAGTTCTGGTAGCACATCCAAACCTAACCCAATTAGGGGTAAAAGGCAAAAGAAAATAAATTCTGGGACGTGAATGGTGGGTTGTGTGTTTATTACGTTAAGTAACGTTGAGTTACTATGTTAAGATATTTAACATAGGTCTAAGCACCCATACACATTCCCACCAACCATCTATGCCTGTAAATTGTTTTTAAAACTCCAAAATAAATAAATCGACACAGGCTATTACAAATCGTTTGGTGTTCATAAACATCAAAGTAGGTAACCTTAAACAATTATTTTAAAACCTAATTCCTTTAAAATTAAAATAAAGGAACACAATCCGATTCGACCCTGGGACCATACCTGAGCTACCATGACATAACGTGAACGCTAAAAGTTACATCTCAAGAAGCAATTAACGCAACTTCTGAATTGGCAACATCGATGGTGGATGATGTCCGAATACTACTGGCCGCTGAGTGTGTGGAGCTGATATCGGTAAGCGATAAGATAAGACTCCCAGGAATTTCAGAGAAACAGGGGAAACAAGAGTGTACGTTAGCAGGTGTGCGGAGTGTTTTGTTTAGTAAAAAGAAATATGTTATGAACGGTAGCAAATAAACGAAAAGCCAAAAAGTTTGTGCTGGTTAATTAACGGAAAAAATACAAATATTCTTTTGATAGTTGTTAGTAATGCACTTATAATCTAAATAAAATGAAAATAGAGTATAAACACTGATTGCAGGCTTAACTGAACTGATTTTAGGTGTATAGTATGTATAGGCCTATATGCTGATGACGTTTTTAACAAATAGGTATGCCACTTAAGAATAATAAGTAGTGATGTACAATATGGTCACATTTCGCGATATGGCTGAAGTGGTATCGCATCACTGTTGAGACGTTGTGTATCATTAGAAGAGTATCTCTCCTATTGTATCGTCTTTGTCATATTGTGTCATTTGAGTTTCACTGATTTCCTCTTATAAACAAATTAAAAGTCCCCAAATTTGGAGCAGGAACGTTAGGCTAGTTATAGTTTCCATTCTAAAAAAACCGGTTGCCACAAGGGGGGAAAGGTAAGCCTAATTTCCCAACACACTAAGTCAGCTCTGGGGCACGCGTCTGGCGCAATGAACTTTTGCCTGCAGTACTGTAGCATGTTTTTTTAGAATGGAAACTACAGCCATGATATCACTTCCATTCCAAATTCAGGGTCTTTAAGTCGCTTATAACAGGAAACCAGTAAACTTCAAATTATACAATATGTCAAAGACGATATAGTGTGAATGACACATACCTTGCAATATGATAATTAAATTAAAAGAATAAAACAATCGCTTACAAACCGGTATATTAAATCCTATAAAAGTATTCAGGATATTTCATTGAAGCATGACCTGTTTTATTAATAGTTGTATTTTGCTGAAAACACATAAAATAACCTGAAAATAAATAATGATATAATTATATTTAGTTAATGGGTATTCAAAATTTCTTTTTATGACATCTTCACACTTTCGTTGAGTCTAGGCGAGCAAAGACGACCGGGAGTCAGTGATGTGTAGGCCTAACTTAGTTCGCCTCCGCTCGTTTTACTGCAACTGATTATTTACCACATGAAATTACAATGCGAGTTGCTCACCTAACACATTTGGCTAGAATGTGAAGTGCATTACTACTGAACTTGATACTATTTATTATTAAATGTGTGTGAGAACATTAAATCTTTTTAGCAGAGTGCAACTAATATTTTTCTTAAGATACCTTCATAAATAATAATTTGACAAAATGTTACACGAAAGGGATTCAGTAAGTTCCGGATGTGTGAAAGAAGCGAAATACGGTCATTTTCCTTAATTGTTTAAGCTTTTTATGATATGGACATGGGAGTTATCGTGCATATGACATTCCAGTTTGAATCACTTCGTTAGCAGTAGAAGCGTTGAAGTCAGCTAAGAGGTCTCGCTCACTTCGTGAGCTCATCTGATTCAGGAGACACCCTCATAACCGTCCTCGCTTTAACCTCCCATCGGATTAACCACCTTTTTATTTCCAAGAAACAACTCTCATCTGCCGCCGTAGCCGTATCCCTGATACTGTACCGTACAAACATATCAGATCACAAGTCGATCATATGTTTCCATAGTTAGCAAGTATTCCATAGTTGCATCTTGGTACCTATGTTTTTGTACCCTTTTTTAACTGTTGTTTGACTTTTATAATTTTAGTGCTTTAAATTATCCAGGCGTTATTTGTTTTAACCGCCCATTCAGTTATCCGAACCAGGGCTCCGATGGGTTTTAACTACCCATGGCGGGTGGTTAAGAGGGTGTCTTTTGTACTTTATTTTATTTGCTTAGGCCTATTTGCAAGACTTGTTTTAAATATATTTTTTTATAAATTTAGTAGTACTAAAATTTTCGTTGAGACACCTGTTTTAAGTTATTTAAACGTGTCATTCTAAGATGGTGCTACCAGCACATTAAAAATAAGTGAGAATCACCCATTTATGTTATAATTTTATGCTTTTTAATTATTTATTTTACTCATTTAACGGTAAAAGTACCTTCTACTTGTTAGCTCAGTTATTCGTTGCGATGATTTATTAAGGATAATATGGCAACAAAGTCGCAAAACAGCGCAATTGGAAATACAAAATATGTCCATCTTTCATGGAGGCGATAGTTAGAACATGGGGATAATAAAACTTGTGGGTTGGGACCCTAAACAAAATTTCAATTTGGAGTAAGTATGTCCATTCTGCTTTGAGTGTTTTAGCCATCATCCTAGTGACCTTCGGCTTCATCAGTCCAGTAGTAGGTGCAAGATGGTGTAAACATAGCTTTAAGTCCCAGTGGGGTGGGGCCCCAAAGGATCTTTGGATTGAGGGGATGTGTATTTCGATTCTGGTGTATTATCTATTTTCCTAAAAAATTTCAGCTCCATCAGTTCAGTCATTGGTGTAAGATGGGTAGATTGATTTTCAGCGGGGCAAAGTATAATATTATCAAGGGTAGGTTTATGTCTGACGTTAACCTCTCATCTATCTTTCTACTGAATTTTCCCCTCAGTCCAGTAGTAAGCTGGTTGGAATAGGTATTTTGAATGTCAAGAAGGAAGAGCCCTAAAACATTGGCAGAAAAGAATTAGGCTTATGTTTGCCTCTGATATATTAAGTACACTGCTACGCTCAAGAGGATCCCTAATGACCATAGGATTTCCAAGCGAGTCCATTGGGGCGAAGCCCTAAGGTTTTAATGTAAATGTCTATAAACTTTCCCAGGGTTACCTGGATTACAATGCAATGTTTCATCACTATTCGATTGAGGCCTTTGGTTAAGGAGCGCTTAAAGTAAAAAGAAACCAAAAGTAATTTAGAGAGAGATTATGTTTTTCAAAAATCCATACTATTTGCAATACAGCTTGAAATAAATAGGCAGCTTTTTACAACATTTTATATTGGTCATCTGTGAAAAACATAACAAATGTTTCTTCCATAAGATTAGCATGGTAACATTGAAGTCCAGTGGGGCGAAGCCCTAAAGTTCTAGGACTGATTAGTGGCTTCCCAAGGTTAACCTGAATCACCATGCAACCGGATGAGTGGTTTAGGAGGAGGTAACAGATAAAAATTCAGACGTGGTGAGAGACTTCAATTTATATTATGAATAGATTTGTTTCATTTAAATGTTTATAAAGATATATCTCCACTTCACAATATAACAGTTTAAAATGTTGTACTCTCTGAACTCCTGTTTGAAATATATTACAGTAAAACAATATTTAAACTCTATTAGTATGCCATTTTTATTAAAATGCACGTTAATGGGCAATACTATATACAGATAAGACCCTACTGTAATATCAAAATATGATGTGGCTTTCTGAAATTACTGCTGCAAGTGCAATTAGCTCTAAAGTGTATGGTAAGATTTGGTAATTATTGTTTATGTCCTTTACAGACAATTGCATGATTTTATGATATTTATTTAATACATCTTGTAAATTTTTATTACACATCATTTAGTGTATTTTTTGCTATACTATATGTTTATGAATAATTCAAAAAGTCAATATTTTTTTATCATGCAGTTCACAATATTAAACTGCTTAATAAGTGTCATTTAACTATCAAAATGAGGTAGTAATTTAACTCTTCGGTTCATCCTCTTACGCGACATTAGAGCGTACTCCTAGTTTACTACATTTTATCAACATAAATTTATTTTTAATTCAAATAACTCATTAAACCTTAAAAACATTACAACACATTTCTACCTGTTTACACTCTTAATTTTATAATAAATAAGTCATGTGTAATTAGCTAAGAGCTTATGACAATTTCCCACACACTTCCACCTTTGCAATAATTTTAAAGTTTAAAATTGCAAACACATTTTTTAATAATAGGAACTGATTATAAATCAAGTCTTTGTGGGCACTTTAATTTTTTCCACTTCTTGAGTGACCGTTTCGTACTTTTGTATTAATTTCTTTTTTAGCCTAGTTTTTTTCCTTTTAACCAAGTTTTGTCCATTTTCACCTTTTGTTCTGACTGTTGAACCTTTTAAAATAAGTTAAAACTATTTATCAATGTTTTGGTGATTGATTGAATACGTTTCATTATGAAATCTTCATTTGTTAGTAGGTCCGGATGTCCATTTATCCAAGGTATCTGCACAACAAATCTCCCGTCTTCATTTCGGGAGACAATGGTCTTCAAGTGCTTCATAGCCTCTTATTCTAGATGTGTCATCTTATTTTATGTTGGATTTGTTATACCTATAGCGTCGAGCTTCCAAAGCTGTGAAATGTCTAATGAATTAAAGTTAGTACAGCTTAGTGATTGTTTGTGACTCAGTTCCCATGTATGCTGCCGCATCACGGTCCATCCTTACCTTGTGTTAAGAGCTAAAAGTCCATCTCCGATGGGTAACATTTCTGTGGTGAGAATTTGTCTGATGATATCTGCACCTATAAGGTTCTCAACCTCAAGTCCATGTCCATTAAAATTATACCTTTTGCAAAAATGGCTTCATAAACTCTACGATCTTGAAAGAGTGGTATGAGATTACAGATTTTGTCTTGGTCCATAACCCTAGCTTTACATGTGAATTTACTTTGGATGTTCTCCATTGTAACATCATACACATTATGCGTTACGTGGTTATTTTAAACACCCCCAAAAAGATCATGACTCACAGTTTCTTCTCCTTCCTTTGGTAAGTTTAGTTTACTTATACAAGACTTAGTTACGTAGGAACGTTGTAAACCGGAGTCTAGCAGGGCACGAAAAACTAAATTTTTACCCTCAGTTGTTTTACCTTGTACTACCAATGTCTGTAAATAACACTGGCCACCCCATTGAGAAAATAATACATTTGTACCCCCAATTTTTTCAACTTTCTTTTTATTTGAATTTTCAATATGTTTTGTTTTTACTCCGACTTCATCACACTCTATATTTGGACACATTATAGTGTGATGTCGTGTCTCACAAAAGAGACATTTTAAAAAATTACGACAAAGCTTATCACTATGACCAGGTTTGAGACAGACAAAACAACCTGTAGACCTTTTTAGCTGCTCTTTATTCTTCTCCAACGACCAATCCGAGACTGTAATAAACTATGTTGTTTGATGTTATTAAACTGCCAAATAAATAGACTGATGGTCTATTACTGTTGGTTGCCAATACACCAGCAGTGGACTGACTAGTAGGCAGATTCATAGGGTTGTGATCACAGGTTGTTTTATGTAGGCCCAGCTGTTTAGATTCCCTATGGACTGAGCAAAGCCACTTCGAGCGAGCTTAAGACATTCCTCACTCTCCACTTCAGCTTTGAGGAAGTCCAGAAGAAGACCTAGGTAATTGAATCGGTACTGGCTATTCTACTGACCTCGTTGAAATTCACTAGCGCTATTGATGTCCCTCCCAGGCTAGCAACGTTTGTTCTGGAAGGGCTGACTCCACTAGAGGATATAACATTGCTGCATAGTTATCTGAAGTGACTCCCAGGGACTCCAATGCATGCAGTTTTGCCACGATCTTATCGTATAAGCTACAAAGGTTTTGGTGACCTCTATTATTTTAACGCTCTAACACCAGGTAAAGAAAATCTCGAACATACACTTCAATTAGTAGTTCATCCCTCGTAAACCTACTCTTAAAGACGTAAATTGTCTTTTCATAGTTATTCCTGGTTGGAGGTTAACCTTAAACTAATTCCCTATCTGGACTATTCGGTACTGCAGCTTGAACTATGTATTGGAACTTATCTTCTGGCTCTAAACTAGGGTTCTCATGTATTTTACGGAATGTTCCTAAAAAACTATCCAATTTCGTTAATTACCATCTAAAGCTTTTATTTCTAATTTATGAAGACAGAAATTTCTGTTTTCAGATATCTGACTACGGCTAAAATTTGTCTGGTTGGTTTCCTACTGATTATAACTAGGTTGATTCATGAGATGGTCAAATCTTACTTGTAGCCCAAATCACCTTTCTCTCAAGAATCAAAAAGCCTTTATTGTCATAAAATTAATCAAGTTATACAGTAAAAAACAAAGAGTTATTGCAATAGTGGTCTTAAAACAAAAAAGTCATTATGCACTGACATTTTATAATACTTTATACTGAAAAAAAAACAATAACTTTATTGGCCACCACTGTCAGAAAAGAAATCCAGGACGCTGGAATATTCTGTGTCGATCAAAAATTGTTTAAGCTTGTTTTTAAATCTACACTCTTCTGAATCCGTTTTAGGTCTTGAAGTGAATTGAAAAGCTTTATGATTGAAACATAGGTGCGTTTCTCAAAGTTGGCAGCCTTATGATGGGGGGGGATAGATAAGGTCCCAGTGTTCCTGAAATTGTAGTGAGCAGTGTCTAGGTGTTGAAAAATTAGTTTTCGCTAATATATATGGAGAGACATTCAGAAATATACAAGGAAAAAACGTGAGATTTTTTTTAGAATTTACCTCTACAAGAGTCTGTACTTTTCATGCCAAAGATTAATCTAATTCTTTTTTCTTTGTAGGTGGAAGATACCATTTTTTCTTGTAGTTTCGGTTCCCGAAATAGCAATTGCATAACATATGTACGGATAAAAGCAGCCATAGTAAGCTGTCAAAAGAACACGAGAACTAGAAAATTTAGAGAGTCTGCGAATGATGAAAAACTACTTACTTTCTTTGTTACTTTATCAATATGATCAGAAAAATCAAAACGAGAATCAATAATCAAACCAAGAAAGTTTGTTTGCTGGCAGGAGATAATTTCACTCTCACCCCCTATAGTCGAAGTGATAGGACCCAAAAAGGTATAATTTTCTTGCCGGCCTGAAACTAATACAGCTGAATTAGATGTCCCAAAGGATGACAAAAATGGGAATTATAAACTTTAAAACTGGAGTTTAACAGGATGGCGGCCATTTAAAGATGGCGAATTTACGTTTTTAATAAATTAGTCATATCTCGGTTATTATTTATCAAAATTTGCCAACTCTTTTTTTGTTGTGTAGATAATTTTATTCCTCAAATAAAGTGTCCTGATAATATTATCTGTGTATGGCTTGGTTTTCTATTTATTTAATAAAATATGTAAGAATTACAGGGCATTAATTGCTTTAAACCAGTATATCTCCTAAACTGTACATTTTATTTGAAATACACTACTTATATGAAAGATAGAAAAGATTATAAGCTTTACAATGATATATAACATAAGGGGGTGTAAACTACATATGCAAATATAAGAGGTGCAGAACTGCTGGATGGCAGCGCTCGGTGCGATGTGGTGACGCGGGCCGGCCTCAGCATAGTCCATGGCGTTAAACCGATATTATTTCACATCTGGGTATTGGTACCAAATTTGGTTCAATGTTTTTTCATCTAATTAACTTTTAAAATCCGCTGGGAGACACTCTCTCAGAGCTTCCTAACCCCCTGGGTTGACCTCATCAATATGGCGGACTGGAAACTATACAGGGTTTGCTTTAAACGTTTGTAACTCCTTTACCAGTTGCTGTATTTTGACAATTAAGGTGTCATTTTAAAGAACATAGCCTATTTAACATTCACCGTTAATATCAAGATCGTTAAGTATTTTGTAGTCTGTTTGTTCAAGTGTTAATTATACAAATTCAGATTTCTTTCGAATTACTCTGCAAAAAATACGCTATTCCTGTAGTCGGCACGGTAAGACTTGGACCCGTGACCTTAATAACTTTATTTAAAAGTGGTTTATATACCTGCATTTAAGTAATCCAATTTTTTGCAGTATTTACTGTCTTGAGTTCGAAGACCAGAGAAATTGAATCAAGGGAAGAGAGTTTTATGGTGTTTTAATTAGGTTAAGAATTACAATTTTAGATGTTTCATATACAAGTTTTTAAAGCACACAATTTTTGCTTTAAAACAGCATTAAAAACTAAACAATTTGGTATTTGCAATTATTTTATTATGGTGAGGAGAAAATCTAGGAAACCTATTCAAAATATTCTTCATGTTAATTTTATGGGGAATAGGTATAAAGCGTTTTTACAACAAGTGTTTAATGAAGACTTAAGTTATGGTTTTACTAATTTAGCTCAAAAGAACAATTTATATTGCCTTTAATTTTTTTTATATTTGGTTATTATAAATATGTTACCTCACTACCACAACAAAAGTCTTGCCAAAGGCCATTAACATTATTCATAAATAAGCTAGATGCAACAACTTTTTCATTCTCCTTGGGTAAACATAAGGGCTGAGTTTTTAGATTGACTGGAATGGAGATTATAAATTATAAGTTTTTATGCAACTATTATTAAACCGCAACTTCGTCAAAAATACCATGTTACATCAAAATTTATTTGGATACATAAAATATATAACATGTTATATATCCTCCATAAAAATAACATTATACACCCGTACTGTGCTTAGCACTTTCAATAACTCGGAAACGGATTAGCTTAAAACATACAATTTAAAAGTCAAAGATTTTGATTTATTATAATAAAATTGGTTTAATGTCAATCCGTAAAATTTAAAGGATATTTTTAATCTTTAAAACACAGTAAAACCCTCTGCCCTTGATCTAGTTTCTCTGGTTTTCAAACTCGACAGTAAATACTGTCTCACATGTTCATACTAAATTTATTCAAAATAGAAGGGTTACTTAAAATATTCAGTGTAAACGGCCTTGATATAAAAAAGCTGTACATTTACAGAAGGGTCATATGCAAAATATACAGATACAAGTTCAAAAAAATTATATTTATTGTAGCTAGGTTGGTTTGAATGTAAAGTTATTATGGTCACGGCTCCAAGTCTTACGGTGCTGACTACAGTACAGTAATAGCATATTTTTTGCAGAGTGATTCGAAAGAAATCTGAATTTTGTAGAATTAAACTTGAACAATCAACCAAAAAAATACTTAATGATCTTGATATTAACGGTGAATGTTAAATAGGTTATGTTCTTTAAACTGACACCTTAAATGTCCAAATCAAGCAACAGGTAAAGGAGTTACAAACGTTTAAGGCAAACCCTGTATAGTTTCCAGTCCGCCATATTGATGAGGTCAACTCAGGGGGTTAGGCAGCTCTGAGAGAGTGTCTCCCAGCGGATTTTAAAAGTTAATTAGATCAAGAAACATCGAACCATATTTGGTACAATAGCCAGATGTGAAATGATATCGGTTTAACGCCATGGACTATTCTGAGGCCGGCCCGCTTCATGACGCGTCACCACATCTGCATCGCACCGAGCGCTGCCATCCAGCAGTTCTGCACCTCTTATATTTGCATATGTAGTTTACACCCCTTTATGTTATATATCATTGTAAACCTTATAATATATTCTATCTTTTATATTAGTAGTGTATTTCAAATAAAATGTACAGTTTAAGAGATATACTGGTTTAAAGCAATTAATGCCCTGTAATTCTTACATATTTTATTAAATAAATAGAAAACCAAGCCATACACAGATAATATTGTCAGGACACTTTATTTGAGGAATAAAATTATCTACACAACAAAAAAGAAGTTGGCAAATTTTGATAAATAATAACCGAGATATGACTAATTTATTAAAAACGTAAATTCGCCAACTTTAAATGGCCGCAATCTTTTAAACTCCAGTTTTCAAGTTTATAATTCCCATTTTTGTCATCCTTTGGGACATCTAATTCAGCTGTATAAGTTTCAGGCCGGCAAGAAAATTATACCTTTTTGGGTCCTATCACTTCGACTACTATAAATATCGCAGCTGGATTAACCATACTACTCCTCAGATTAAAGTCGATGAACTTTGTTTTTTTCAGTATTTACAAAAAGATCAGCAACAACACCAACAACATACTACTTGGTGTTATCTGACAGCAACTGCAACAACATACTACTTTGAATGAACGCATTAACTTCAAGAGTATCCCGAGAGCTGTTGATGATACTTAAGGAGGTATCGTCTGCAAATAAGCAGAGATCTCCATAGGATATACTATTTTGAATATCATTAACAAAAAGCAAAAATAGAATCGGCCCAAGGACTGAGCCTTGGGGTACCCAACAATTAACAGGAACTTCATTGGATTTCTGAGATGAGATGCTCCCACTTGCATCAAGAAACGGAATTTCGACATACTGAGTTCTGCCCACAAAAAAGAAAGCGATCCAAGTTATAGCATTGCCTCTAACACCAAAGTGCTCCAATTTCCGAAAAAGCAATTTATGATTAACTGTATCGAAGGCTTTACTTAAATAAAAAATAAACCAAAAATATGATTACGTTCATAAAGTGCTTTGGATACGTTTGTAATGAAGCTGAGCATCGCATCAATGGTGGACTGCAAACTGATTTATGACATGTGTTTATGAAAAAGGCTAAGAAGTGGTTTAAATACCTGCATTCAAAGTAATCCTATAGTTGCTGTAGCAACTAGTTTCGGTTTTTCTAGGAAACCATCATCAGGCCGGACAAGGAGTCTGCTACATTGATCTCTTCGTGCGAAGATCTTCATCAAGTTTAAAAAACGTAGATTTAAAAACTTACACACACACACGAAAATTACGGACATGACTTTACGGAAACACGAAAAAAACACTAAACAGGGTTGCGACACGACCGGGCGGAAGGAAAGTCTAGACACAGCAACCATAGGTTTACTTTAAATGCAGGTATTTAAACCACTTCTTAGTATTTACCAGTAATCCGGAGGCTAAACAACTTTTAAAAATTAAGATGAAAAAGGCGTTAAAATGATTAGCCACATCAATAGGGCTGGACACGGATATGACATTAAGCATTTTGAAAGGCTTAGAACTCTTGTTAGGGGTTGTTTCGTTGACAATATGCCAAATAGCTTTGGATTTGCCTTTTTGACATGAACAGCAACATTACCTAACTTAGCTGTTTTAGTTGCTTGTATATACTTTCTTTTAAGAGCAAGATAAGATTGTTTGAAGAGATGTGATACATCAAGATCTTTAGTAGAATAATACATTTCAAGGTTATTTTTCCTTAACTCCATTACAGGAGCATCAAGTAGAACCTTAGTGAAGTATTTCGTTGGTCGAATCTTAGAGTTTCTACAAGGAAAAGACAATTCAAATAGTAGTTAATAGCAGACGAAATGTAATCAGATTTTCTTTATCCAAACCAACTGCTGAAAAAAACATCATCCCATTTTTCATGGCTTAGAATGTATTTGAAAATGCGAACATTTTCCTCATAAAAACATCTATTGAATCTGAACTTAGGAGTCGCATTTAACAAAGTTGTAGAAAGAACAATAGTAGAAACCTCCGTATGAATCGAGTGAATCATACTCGTCTGCAACAGCATTCTCGAATTCTTCATCTTGTTAACTTACTTTGAAAGAGCTTCACTCACCTGGGTGTCTCGGTCAAAAAGTCCTTTTGCTTTATCTTCGATATTTTTAAAGCAATTAGTAATTCCTGTTTGGGTGTTGTGACCTTATCCAGGGATTCAAATTTATTAAATGTTTTGTAGACAATTTTTGTATTTATTTTCTTTTAAGTTTCACGTTCTCTAACTCCGTGTCTAATAATAATTATTATCGGTCACGGTCGCCACAAATGTGAAATATTGTAATCACGGAATAGAAAAGCTTTTTATAATTATTGACTTCTCCAAAATAATATAGAAAACACATAATTTACTAAATTTTATCAACATAATTTTATTTTTAATTCAAATAACTCATTAAACCTTAAAAACATCACAACACATTTCTATCTGTTTACATTCTTAATTTTACAATAACAAAATTCCATGTGTAAATTAGCTAACAGCTGATGATAACTTCCCACAACGAGGATAAGGACAATGATCCATCTCTCGTTATTTGTGTGTAGGCGTTTTGTAGAAGAGAGAAGAATGCTTGTCTCCACTTTAGGTGCTCTCACTTCAGACACCAGTGGAGATAATGCTGCAGAGTGAAGACGCTTGGAGAGCAGTCAGTTGCTTCACACGCCCACTCAGTACTTCGTGCGAAGCGTGACGATGAATGCCTGGCTGGCACTTAGGCATCGGGGGTGGAAAGGTTGGTCCGTGTTAGAAGTAAATATTATTTCTGCATATGATTTGTTTTGCTTAGGAATTAACAAATTGTGTGAAGGTATCTAGGTAATTGAGCATTGCCAACTTACTGACCAAATATGATTCTTGTCCAGTGCTTTAATGGTCTTCAGCAATGTAAAGCCTTTCTTTCAGAACTTCTGGTTTTGATTCACAGATTGAGTCGTGGTCACGGTCAAATTTAGACCACGTAGCTTCTAATACATCAAATATGGTTTGCACTTCTGCCTTAGTTAGTAAGGGAGAGTCTAAGTCATTGAAATTTTTAAAATGGTTTTGCATGAGGATTATGCGTGATTCTTGTAGATTCAATTTTGGTTCGAGAGAAATTATATTGTGAATATTTTTTCACAGCAAAAAGTCTTAAGTTATGAAAAAATATTAATCAAAGAGTCTGATTGCTAGAACTGTAATAATACATTAACCGATACACTGATATATTGCATTCAAGTCTTGTTTTTTAATGATGTGACCACAGAAGGTACAATGAAAAAGGTTAGATAATTAAAAATATATAGATACAAGGATAGTGATTTAATAAAAGTAAAGATAATTTACAAAAATTTAGAAAGATAAGCAATATCATAAGAAAAGAATTTAGGAACCTGTTATAAAAAAATCACATACAGAAAGAATCCTAATAATCCGGTATGAACGCAAGACACGCAGCCAGACATGAAGTCATCCGAAAGGGTCCCGGCCTAGATACCCCCGGCCCGTAGGAGGTTTAGTGGGTATTTCATCCCTTTTTGCAGGGCAGTCCTACACACCGCGTAATAATGCATCCCTCGACTAAAAAAATTAATATACTTTAATATATTTTCAGAGGTGTGAATATTGGAAAATGATTCTCATTATAACTGAAATATTGAATAATCTTTTGTATATTTACTTATATAAAGCCTGTATATAGTTAAAATTACCAGCAGTAAACTCTAACATTTAAGAGTAGGTATAATGCTGTAAATTCGTGGCTACAAAAAAAAACTCTATATAAAAATGTATATAAACTATAACTTGGACACAAAAAAGTAAGATTTGAGTTACAAGGAAACCTGTCGTAATGGGCAGTAGGGTCGGAATTGACGTAGTTCTTCTGCAGCAATAAAATCGCTTACGACCTCATCATTCCTCAGCGCAGTGGCCCCCGGTGGGAGTGCACTTACAGATTGTTGAAGGAAATCCTTAAACAGAAAATATATTACATTTTATGTGAAATTATATCTAGAGATTTCTAACAGTTTTACATCTATACTTTATTAATAGGCGAGTAGGTTTTTTGTGACAATCACTCCTCCTAAACTACTGAACCAATTTTCATGTTTTTGGTGTCGTAGGAAAGAGCCTAACGTGAAGTTGTGCAGGAAATGTTTTTTATAGAGAAATAATTTGTGAGTGAGGCCCAGGGGCCCCTTAAAGTTGAGTTTTTCCCCATAAGCTTAACATTGGGAAATAACTATAAGTTTTAAGCAATCAGCTGGATAGAGTAAACACAGTTAATCAGCAGGCCATGTTGGCTTTGGAACGGTAACACAATATTTATACGGGAATATCAGTATAATATTTCGTTGTGATCATGAGCGAAGCCACGACAGGCTACTAGTAAAAGATAAAATATAACACATCAAAGCTAAATGAACAAAGTTGTTAGCAACTATCACGTTTATTTTTTTCAAGTATTTACAACTATTGTTTCTTGAACTAAAAAACACGTTGAATACCGTAGAATTAAAAACTCTAATTTAACAATTATTCCTGACAAATTTCTTAAGTAAATCGAAACGGCAATAATACTGTGATCCTTAGTTGACTATTTGTGAAAACTCTACAAACTGTTAACTGTTTGATGCTCTACAAACAGCTTATTTTGGGTGATTTCATCCAAATGAAAGTTATGGAGTTGTAATTTGTAGGGCCAATTATAAAAAAATAATTTTTATAACAAAACAACAACAAAAACACAGTAGGCTTACTTTGTTAGCCTTTTGGTAAGATGATTCTAATTCATCTGGAAATGTTCGTAAATAATTTTTTTACTGTTTGATAAATAGTAAACTTATTATTTTCTTTTAAAGATTTATGTTTGCGAGATGTTTTAGCAGTGACCTTGTAAAACATGTACCCCATTATTTTATATCCACGAATTGAAATTTACAAAACGGCCAACTAGCTTTATCAACAAATCCATTTATTCCTTCATAAGGCACTATTCAACTTGAATTAAGGGAAAAAATCAAAAACAATATAAAAATTCTTCAGAAAACTATGTCTAAAGTAACTAGGAGTACGCTCTAATGTCCCGTAAAGAGGATGAAGGGAAGAGTTAAATTACTACCTTATTTTGATAGTTAAATAATACTTTTTGAGCAGTTTAATATTGTGAAATGCATGATAAAATATTGACTTTTTTAATTATTAATAAAAATATTATAGTAAAGCATAAAATAAACTAAATGAGGTGTAATAAACATAAATAAACATCATAACATCGTGCAATTTCCTGTAAAGGACATAAACAGTAATTTCCAAATTGTACAATACACTTTAGAGGAAGTTGCACTTTGTAGTAGTAATTCAGAAAGCTACATCATATTTTGATATTGCAGAAGGGTCATATCTCTATATAGTAATGCCCATTAGTGAGCATTTTAATTAAAATGGCATACAAAAAAAGTAAAAAGTTTGTTATATTGTAAAATATTTCAAATCAGGAGTTCTGAGTAAACAGTTTTAAACTATTATATTGTGAAGTGGAAATATATCATTATAAACATTTAAATAAAACAAATCTATTCATAATATAAATTGAAGTCGCTCTCCGCGTCTGAAGTTTGATCTGTTACCTCCTCCTAAACCACTCATCCGATTTCGATGAAACGTTGCATGGTCATTCAGGTTAACCCTGGGAAGCCACTAATCAAAATCTTAGAACTTTAGGGCTTCACCCCACTGGACTTCAGTGTTACCGTGCTAATCTTATGGAAGACAAATTTGTTATGTTTTTCACAGATACCATTATAAAATTTTATAAAAAGCTGTCTATTTATTTCAAGCTGTAATGTAAATAGTATGGTTTTTTAGTTTCAAAACAAATCGAGACTGGAAAACATCTAAAAAAACCCTCTCACAAAAAAAACCATCTCCCATCTCTCTCTAAATTACTTTTGGTTTATTTTTAATTTATGCGCTCCTTATCCATACATCGAATTGCAATGAAATATTGCATAGTAATCCAGGTAACCCTGGGAAGGTTTATAGCCTATAGCCATTTACATTAAAACCTTAGGTCTTCACCCCACTGGACTCGCTTGGAAATCCTATGGTCACTAGGGATCCTCTAGAGCGGTAGCTGTGTACCTAATATATCACAGGCAAACATAAGCCTAATCTTGTTCTGTAAATCTTTTAGGGCTCTGCCTTCTTGACATTCAAAATACCTATTCCAACCAGCTCACTACTGTTCCACTACTGAACTAAGGTGTAAAATTCAGTAGAAAGATAGCTGAGAGATTAACGTCAGAAATAAACCTACAGCTGATAATATTATACTTTGCCCCGCTGGAATATACCCATGTTAATCATCATACACCAATGACCGAACTGATGGAGCTGAAATTTGTTAGGAAAATAGATAATACACCAGACTCAAAATAGACATTCCCTCAATCCAATACCTACTACTGGACTGATGAAGCCAAAGGTCAGTAGGATCATGGCTAAAGCACTCAAAGCAGAACCGACATACTTACTCTAAATTACAAATTCTTTTAGTGTCCCACCCCACAGGCTTTTATTATTCCCATTTTCTAATTATCGCACACTCAACTACAGAACAAAGGAAGCTGAAATTTGAATCAAACGTTGTCCTTCCACATGTAATTTGCACCCGTGCAAAGCCAGGCTTGGTCGCTAGTGAAAAACTAAGGAAAAGGAATAAGGGAAAAACTATGAGTGTTTGAAAGAATTCAAAAAATCACGTTTTAAAAAGAGCGTGGCAAACGATAAATAAAATAACAATAACTGTTTACTTACTTAGTTCTCGGACAGTAATTTTATTATTCCAGAACATTCTTTTACTAAAACAAAAATCCGTTTTTATATGAAAATTAAAGATTGGATACATATTATTTCTAATTGTGCTTTTTTGTTGTTCGGCCATATATATAATAAATCACCGGAACGAATAACTGAGCTCTATCATGTTGAAGATACTTTTACCGTTAAATGTGTAAAATAAAGAGTTCAAAACCATACAAACTATAACATAAATGGGCAATTCTGACTTTTTTAACGTACTGGTAGCACCATATTAGAATGACACGTTCAAATAATTTAAACAGGAGTTTCAATGAAGATTGTTGTAAACTAAATTGATAAAAAATATATTTACAAACAAGTTTTGCCAATAGCCTATGCAAATAAAATAAAGAACAAATGACACCCTCTTAACCACCCTCCATGGGACTGAGCCCTGGGTCGGATAACTGAATTCCGGTGGTTTAACTGGTGGTTAAAACAAGCAACTCCAGGATAATTAATCATATTAAGCACTAAAATTATGAAAGCCAAACGACAGTTAAAAAAGGGTATAATAAACAGGTACCAAGATGCAACTATGGAATACTTGTTAACTATAGATGCATCGACTTGTTGTGATCTGATCTTTTTTACGGTACATTATAAGGAATACGGAGATGTGAGATGTGAATTATTTCCTGGAAATAAAAAGGCGGTTAATCCGATTGAAGGTTAAATCAAGGACGGATAAGAGGGTCATCATCATCATCATCATCATCATCATCAAAACGGGCGGACTTAGGTCCCAAGGCACATCAGCCACATTGGGCTTATTGCGCACCCCCGAAAAGAAGAAATGAGAAGGTATCAGTACTCCTCCAGGTTCAAGAGCTTAATGAACTGCATCATCCAGTCGACGATGCCCAGGAGGCAGGTATCCACCCCTGACCATAGATCCCAGAGTTGGAGCCCTTACCTCCCTAAGCTCATCGCAATCGAAGAGCAGATGGTCTGCAGTCTCCTCATACTGCCCACATTTCCTGCATGCAGGGTCACCATTGAAGACGCCCATCCAAGAGAGGTGTTTCCTTAGGTGACCATGGCCCGTAATCATACCTGTGATTCGCCTAATGTCCAGCCTACTGAGACCCAGGAGATTTCTTGTAACCTGCTGGGATGGTCCCTGGAGGTTGAGCTTGCTGACCCTATGGAGAGGGAGCTTTACCCATCTCCTTCTGTGACAATCCCGAGCCCAAGCACCGATCACCTCTGAAGCACAAGAACGAGAAACCCCACAAAAAGGGGGGGCCATGGGAGCCAGGGAGGTAGCCGCGTTAGCCAGCCTGTCCGCCACCTCATTACCCACGATCCCCGAGTGACCAGGCACCCAACATAGAGTGACCATGTTGTATCTACCAGCACAAGATACTGTTTTGTAGCAGTCCCACACAACCCTAGACCTGAACTCACAAGAGTCCAGCGCCCTCAGAGCAGCCTGGCTATCAGAAAAAATGCTGATAGAGAGGCCCTCTTGACTCCTCCTCAGAATCTCCCCCGCATACTCCATAATGGCGGTAATATCCGTCTGGAACACAGTGGGAAAATAACCCATTGGCACCCCGAGACTAACACCATCCTGCACCCCATGCATGCCAGCACCCGACCCGCTCCTAGACTTGGAACCATCCGTGAACCACACTCGGTCACCAGGAGGGAGCGGACAAACACCTTCGCTCCAGTGGTCTCTGCTAGGAATGCTTACCCGGAACGACCTGCCGAAGGAAAAAGTTGTGGGAAGATGATCAGAGGGCATGTCCAAGACCTCACTCTGAACCACCTGAGTGATCTTTGTGTGGCCAAGTGGTTCGCCCGGCAACACCCAGAGATTCTCACACTGGAGACGGTACGCACCCATTCTAGCCACCATCTTGATATGAATGTCTATGGGCAAAAGATCAAGGAGACACTCCAAAGTGGCACTCGGGCTGCTACTGAGAGCTCCAGTGACGAGTAGGCCTGCAAGCCTTTGAACGCCCGCAAGCCTCCGCATCGTCACGCCAGCTTCCAACTTCGTCCACCAAACGATGGATCCGAACGTCATCGCCGGTCTTACTACTGCAACATAAAGCCAATGCATTAGTTTGGGCTTGAGCCCCCAGGTCGATCCTATCATCCGCCTGCAAGCAAATAGGGACCACTTGCCTCGATCAATGACCCTTTGCAACTGCGGCCCCTATTGAAGGGTCCTGTCCAGAATGACTCCTAGATACTTCACCTGGTCCTGAGGAACAATGGTGGACCCCTGCAGCCTGAACGGCCCGATCCCCGCAATATTCCTTCTCCTCGTAAAGGGAACCACAACAACCTTTGAAGGGTTGACGGAGAGGCCAACCTCTCCACACCAATCCTAATGGTGGTCAACATGTAAGCACAGTTTTTTACTCCAGACGATACCTCTATAGATACATACTTCGTTGGATAAGATAGTATTTGTTATTTAAAAATAACGTAACATAACCTAACCCAACAGCCGCATCACACTGTACAAGATGGGTCGTAAAAAACAAACATTACCATTTCACCATCGGAGGTCACTCTTACCACTCTTGGTAAAAAATCAATAAGTTATAAAATATAGACAAGATAGCTAGGATAAACTGAAAAATACCTGAAACTCATTCCGTTGTAATATCAAAATAAAATTACGGCTCCTGTATAGTCCCGACACAGACTTGCTTGCTACGTTGAGAAATATACTCGCTATTGGCTAAATATAATGGCTAATTCATGTAGCCTACTTCAGAACTTGCTGTTAAATTAAAACATGTTGTCAATATTAGCAAAATATGTACGTACTACTAACTGTTTTTACGTTGTCTTCAGTTGTTCAATTGTAAATTATCAAAAGTCCAGATTTCTGATCCGAGTCATGGCCATGACGCCTCTAGCTTCCACGTAAAAAAAACCTCAAGTGCGAGGCCTTCGCAGACGTGAGGCCCTTATGTGACTGCACCTATCGCACCATCCTAAGGACAGCTCTGGGTGCTTATCACAGTAAGTAGATAACTTGGGTTAGGTAAGGTTTATAAGACGGTTTGATCTGTTGGATTCATTTTAGTATGTTTGGCCATTCCAAGTAGGCCTGCAGTTTGCCTCAGCAAACTTCTAACAAAAATCGAGTGGACAAATGTGACATTTTGTAAATATCCCAAATATAGGCTAATCTAGGGCTACTATAAAATCCCCCCTTATAGATCTTTTTATATATTTAAAACTATATTTTTAAACCAACATTATATTTTTTAAAACAAGGCCTATTTATGGATATAATTAACTTACCCAAGGCTAAAATTAGAATGTGTTGACTGGCCAATTTTGGATGGTTGACAAACAATAGCATTTTCCTACCGTATGTACATTATATGAAAGTTAAATAGGTAACTTAGCCTTAAAGGATATCATTTAGTCTTCATATTATAGCAATTAAAACGTTGTATGATACAGTATTGTCTGTATGAAGTACTGTCTGATACAGTATTTCATGTATATTGACAGTATCAGAAGTTTGTTTTAGTCACATCTTCTCTTATATAGGCTACATGTTACTTATGAACAAAACTGAAGGCTATATACCAAAACCTGAAGTCTTAAGTTATTCAAACAGACTACTTAACCAGTAATGGAGTAAAGTTGGCATTATCGTCGATGACACGTATTAAATCCAACTAAACAAACCACAGTCCTATTTACGGATGAGTATGAAACTACCAAGGAAACGTATCCATAACTCAGAAGGTTTACATTTTATTACCGGTATTGTTATAAAATAAATGAAATTATTATTATTAATGAACTTGAAAGAACGTCACGTTTATAGTTTATGATTTTCGAACAGGATGTTAGAACAAATTATCAAAAAACAAATTACTCGTTCGTAATCGTAAGCTCAAGGAAACGCCAAACATCAAGATGACAGCAGCTAAAGTATTTTGGCTGTTCTAAAGAGCCTGTGTACGGTGTGCTACTAAGGTCAAAAGTGGTTACTTACTGAAAAATGGTAAAACTAATAATTATTAAAATGTAACAATAATTCGTCAATTACCGGTATAGTTTATTATAATCATTATAATCGTCAAAACGTTACCCTAAAAGTTTCATGACAATCCATCCACCCGTGAACATGGAGTAAGCGTAACAGGAATTAGATTTTTGCTTAGCTTCAATCCAATAAGATAAATTTGGATTGATAAATTACAGTTCCCCTGAGATTATAAGGTTTCCACCACGCTACATAGCTTAGGTAAACATAATTCTCTCCCCTTTCTGCTGTGGAATTATGTGACAGGTAATATTAACAGTTTGATTAACCTTAATATTTTTATAATAGGGCCATTGTAAGTAAGCAAATACTCATTTGATAGCGATATTGCAATATGGTGACACAAAATGTATAGACATAAAATGTTTTACTACCGTTGTTTATCGCGAGGTCCGTATAAGGTTTTTTTTTTAGATCATATACATTTAAGACATTGACTTATCTGTTAGTTTATTTATTTGGAATCAGCAAGTATATTTACCTACTGGCATGACTGATTCGTGAGATTGACATGGTTGCTTATTACGTTAACTTCCTTGGGTTGGGTAAGACAATAAGATAATTATCAGACAATGTGGTGTGGTGGGTTGATTTTAGCATGTTTGTCCATTCCAAGTACATTTTGCCTCGGCAAACTTAAGTTTATCACGAAAAGCAAGTGGACATTGGTGACATTTAGTAACTCACAAATATAAATATAAGCTAGACATATCATGACATTCCCCCTGTATAGACTACCAATACCTACTTATGGTTAGAATAAATTTACAGCAAGGGTAAAATTAAAATCTGATGATTGACCAACTTGGGATGGTTGAGAAACAACAATAGCATTTGCCTACCTAAATTAACCTATATGAAAGGTGTACTGTAAAGGATACTGTATGTTATGGCAAATAAAACGTTGTAAACAGTATTTCAAGTTTATTAATAACATAAAAAGTTAGTTTTTAGTCACACCTTGTGTTATAATCATCCATGTTATGGCTACAATTGTAGGCTAATATGCAAAACCTGTATTATTCGAACACAAACTATCTGCAAAATAACACATATACAAAACCACCAAGATATATGGTTGGTTTTAGTAGTGCTGTAAAATGTCGGCATTCTCGCCGATAACACTTTTTACCGCATTAAATCCAACTTGAACCACAGTGCTTCACATAAGTTATGTGTATGGAAATCACAAGGAAACATCGGTTACAGAAGGTTTACATTTGATTATTGCTGTAAAATCAATGAAATTACTATTATTATTATTATTGAACTCAAAAGAACGTCACGTTTCGAATTTCTAACAGAAAGGTGTAGGTAGTTAGAGCCATTAGAACAAATTAAATAAATAAACTGTTTGTTCGTAACGTAACCTCTAACCTAAACACAAACTTCAAACAACAAAATGACAGCAGCTTAGCTGATGTATTTTGGCAGTTCAAACAACACGGTACTACAAAGCTCAAAATATGTAATGGAACAATGTTCAATGAAAAAACTAATAACTATTAAAATGTAATAATAATTCGCCAATTATAGTTTATTTTAAGCATTAAACCATCAAAACGTTATCCTAAAAATGTCATTACAATCCATCAAACCGTTAAAATGTAGATAGCGTCACACTACTTCGAATTCTAAACTGAGTATAAGGGTTCACTACGCTCATCCAATTAAATCAACGTAGGAACAATTTTAAGAAATTTCAGTTAATTACATGATAATTTTTTTAACTTTATATCTCGCATAGCTTGAAGTGACCTTAGAGACGCAATATGCTGCAAATATACTTTAAAAAAACCTATCCAGATATACCTATCCAGACTCATACACTTATTTATTAACATTTATGCTACGTAATTACTCTTCATAAACTATGTCTGTTGATTTAATTAATACTTTAATTAGGGACTTAGTTTTAAAACTATATTTCCATTGTAATGCATCATTATACTAAATAAGTAATAAGGTTAGGATATTTAAACTGCGTCTTCAAGTGAATCCACAGTCAGTTATAATGAGCACATCCTTCGTCAAACTGTCTAAATTAATCAATAATTCTATATTTAATTGAAGAAGTTTGTGTTCGTTATCAGACCTTTGCAGTAATTGGTTTTCCTGCAGTTTTTAAATGTGGCCATTTATTAGATTTGAGATTGTTATAACAAAAGAGGTTGACATAGATAAATATATTTTTAGAAAGTAAATCAAGGTTAAGGTAAAAACGTCTCAATTCGACATGAAAATATTTAGGTCTGGAATTCCAGTAATTTGATTATTTACCTGACGATTTCTAAAGATTCGTTTTATTAGTATCTCCTAAATATGTAACTTTGAGATATTTATTAATCCGTTGCATTGGGAGGCACAGCTATCGGTGTCAAAGAATATGACTCACAGTCACAGAACAAGCAGTTAGCTGCTTTGTACTATATATCTTATCCCAAGTTACAAACACTTGTTAATTTAATGATGTTTAGGGCAATATGCTAAAAAACCCTTTATTATAAAATAAAATATTGAATATGAAAGAACAATACACAACAAAAGGATAATCATTATAATATTGAAATAAAATCTGAATGTATAGGACAAAATATTTGTATAGCCTACCAGAAGAATATAACAATTACAAAATAAACTTATAATCAAGCTGAATGAATTTTCGATCAGCAAATGTTACTACAACCTGCCAATCTAGTTTTAAGAAAGTCTTAACCTGCCCAAGGGGAGAGATGACTCATCACATGCTTGGTTCCAGAGTCAACGTGGTCCAAAACGATAAGTAAGTAAGAATAATCATTATTTTAATCACACAACTTTTCAAGGGCATTTCAGAACGTCGAATCTAACCTAATGCTGAGTGGTATCTTTCATATAAGTCCGGCCGTATATTTAAGTAAACCTGATGGTGTTGTAACCTTGTTTTCAGCTACGGCATCGATTCTCTTGCTTGTGTTTAGTGAATGTGTAAAACTCGTCTCCGAATCCCCAATCCTGTTTTGGATATTGTGGGCCAATTAAATAATTACTATAGTGAATTCGCCAGTAGTGGTCGCGAATCTTACCGTTTTTCATGGTAAAGAGTAATTTTTTTATATATTTATGTTTGGACTTTATTAGCCATTATTCATCGAGAATGCCAGTTGCTTCTTTACAATAAACCATATATTTTATAACTACTACTATTATAAATTTCAACAACGTTAGTTACGATTTACATTTACTCGCTTTAGAAAACTCATAATTTTAAATGTAAAAATTGCGCGTAAATAGATATTTAATTTGCAAATATTACAGGTATTATCCAAAGCAACCAAGCTTGGAAATATATTGAACATTTCACGTTATAATAATAAAAAAGTGGATTATTTAAAATTTAAAAAAACTAGCTAAGTACATCGACTTTAGAAGATCGACCAGTTATTCCAAGGCTGGGATAATACAACGTGTGTACAAAACGGCACATATGGCGAAGGCTGTGTTAACTCAGTCAAACGTCGCCAGCTGTTACATAGGCTCAGTTGAGGGGGTCCCGTTCTCTTGCTGACTATGTGTAATTTAATATTGTGTTGTTTTAATTTGCTGTCGTAATGAAACGAATCACTTAAATACGAAAACGAATCGTATATTGTAGAGAACTACTGTTGCCTTAAACATTATCCTTTCCTTTAATGTTTCTATAAGGACCATATTTATTAATTATGCTTGGTTCTAACTAAATATAGTAAACTACATAATTGACTAACTACTTTTAATTGGTACTAGAAATGATAAATATTATATATCTTAAGATATAACAATTCTAATTAGAAATATAAGTTGTAATGCCATAATATAACGTTTTGAAGCAATTAAATATGCTGCAGATCTTTAGATGCTGCATTGAATTGCAGATCTTTAGTTTACTATCTGAATAAAGCTTCAAAAAAAAAAAAAAAAAAAAAAACTGTACGATTTATTTCTTAAGACATAAACTATACATTTAAAAATTATAATAATTACTGTATTACAATAAATTTGTTTAGATGGGTAATTTCAGGCCGAATTTTACAGTATTGTTCTTGATAAATATAGAACAATTGAGAAAATAAATATGTCATTACATATATTTATCGTAACCAATAATAAGTCATTGTAAATCTATACTAATTTTAAATCAATTATATCTTTAGCTGTTTTAAGTCATTAACTGAGTAATTTTATTTTATATTACTTTACTCCAAAGTAATAAGATTATTTAAATATTATATAAAACACATTGAATTAAATAAGTAAGTGTATA